>OU015742.1:103669636-103693582 GCA_907169655.1 Acomys percivali
ACACACACACACACACACACACACACACACACACACACACACACAAACCCAGAGCAAAATAGCACCAGAAGAACGCAGCCAACTGATTGCAGCAAACTCTGCCTATCCAGATACAGCTGAAACATGAGAAAAAAATATATATATATATATGCTTATTAAGATAAACCTTGCACAGGGCCTCTTTGTGAAAAGCTGGGGATCTATGATAATGTCAGCTTCTGTGAAGATATGGAAGTAACTCTAGGTGAGACTTCTAGTATCAGTATCATATAGATTGAAAAGGACACTCTCTAATTAGACAGGATTCCTTGTGGAAGTAGGGGAGTATCAACCCCCTCACAAAAATTTGGACCTTCAATTTATGCTACAATAATGTGAAAGGATAGAAAAATAGAAGAGAGATTGAAGTAATGTCCAACCAATGCCTGGCCCAACCTGAGTCTTACTTCATGAGAGAGATCTTTCCCCTTACATTATAAATGATATTATGCTATGTTTGCAGATGGGAGTCTAGCATAGATTTTTTTTAGAGAGGTTATGTGTGGGAAAGACTGTGAGCTTTGTCACAGGTAAAAGCAGTCTTGACGGCTTTACCCTTGGGCACCCCATGGATAAACCCTTGTGATAGACTGAGGGGAGCCATCCTGGGCTTGGAATTCAGGAAGCAGACCTGGAGACACCACCTGGACTTTGTAATCGACCCTCAATGGGAGAGGGAGACAGCCCTTTGCATGTGACTCAGGCAGGCGGAGAGGAGAGAGCTGCAGCAGATTGAGACTGGGCTTGAGTGCATGTGGATCAGCAAACAGGCTAGAACAGCATGCAGGCCAGAGACACCTAAGGACCTGTCCTGTGGAACGGATACCAGAAGATTCACTCTTTTTTCCCTTTAACCTTTTTTCCCTCCTGTTTAAGCTAGTTGGGTTGTATAATAAAGTTTAATTGTTAAGAAACAGAGCCGACATCTGGTGCCCAAAGTGGGGCCCGATGGGTTCCACAGTCCCTAATGGTATGAGGGAAGATTCAGAATTCAAACGTAAAAAAATGCTTTTTCAGGTATCAACAAAGTTGCATCTGCCATTGCAAAACTCTTTCCTGCCTTATACTTAGAGGGAATTCTCTGGTTTTTTTCGTTGTCCTTTTATCACAATATTTCATGCTTAGAAGGATTAGAAGAAAGGCTAATGATATAGAAAAGCCGGATGGGTCAGTAAAGTTCCATCCTTTTGGAAAAGATTGCAGATTTGACTGGGCAGATAGGAAGGCTGAGGGAAAAAAATGAAGGGATGGAAAAGCAAATAAAATTTTTGGTAATTGAGAGTGATGAAGGACAGAAAATAGAGAGACCGGAAAGCCAAAAATCCCAGAGAAGTCAATAAGCTCTATCCTTTTTTAAACAATTACTGACTTGAATAAACAAATGGATTTAAAAAAAAAACTGGAAGGGCTGGAAAAGCAGAAGGCACCTTTGGTGAAAAGGGGTGGAGAAGGTCAAAAACAAAAACAAAAACAAAAACAAAAACAAAAGAAGGCAGACAGACCAAAATGTCTTTGGAGGAAAATGTCCCAGTGGAGGACACCTCTACAGTCGCCCAGACAACTTCAGCTTTTCCAGTCACTGTAAGACATGTACCAGCACAAAAAGGTGCTGAGGGTTAGACATGATGGATTTAAAACATTTTAAGGAATCTGTCCTCCACTATGGTATGCACTCTAACTTCATTAAAGAAATGTTAAACAGCTGGGCCACTCAGAATAGACTTCTTCCCCAAGATTAAAAAAATTTTAGTTTCAGCGATATTAAAAACAATGGTTATCATGATGGCAAACAGAGGCTATAAAAATAGAACAAAAAATATGACACAGGGAATAAATATTAGTAGAGATCAATTGCTTGGTGAAGGACAATATACTAACATCAGAGAAAAAATTCAAACTAAAGATACAGTGATTGAACAATGTCGTAAGACAGCCTTGAGAAGTTGCAAGCTGGTAGAGGAACCTGGAAAAACAACTATTCCATTTACTAAAGTGTTCCAAGGACTTCTGGATTCCTTTACAAATTTTTTTACAGAGATTAGAATCTGCTATGGATAAGGTATTGCCAGATTTCAATAACAAACAGGCAGTAAAAATTATCATGGCTTATAAAAATACAAATACTAAATGTAAGAGGGTGCTTAGACCATTAAAGGAAAGAGGTGCTCCATTAGATGACTGGGTAAATGAGACAGTTAATATTAACTCTCAGGAGTATCAAAATAATATTGTGAGACAAGCTTTAGCCAGAGAACCCAGATATCATAATACTTAGTGTTTTAAGTGTGGTAAAATTGGTCATGTACAAAAAAATTGTAGAGATAGAAGGCACAATAACCCAGGAGAAAACTTAACTTGTAGGAGAGAACAAGGGGGTCCTGGTCATGATGGTGTTGAGGTACCAAGACTCTCAGGGTACTATAGTCGCTGTGAAAAAGCATTGGTCTCAAGACTGTCAGTCTAAGAGAGATATGCAAGGCAATATCTTGCCAACAGGAAATGACAGGAGGGGGCCATCAGCTCAGGCTCCCATAAACAATGCCAGCCAAATTCCTTTGACCAGTTAGGAAATGACAAACCAACAGAAAAATGGAAACTGAATGTTAGTGATCTAATACATGCTACTGAAGGCAGTGCAGCCTTGGATCTGGCTTCAAATATGTCTCTTACCCTATCTCTCCAGGTTAAATGTTACAAATTAAATACTGGTGTTTTCGGACCTTTACCTTCAGGCACAGTTGGAACGGTTCTGAGAAGAAATGGGCTGACTTCTCACGGTTTATTCGTGCATCCTGGTATTGTAGATGGAGATTCTAAGGAGGAAATAAAAATCATGGTATGTGTAAAGAAGGAGATGAAAATCAGTGCAGGGGATAGAATTACTCAACTCCTACTGTTTCCTTGCATTAAGGGCAAAGCCACTCCAGTGGAGAGGACTGGAACATTAAAAAACACAGGGACACGTGTGTTCTGACAAACAGTAATTAATGATCAAAGACCTAAGTTAATTATACAATTAAATGGTATTAAAATAGAAGGCTTGGTTGACAGTGGAGCCGATGTCTCCATCATTTGCCAAAAGTCTTAGAACCAAAATTGGCCACTTAAATTTTTTTGTACAGAAATTTAAAAAATTGGTAAGTTATCTCAAATAAAACAAAGTACACAATGACTTGAGTGTGTGGGACCAAACAGACAGATAGGGGAGCTAAAACCCTATGTAGCTGACTTTCCCATAAATCTTTGGGAAAGAGACCTCTTACAACAATGGGGTACTCAGATTACTATTCCTACAAATACCGAGATAGACACGGTTGAAACTAGGGGTAAGTTAGTACACACTTCTGAAAAAAAGACTAAGTAAGTGATCAGGGGCGACCACAAGCTATGCCCATTGTCCAACCTCAGAACTCTTCAGGTTTAGAGTGTCAAAATTTATAAGATGGGCCACTGCTGAGATACCAACCACCCTGCCCCTAAAAGGGATTTCAAACAGATCTGTATGACAGGAGCAATGGCCCTTAACAACAACAAAAACAGGCGCTTCACTGTTTAGTAAAAAAACAGCTGGAGGCTCAACACATCGAAAAATCTTCCAGTCCCTGGAATTCCCCTGTGTTTGTGGTAAAAAAAAAATCAGGTAGATAAAGAATGATAACAGATTTGAGGGCCATAAACAAGGTGAATCAACCCATTGGTTTGCTTCAACCTGAAATGCCTTTACCTTTCTTGTTACCTAGGTCTTGACATATAATTACAATTGACTTAAAAGATTGTTTTTTTACCATACCTCTACATTAAAAAGACAGGGAAAGGTTTGCTTTCTCAGTACCTACTCTGAACAGTAATTCTCCAATAAAAAGATATCATTGGAAGATACCTCCACAGAAAATGTTAAATAGCCCTACTTTATGCCAGTATTTTGTGCAACAACTTTTAAAAATAATTTGTAAACAGTTTCCTCAGTCTATCATTTACCATTACATAGATGATATTCTGCTAGCTGATTCTGATCCTGGTGCTTTAAAATAAATGTTTCAGGAGGCACAAAGAGTTCTGCCATGCTGGAGATTACAGATTACTGTAAAAAAAATTACAAAGAAGAGATTCAATTACCTATTTAGGCTATAAAATAACTGAACAAAAAATTCGACCACAAAAGGTAGAGATCCATAAAGATCAATTACAAGCTCTTACTGACTTTCAAAAATTATTAAGAGATATTAACTAGTTGAGGCCTATAATCATGATAGCTACCTATGAATTAAATCATTTGTTTCAAACATTACAAGGGGATTCGGATTTAAACAGTCCTAGGTGTCTAACCACTGAGACAAAAATAAAAAAAAAAAGAGTTAATTCTGGAGGAACAAAAACTTCAAAAGACATATATAAATAAAATTGATCCTAAACTTGGTTATATTCTGGTTATTTTGCCTTCGAAACATTCTCCTACTGGGCTTCTTATACAAAGGGAATACAGAATAATAAAATAGATATTCCTGACAAATAAACAAAACAAAAAATTAAAAACATACATAGAAAAAAATTCTAAATTGATTACAAAAGAAAAAATAAGGTTGCGCCAACTGTCAGGGATGGACCCGACAAAAATTATAGTGCTTCTTACTGATCCTGAGATTATGTCATTATGGATAATTAATAAAGACTGACAAAAAGCTTGTAGTAACTATTTGAGAGACATTACAAATATATACCAAAAAAACAAACGTATACAGTTTATAAAAAATACTAATTAGATCCTTCCAAACATTGTGACGAGGTCACCAATCTCAGGGGTATCCACCTTTTTCACTGATACAAATAAATCAGGTATGGCTAGTTATAAGTCTGATAAAATAACTAAGGTGATTGAAAGTCCATTTACATCAGTTCAAAAATCAGAATTATATACAATCCTTATGGTATTGTTAGATTTTCCTAAATCTCTTAATATAATCACTGACTCTCAATATACTAAAAATGTTGTTTTACATATAAAAATTGCTAAATTTACTCCTGATAACACAAAATTGACTACATTATTTATAAAACTACAACAGGTAATCAAAAGTAAAAATTATCCCTTGTATATTACTCATATTCGATCCCATACAGGTTTACCAGGTCCATTGACACAAAAAAATAAAGAGATCAACAAATTATTGATAGGTAATATATTCGAAGCCTCAAAATTTCATAAAAAACATCATGTCAATGGTAAGGGGTCAAAAAAAAAAGAAAGGATTCTCTATCACTTGACAACAAGCCAAAAAAATAATTAGTAAGTGTCCTACATGTTCCTTATATAGTCAAATACCATTACCTGCTAAAATTAACCCTAGAGGTACCAAAAAAATAAAATTTAACAGATAGATGTGTTTCATTTTTAAAAATTAAAAAAATGAGGTATGTGCATCAGACCATTGATACATATTCAAGTTTTCAATAAACAACTGCCTTAAGTTCCAAAAGGGCTGACTGTGTGATTACTCATTTACTAAAAAAATGACATTTATAAAAATACCTACACAAATTAAGACTGACAATGCTCCTACATATGTGTCCTTTAAAATGAAAAACTTCTTTATGTATCATAATATAAAACATGTTACTTACATACCTCATAACCCCACAGGACAAACAGTTGTAAAAAGAGCTAATCGTACCTTTAAAAAAATGCTTATTAAACAAAAAGAAAGGGTAAAGATACCCAGGGACTGATTAAATAATGCTTTGTTGACTCTAAATTTTCTTAATGTGAATGATGAAGGGATGTCAGCTCTTGAGAGACATTGGGTGATAGAAAAAACTGCGGAGCTGGGAAAACCAATATTCTACAAAGATTTGTCGAATATGAAATGGAAACCTGCAATAGTTTTAAGATAGGGTCGTGGGTATGTGTATGTTTCCACAGGGAATGAAAAAATATGGCTACCAACCAAACTTATAAAGATTAGATCTGACCATATAACAAGTGACTCTTAAGAGCTACCTGGTTCTTACAACTTGACATTGTTTTATACAGCTTGGAGAACTAATGCCCTCTTCTGGCCTGTTGGTGTACATGCATGTAGAGCCCTGCATTATTTACAAAAACAAAAAACAAAAAAACAAACAAGAAAAAAAAGCAGAACAACGCTAAAGCCTAAGCAGACAATATGGGTGATTAAACCCCAAAAACATACCTCTGGCACCTTGAACAAGGTGCCTCAACTGATGTTTCCTTAAAAAATTATATATGTACTAACCTACCTGTACTAATGATTTCAAAAGTTTGCTTACTTTCAGAACAAAAAACAGGACAATGATAAAGATCAAACATCTGCCTCTGGCACTACTGTTTCTTCCAGAAATTGCATACATATCAACAATAAATCAGCTAGCCGAAAGGATCGATCCAAAAAGGACTGGACAAAAACAGCTAGCTTTTCCAGCTCTTGGCTAATATATTATTTTTCTAGGGTACCCAAAAAGTATTTTTCTCCTAAACAGCATAAAGTAATTTTTAGAACACGATGCCCCCATTCCCAGTAGGTGGGATGGGTGTTTTTGGTGGGTTACCAATGCTCATTTTTGCCTAAGGGATTTAGTTACAATTAATAAAAGTTTCATTTGGGGATTTCTTTCTTCTATCTTTCTTTCTCTCTTACTTTCTATCCCATCTAATATTAAGGAAAAGGGAGGAAGGAAGAGAGGATATAGGTTTAGAGAATAAAAGGTAGATTATTGAATCTACTAGCTTCAAAAACCCTACATTGGTATTGTAAATTGATGAAAATTTAAGACATCTAATTTATGGAAATTTAGGACTTCAGCTTTTGCTTCATATTGATAAAAACTTAAATTGTATATTGCTATTCATTTTTTGCCTTAGGTATATATGTTGTATGTTGACAAAATATTGTATATTGTGTGTTAGAAACTTAAGTTCCTTTTATTCAATGTTTATTTAATGTATTATTCTTGTACCACTAATGTCTTATGAAAAACTATTAATCTGTTCAGAAAGATCGGAGATAAAATTTGGTAATTAATTACCTAAAAATCCTACTAGATACTAACTTACTTTGTCATAGAACAGGTTTGTTTTATTTCTTGTATATGTCTTCAAAGAAATAGATTGATAACTGTAAGAATAGATAGAATTGGTCTTCAAACTCTTCAGAGATCCACAGAATATGACGTTTAACGATGAGGGCTTTCCTGACGGAGAGAGACATCTGCTCCTGGCCACATCTCCATATGCATCATTGAACATGGGGGCATTAAGAGATGAAGATGACAGAATGGTCACTTTACTGAGAAAGTGCTCTTGACTCTACTACTGACGACAGGCTGACTATCTACAATGATCAACAGTGATGCTGGAAAGTTGACTGTCCAGCTTTAAAGAGGCTAGATTGACCAGACCGTCAGATTTCCTGCTTCAAAAAGCAGTTTGTTGCATGTTTTGGGCCGATAAGGCTGAAGACTGATTACCCTAATGAAGGAGAGAAGCCGGTGACTGTCCAAGTGGTCTGCTCTCTCTGTCCTATCAACACTTAGAAGTTGCCTGCCAGCACTTCCTTTATTAGATATTTTCTTTCTTGGGTCTCTTATGGGATTAAAGACTAGATAGCCACAGTGTTACTAGAAGCTTTAGTTTAAAAATTAAAAACATATTTATAGATTGATAATTACAATTTCTCATAATAAAAAAAGAACTCTCTTTGGTAGGATAGTGGAATACTTTCTCTCATGTTAACAAGTATAAAAGGACTTGGTTATGTACTTGATACCTGATGATTCTGTATATATGCGTATATAGTTTAAAAGAGAAGGAGGATGTGTGGGAAAGACTGTAAGCTTTGTCACAGGTAAAAGCAGTCTTGGCGGGCTTTACCCTTGGGTACCCCATGGATAAATCCTTGTGATAGACTGAGGGGAGCCATCCTGGGCCTGGAATTCAGGAAGCAGACCTGGGTACTCCACCTGGACTATAGTCTTTCTAATCAACCCTCAATGAGAGAAGGAGACCACCCTTTGCACGTGACTCAGGCAGGTGGTTAGGAAAGAGCTGCAGCAGGTTGAGACCGGGCTTGAGCACATGTGGATCAGTGAACAATCTGGACCAGCACGCAGGCCAGAGACACCTAAGGACCTGTCCTGTGGAATGGATACTGGAAGGTTCACTCTTTTTCCCCCTTTAACCTTTTTTCCCTCTTGTGTAAGCTAGTTGGGTTGTATAATAAAGTTTAATGGAAGTTAAAACATATGCTGAGACACACAGTCAAACATTGGTTGGAGCATTGGGTGTCTTGTGGAAGAGTGGGGCCAAGGATAGAAGGACTCAGAGGAGACTGATGCTCCAAATAAGACCAACAGACACAACTAACCAGGGACAAGGAGGGTGCAAGAGCTTGAAGCACTATCTGAGGACCTTGTATGGACTGGACTTAGGCCCTCTACATAGATGTAGCCAATGGGTAGCTTGGTATTCATAAGGATCCTCCTTAAGGGGAACTGAGACTCTAGCCAAAATGGACTGTCCTGTCTGATTTTTGATCACATCCCCCTGGAATGTCTGCTTCACCAGGCCACTTAAAAAAGGATGCACTCAGTCCTGATTTGACTTGATATGCTGAGGTGGGTTGTTGGGGGGTAGTTCCCTTTTCTAAGGAGTATGGGAGAATGACACGAAGAAAAGGGAGTAATGGTGTGGAACTTGGAGGAGAGGAGTACGGGGGTTACTATCAAGACATAAAGTGATTAATTATTAATTAATTACAAAAGATAATATTTATTTTAAAGCAGATTACCTACCCCATTGTGAATGGGTATCAGGTAATCTTGTAAGGAATCTAACAGATTCAAAAAAGGAAAGTAATGGTTTACTTTTTTTTCTTTAGCAGGATGCCTACCTCTTCCTGAACTAAAACATATACTTAATGGTTTACATGCACATTAACTGCACGTCAACTCTCTTGCCTTTAATCTTATCCTGAGAGATGTCTTTTTAGGATGAAACGGAATATAATAGTTTTCCTTTTTCTCAAACTTGCATACAGACGAATAGAGATTGTCAGGCACCATAACTATGATATTATTCTCATGATACAAACATGCACACATACAAAGAGAAAGAGAGAGAGAGAGAGAGAGAGAGAGAGAGAGAGAGAGAGAGAGAGAGAGAGAGTCTGACAGAAAATCAGACAGTCACACAGAGTGGCAAGCAGACACATAGAGATAGACAGTTTTCCTTTTCTCTGCTGTAACAGTTTTTGCTCTACAGACCTTTGGAAAACACAGAGAGCTACAGTCTTTTTCCTTCTCCACATAAACACACACAGATAAACATTAAAAAAGATGGCATATATAGAGTGGCTTATATATTTTTTTGAATTTATATTCTTCGTGGGATGTAACCATGTCTTACATTCTGAAAACCAGAAAGTAAGCTATTAGAGAGAATTGCACCGACAGGTTGTGATGATACAGAATTTATAATCTTAGGATTTGTGAAATTGAGCAAAAGGAACAAAGCCAGTCTGAACTACATAGGAAGGAAGGATTAGGGTTGATTGTCTCAATACTACCACTACCATCAAAATAAAGAAACAATACCAAAAACTTAAATTCAAACCAAGTAACACTTTGATATAAGAATTTCTAGATCTAGAATTGTATGATAGGAATTTTAGCTACATGCTATTTATTTTATGGTACTAAAGTTATCCATATATTCAGTTAACTGAATTCTTAAAAAGAGAAATTACCCTTAAAAAAGAAAAATTGGCTGGGTATGGTGGTACACACTTTTAATCCCAGCAGAGGCAGGTGGATCTTGTGTGTTTGAGGCCAGCCTGGTCTACAAAGGAAGTCCAAAACAGGCAGGGCTACCCAGAGAATACTTGTCTAAAAAAAAAAAACGAAAAAAAAAATAGAGAAAAGAAAAATTATAGATTTATACCAGAAATTACTATAGTTGTTAGAGTTCTTAGCCATTATGTTAGATGTTGAACTTAAATGATATTGTAACAACCTCACTTCCTCTGGTAGCCTGTTTTAAGCTGAAAGAAAAAAATCAGTATTAACTGATGACTCTGGGAAAGTAGAAGAGGGAGGGACAGTAGGTCAGGACAGTGAATGGCACTGAGGTTCCTTGAAAGGAATAGTGATTTCAATGAACTGTCACTCTGATGGAAATTTTATAACTGAGTACTATGGAGTCCTGCATGATATGAATCTAAGCAAATAATATAAAAGTTATAAGAAGGGAAAAAATCTCTGGCATCAGAAATAAATTACTTTTTACTACTAGACAAAACATGTATCCTGAGGATGCAACAAGATTGTGACCTAGGAGATAGTGAATAGTGTCTGATAATAATGGAAGTAGAAGCAGAAACCAGAATGATGATCTCACATTAGTTTGTCTTTTTAAGCTTCCTAACTAGTAAACTCCTTTGTTGCCATAGGAATAAGTCTTAGCACATAAATCAATGAATTAAAAATAAGAGTCAAGGAGATAAAAAACTTTATCTACCACAGTTTTCAAAATCTCCTCTACATGAATATAGCCAGGGGTTATGAGAGATGAGATGAAGGTACTACCCACAAAAGAATCTATTGGTTTACACTATGCTATATAATCCATTGCTGTTGCCATATTAATCAATGAGGACCTGAAGAAGTTCCCTTTAGTATCTGATTACCTATAGGTTCAGCAAGCAAAGCAATGCTTTGCAATAGTATCTGGCCTTAGAAAGAGTTGTCGGCACCATAAATTACCCAAACATCCTACAGTTTTACATGAAAACAGACATGATTGGGACTTTATCTCTGCCATATGAACATTAAAGTGGCTCTGACAGTCATTTAGATATGCATTTCTCTGATGAATGAAGATGTTGAGTATTTCTTTAAGTGTTTCTCAGCCATTTGCTATTCCTCTGTTGAGAATTCTCTGCTTAGTTCTGAGCCCCATTTCTCAATTGGGTTATTTGGTTTGGTGGTGTTTAATTTCTTGTGTTCTTTATGTGTTTTGGATATTAGACCTTTGTCAGATGTAGGGATGGTGAAGATCTTTTCCCAGTCTGTAGGCTGTCCATCAGGGACCAGGGGTTTCTGCTCAAACTATTACACTAACCAAGGATAATACAAGTAGTAAACATTGAACTCCTATTCTGATCTAACCAATGGACAGGACATTCTCCACAGTTGTGTGAAGAACAAGAACTGACTTGACATGAACCCTGGTGTTCTATATTTGACCACTTCCCCTCGGTGGGGCTGCCTGTTGGCACTCATAGAAATAAAAAGCAGGCTACCAAGATGAGACTTGATAGCCTATGACCATATAGTGGCATACTCTAGTTAAGAGAAATATAGGAGATGGGGAAATAGAAGGATACAGAGGGTCCTAGAGACCTACAAGAAGAACATCATGGTGGGTGGATAAGGGCCCAGGGGGGTCTACACAAACTATTTCACTAACCAAGGACAATACAAGTAGTACACATCATGCCCCTACAATGATCTACCCAATGGACAGAACATTCTCCCAAAGTTATGTGGTGAGTGGGGACTGACTTTGACATGAACTCTGGTGCCCCATATTTGGCCACCACCCATTGGTGTGGATGCCTGGTGGCACTCAAAGAAAGAACATTTAGGCTACCAATATAAGACTTAATAGCCTATGACTATATAATGGGGAAGGAGGGCCCCCTTGGTCATAGACCTATGGTAGGAAAATAGGGTGAAAGCAGGAGGGAGGATACAAGTGATGGTATAACACTTGAGGTCTAATGTGAATAAATTAATAAAAATAATTGAGTTGCATGAGTACGAGAGTAGAAATATATATAGTGTATATTTAAAATATCTTAAATTTTAATTCTATAGCAATGTATCAAAATTAAAGTTATTTTGCCTCAACACTAAATTCTATATCAATGAATGACAAATAGCCTTATTAGTGAGTAACAGTTAAGGCATTATGCTGAGGATTAGACTCAATTATTTACTTTTTGTCCTATCATCCATATACATTTGTATATCCCCCTTCTTTCTTTTTAACACCTATAACCATACCTATGAAAGAAAGGTAAAGAAAGAGAAAGATATCCCTGAGTCTAACCTCGTTTTCTCTTTGAATAAGACAAATAATAACTTCTAACCAACTTCCAATGAAAATATACATCGATTTTACTGAATTTTAATGCATTTATTCATTTCTTTTTTAAAGGTCTCTATAATTTTTATAAGGTTGGATTTAAGGTCATCTTCTTTTATTTTGACTATGTTGGGAGATACAAGGCTTACTTTAGAAGCATTATTGATCTCTGGTGGTGCCAGATTCGCCTGTATTTTGTTGGTATATTTTTAAAACTGGCCTTTATACATCTGGCTATCCTTGGTGTTATCCAAATGGCCCCCTTTCTGGACTCTTCATGCAGTCAGGAAGAGCCTTGGTCCTGACAATGGAGCTCAAGGAAGAGCCTTCTTTTCACCTCTGGTAGCTGTGCCTCAGTTGGACCTGAATGTTCCTGGGGTCTCACAGGCCTCTCATATTTTTACCTCAGGTGGATGAGGCAGTTTGGATTAAGCAGCAAGACTTTATGATGAATGTGGCTGCCCTCTCCTCCTGAAGCAGGCCTCCCTTGGAATGTAGGCAATGGATGTGAGGGACACTGTGTAGCTCATGTTTGATGGATGTTTCCATTTATAGTGTTTTCAATAAATATTTTGTAGTCTTGTTTTGATTCATAGATACAATATCTGAATGTAGTTTTCCAGTAAAATGAAGGCCATTATAAATCTTGTTACCTCACTCCTCCTGAAGTGAATTTCCAATCACAAAGACTTTCTGAATCTTGGAAATCTAGAAAAAAGACAAGCAATCTTCATTTACATGGTAGTGTACTACCTTTTAAAAATTAATAAACTGTTATTTTTAGTATTTATAAATAAAGTCTCATAGTCTGGATGAGAAAAATATATATTTCTATTCATTAAATAAATATGAAAAGAGAAAAAGAAAACAGAGACAATTTTTTTGTTTATAATATGCAAATGATTATTTTTGTGATAGTAAATGTAAAAATATGATTCCCTGACAGATAGGAAGATAATAATGTATTTTCCTTTGTGCTATATTGGGAGCTAATGCAGTTGATTTGTAATACCTATCTGGATACAACTTGTTCATAACAGATCAATTTCAACATATGGTAGAAAATAAAATAATGAATATGTTATACTCAGTTTTATCTATCGAATTAATAGTAAAGGATGAGATGCCAGCAAATAGTTCATTCCATGATCAGTCTCACTATGTTCTCAAGCAGACAAAATATAGCTCTGCCATCTAGGAGAGCCTTGAAATAAGAATAAGCTAACAAATGAAAATCCCAGTGCTAGAAATAAGGTATCTACCTTGAAGTTGTTGATTAATGAGGTTAAATAGACACCAATCCATTATAGGTTATTGATGATAATCTTGGCTACTCTCCAGAATTATATATAAGATCCTATTGCTAGTTCCAGTGAGTAGACAGCAGTGAATAACTGAAGTGAAAGTAAACTTTTTTTTCACTGCAGCACAGTATAAAAGCCCATCTGACATGGTCGGTCTTGTATCTTCCTCTGTTCTGCAATAGAAACTATAATTCCTCTTTCCAGGGCTCACACTTGAAAGTACTAGATGGTATCTTTTCTCAAACTAAGTTGACATATGACTGTGATCTTCTTCCACCTCTTATTATGTACAGAAGGAAGTCTAATCAAGCACTTGCTACTGTTATTCTATACACTTACCAGCAAGGTACAATTAGAGGTAAGGTCATATAATTGTGATTTTTTTAGATGATGTCAAAATGTTAATATAAACACAAAGTTGCTTTTGAGAAAGTTTTACTGTTTTTTTAATAGAATGTTCTAGATTACCCAGATATATCCCATTTTATACAAGTACAATAGTTATTCTCTTATAAAATTATAAGAAAATTAAATACATTCTTTTTTATATATGAGTCAGAAAATATTAACAAAGACACCATCTTCAGAATATAAGTCTTCCAGGTAACCTCCATGTAAATCCCACTGTCCTCCTCCCTAAAATCAAAGAAGCATGTAAATCTGTTATATAGCATGGCTCTGGATTCTGCTGAGTACTGAAATTTCAACTCCATTTCTTTTCTGTTGGCATATTGTCTATCATTTGTGAGCTTCATATCATGCATCCCAGTCTCTCATCTCCATGTTCTTTCATATCCACCCTATGATCCTGCAACTTCGATCTCCAAATAAAAAAGACAGACAAACAAAGAAACAAAACAAAAAACAAACAAAAACCAAAAAATCTATAGGACTTTGAGCCAAGATGGTGGCACTGAACAGACACATTGTCTGATCAGCAGGACAGGAGTGACTGAACAGCTAACTAAGGATATGTTGAAAACCACAAAACACCAGGGCTGGTGATTCCCAGGTGAGAGGGTCCACACAGTCCGGATCAGGGGTAGATCCATCCTTGAGCCACCCATCTAATCCACAGAAAAGTCCCTGGGTCACAGCAGGCCTGTGAACAGTCTCGAAAATCTAGTCACTAGCCTGATGGTTGGTCACCCCTGTGCTCTGGATATCAGACTGAACTGCAGACTAAACACCACCAGTGTCTGGAGTTTCTAGGCCTGAGCATACTCCATCGTCCAGAATACAAGTAGATCTGACCTCAGGTCACCTTGATACCAAAGTTGAATCAAGATTAAGCAAACAAATTAAATAATTGTATATATCCTGCAGAATATAAGCAGTCTTCAAAAGTCTCCAAACCAAAAATAGTGCACGGCCATATGGTTTCAGCACAGAATTCTATCAGACCTTCAAAAAAAGAGCTAATACCAATATTCTTCAAACTATTCCACCAAATAAAAATGTAAGGAACATTACAAAACTCATTCGCTGAGGGCACAGTCACCCTAACAACTAAATCACATAAATTACCAACAAAGAGAGAATTTTAGACCAATTTTTCATATGAACTTTGATTCAAAACTGCTAAAACAAAATAAAACAAAACAAAAAGAACCTCAAAAGCCAAATATAACACAACAAAGATATTCATCATGAAAATAGGCTTCATTGCAGGCATGCAGGGATGCTTCAATATGTGAAAATCCTTCAATGTAACCAACTATAAAAACAAATTGAAAGAAAAACACCATATGATCATCTCATTGGGTGCTGTAAAAGTATTTGACAAAATCCAACACCCATTCCAGTATAAGCTCCTGGAGGAATCAGGAATACAAGGCACATACCTAAATGCAATGAAGGCTATATGCAGCAAGCCTATAGCCAACACAAAATAAAATTGGGAGAAACTCATGAAATTCCACTACAGTCGGGGACTAGAGACTTCTCTAGTCAACTCTCTCCATATCGCTTCAATATAGTACTTAAAGTCCTACCTAGAGCAATAAGACAACAAAAGGAAATCAAGTTGTTCCACGTAGGAAATGAAGAAATAGACGTATTGCTTTAAGCAGATGATATTATAATGTACATAAGTGATCCCCAAAATTCAACCAGAGAATACCTACATTGAAGTGGCCACATACAATATTAATTCAAGAAAATCAGTAGTACTCCTGTATATAAATGAGATACGGGCTGAGAAAGAAATTATGAAAACTACAATAGCCACAAATAATATAATGTATCTTGATGTAACTCTAAACAAGCAAATAAAAGATTTGTATCAACAAAACTTCAAGTCTCTGAAGATATAAAATGAAGAAGGTATCAGAATATGGAAAGATCTACCATGCTTATGGATTAGGAGGTTTAACTTAGTAAAAATGGCCATATTATCAAATTAATATACAGATTTAATACAATCCCTGTCAAAATACCTATATAATTCCATAAAGACCTTGAAAGATCAATTCTCATCTACATATGAAAAAACAAAAACCCCAGAATAGCTAAAACAACCTTGTATAATAAGATATCCTCAAGAGAAATCTCCATCTCTGACCTCAAGCTATACTATAGGGCAACAGTATTAAAAATGGTTTGTTACTTGCATAGAAATAGACTAGATAATCACTTGAATCAATAGAAGACACAGAAATAAACCCACACATATATGGAAACTTTATCTTTGACTAGGAATCCAAAACTATACAATGAATAAAAGATAGCATCTTCCACAAGTGATACTGATCTAGCTGGATATGAACCTGTAGAAAATTGCAAACAGATTCTTATACATCACCCTGCACAAAAGTCAGGTACATGTGGATTAAAGACCTCAACATAAAACCAAACACAGTAAATCCATTAGAAGAAAAAGAGCTGAAGAATCTTGTATTCCTTGGCACAGGAGATAGCTTCCTTATTTTAACACCAATATCCCAGGCTGTAAGGTCAATAATTAATAAATGGAACCTCATGAAAATGAAAAGATTCTATAGAGCAAATGATACTGTCAGCAAAACAGAACAACAGACTTCGTACTGGAAGATCTTCATATCAGAGAAAGGGCTAATACCCAAAATATATAAAGAAGTCAGAAAAATGAATACCACCAAATCAAATAATCAAATTAAAATATGAGGTAAAGATAAACAGAGAATTCTCAACAGAGAAACATCAAAAGGCTTGGAAATACCTGAAGAAATGCTCAATGTCCTTAGTTATCAAGGGAATGGAAATCTCCATTATTGCTCTATATAGGCCACTCAAAGTAGCCATTAGCAGCAGTCAAATAAATTCCTACTACTCTCATGCCCACTGACCATTCACCTATATCCACACCTCCATAACAAGCTCCACTTTGATGCCCAGTAAAGCCTCAGGGCCCATCAGCATAGCTGGGGAATATTTCCTATGATTTTCTATTTCATTACTATTAGATGCCTTCTCATTCCATGATGGTTTTCCTTGCTGCAGAGAGGTTTGAGTTTTATGAGATCTCAATTGTATATTGGTTTTTTAAGGATTATTAATATTCAATACTGAATAGTTGTTTTAGTAAAATCAATGGTTAATCCTTAATGAATTTTATATACAAATAATCACACAGAGAGACTAGCATCTATTTTATTAGCCTATACCACAATGTGGCTCGATAACTATTCCATTGTAAACATCCATGCTAGTATAGTTTCCTGCCATTCTGATTGCCAACTTTATACTTAATTTTTACTATATTCCGGGTCCATCTCATTCTTCCTAGTGCTTTTCAGTCTTCTCCTTATTGTGGCTCCATCTACTCCTTCCTTTTCTTACTCCTTTCCCTCCTAGATCATGATGTTCCACTGTATCCTCTGCTATTGCTCAGCATTGGCTAGTTGGCTTTTATTGGCAACACAGAGGACAAATGGTGGTGACATGTTTTACAAACTTGAAACAGGGGATACTTAGAATAAGCATCACAATGCAATGTACAGATTGATCCAGTGATTGGGGAGGGGAAATCATTCTTTGAATGAACAATGGCAAACTATACATTGTTCATATGAACATTGTGACCACAATTGTCCTTATCTTCTGTTTTTCAAAAGTCATGTTCAGAAAATCCTCACCAATACATGTTATAGATAAAGTATAAATTCCAACTTTCTTCTATCAGCTTCAAAAAACCTGAGCTTTATATTGAATTCAATCCTTTTGAATTTCAGTTTTGTGAGAGCTGAGATGTAAGGAAATAGTTACAGCATTCTACATGCTGATCAGCAGGTTCCAAGTACCATTTGTTGAACCTGCTATATTTTCTCTAATGTATATATTTTTGCTTCATTGTAAATAATCATATAGAAGGTTAAAGAAAATAAATTTACCACTTTATCCTAAGAAATATATACCAGTTTGTCTGGTTACAGGATTATGGTTTGAAAGCCTGCTTACAAAACTTTTATAAAGTGAATCCACTTAACTAGAGCATCTAAGGTGCCTTTGATAAGTCAGCTGTGAATTCACAACTTCTTTCTCTATAGGTTTTTTCTTTTATATCTCTGGGAGCACTGGTTTTCAGTTTGTCACTAGAATTCCAAAACCTCAAAAGCACATCCCCTCAAGTGAGGCTGTCAACAAAACTTAAGATAAGTATTCAGTGAGCATTGATAATCTCCAACCTAATATTTTTATCTCTAGAAAAACCCAAATGTCAATTAATCTGAAATCTGGCAACATAGTGGGTGTTTAAAAGGACTTTTAAAATGATTTAGAAAAAATGTGTTATTTATTAAATCTTGAGCAATGTAAATCTCAACTATTTATCAAGCCTGGTAATAAATCAAATAACAAAAAGTTGACTATGGGTTAAAATGTTAAAATAAGAATAGGGAGGCTAGGTCAAAGATGGTGGCACCAATTACACACTGCTTCTGATTAGGAGGGCAACCAGGACAACATAGTGACATAAAGACCAAACTGAGATCTACAAAACACCAGTGATCCTTATTCCCAGATGAGAGGGATCCACATTGTGAAAAGCTCTGGTTGGTCCAATACTCGGCCACCCAGCTAACCCACAGAAAAATCCCAGGGGACAGTTCACATTAGCCTCCATCTTGAGAAAGACTGTGAGACATCCATGAAGCTTTGGGTTCTCACCACCTGTCTGCTGCTTATCAGATCTGGAACCAAGAATAGACAGGCAGAGCTAAGTCCCAACAAGTGACACAATCCACATTAGCTACCACCCTGAGAAAGACTGTGGGGCATCTAAACACCATTGGCCTCTGATCTTTCTGAGCTGCTTGGCTGCTTAGGAGCCTAGCTCAACGGAATCACAGAACAAATAGGCATATCTCTGCTACCTCAAAAAGGCCTGTGGAATATCTGAGGAGTTTTTGGTTCCAATCTCACACAGTACCTCAGCTGCTTACCAGCCTGGCCCATCTGTGAAACAGTATACAGGCAAAGCTGAATCAGACACTGGCCACAATTTGCATTAGCTGTCAGTCTGTGAGAAGCTTAACCCCTGAGTCTATCTTCACTTACCCACCTGAAGCATACTGTTTTGACACAGCTAGTTCACAGTACAGACAGGCTGAGCAAGCTACAATCTGCATTAGCTGCCATCTTGCTAGTAGCTTCTAGCCCTGATAGTTCCCCACCCACCTACTGCCTATTTGCCTGATCCACATACCTCACAGAATAGACAGACAGAGCAGAGACCTGCATGGGCCACAGTTCACACTTGCTACCAATCTGTAAGCAGCTCTGTGCCCTGATATCTCTCTTTCAGCCTGTAGTTCACTGGCCTAATCCAACTGTGGCACAGAACAGATAAACACAGCCTTATAAGCTCAAGAAGGCCTGTATAACACTCCAGTAACTTTGGACTCTGGTCCCCCTCAATCCCACAGCTGCTTACCAGTTGGGCCCATATGGAATACAGAGCAGATAAGCAGAGCTGAATCTGTCTTGGTCCAATATATACATTTGCTGCATCTCAAGAAGGTCTGTGGGGCACCCAAGCAGCTTTAAGTTTGAATCTCTAGCAGCCTCCCTCCCCCCCCCCCCCCCCCCCGCCGCCTCTAGCTGCTTACTGATCTAATCTGTTTGGAAAACAGCAGATAGGCAGAGTCCTACAATGTTGAAAAGGACTGTAGAATACTTAACTAGCTTTGAGCTTGGAAAATATCAGTCCCCACTTCTCCTGCCAGGCCCAACTGCGATATAGACAGAGAAACCAGCTCATCTAAGTTGGGTGCATGCTCTAAAATTAACTGTACCCCATCCTGTGGAGGCCTCTGGGGAGCCATAGGAAGCACTATTCATCTTGGAGCTTTCTTTACTTTTTAACGATCTGCCTGTCCATGTGGGACACAGACAGCACCTTTATATGAGGAATTTCTATACTTGCTTACACCAGAGACAAAGAGATCCCTAGAGGACAGCACAAAAAGACTAGAAACAAAACTCAGAACCATATAATACTGATGGAAACAAGTGATTATACCACAGTAAGCATTGGAAATATGAACACCCAAGAATTGAAAGGAGAAGACTTTAAATCTGATGTGATGAAAATTACAGAAGTCTTGAAAGAGGAAAACAAATGAGTCAAAGAAACACAGGAAAGTACATTCAAACATATGAAGGAATTGAATAAATCCTATAAAGAGTTACAAGAAAACACATTCAAACAGATGAAGAAACTGAATAAATCCTATAAAGAATTACAGGAAAATTCTATCAAATGGAAGAAAGAAATGAATAAAACTATTCAAGAGCAAAAGAGGGAGTTAGAAGCAACAACAGCAACAAAAACAAAAAAAAAGCCCACAAAAAACAAAACTCCCCAAAAAACACAACTAGAAGCAATCTTAGAGTTGGAAAATATACGGAAGAGAACAGGAATGACATACACAAGCTGTGCCCACCAAATACAAGAGATGGAAGAGAGAATATCAAGTATGGGACATGTGATCAAAGTTATTGATACATCAATCAAAGAAAAAGTTAAAACTAAAGAGTTCCTAAGACAAAACAATCAAGAAATCTGGGCCATTATAAAAAGATCAAATTTAAAAATAATATGAATAGAAGAAGAAGACTCCAAACTCAAAGGACTGAAAAATATTTTCAACAAAATCATAGAAAATTTCCCTAACTTAAATAAAGAAATGCCCATAATCATACAAGAAGCCTACAAACTACAAAAAGATAGGACCGGAAAAGAAAATACTCACCCCAATATATTAATCAAAACATTAAATGTACAGAACAAAGAAAGAATATTAAAAGCTGCAAGAGTAAAACGTCAAGTGACATATAAAGGCAAAAGCATCAGAATTCTGCCTGACTTCTCAACAGACTCTGTGAAATCTTGAAGGGGTGGGACATATGTCATATAAACATTAACAGACAGCAGATGCTAAACTGGACTACAATACCCATCACAACTTTAAATCACCATAGATGGACAAAACAAGATTGTCCATGATACAAGTCCAGTGCTACAGAAGTTACTAGAAGTAAAATTTCAGCTCAAGAAAGCTAACTACACCCAAGAAATCATAGGAAATAAATAAATCCACATTGCAAAATTCAAAATATAGAAACACACACACACACACACACACACACACACACACACACAAACTACAAACACCAACATCAAAATAAAAGGAACTAACAAGCAATAGTCATTAATATATCTTTGTATCAATGGCTTCAGCTCCCCAGTAAAAAGACAAAGACTGACAGAATGAATGTGAAAACAGAATCCATCATTCTGCCGTATATAAGAAACACATGCCAGCAATAAAGATATACATTATTGATAGTAAAGAGATGGAAAACTGTAGTCAAGCAAACAAACACAAGAAACAAGCTGAAGTAGCCATTATAGTATGTAATAAAATAGACTTTCAAGCAACACTAATAAAAAATGTTAGGGAAGTCATGTCATCCTACTAAAATGAAAAATAGGCCAAGATGATGTCTCTCTTCTGAACATCTATGCCCCAAATGCAGGTGGACCCACATTCATAAAAGAAACATAAATAAAGTATAAATCACACATCAAATCCTATACATTGATAATGATGACTTCAACAGCCCTCTCTCCCCAATAGACAGATCATCAAGACAGAAACTAAATGGAGAAATAAGAAAACTAATAGATATCATGAAACAAATGGACCTAACTGATATCAATAGAATATTTCACCCAAACACAAAAGAATGCACCTTCATTTCAGCACCTCATGGAACATTCTCCAAAACTGATCATATATTTGGTCATGAGGCAAACCGCAACAGATACAAGAAAATCAAAATAATCCCTTCAACCTTATCAGACTTCCATGGATTAAAGATGGAACTCAACAAAAAAAGAAACAACCAAAAGCCTACAAACTCATCAGAACTGAACAACTCCCTACTTGTGACATCTTGGTAAGGAACAAAATAGAAGAAAACATTAAAATTTTCCTAGAATTCATTGAAACTGAAGGCATAATATACCCAATCTTATGGAACACCATGAAAGCAGTGTTAAGATGAAAGTTCATAGGACTAAGGAACTTTATAAAGAAACTGGAGAGATGGAATACTAGCAACTTAACAGCACACATGAAAGCTCTAGGACAAAAAGAAGCAGACACACCCAAGAAGAACAGACAGCTGGAAATCAACAAAATAAGGGATAAAGTCATTAAAGTAGAAAGAAAGAAGTAATTGAAATAATCAACATAACCAAGAGCTGCTTCTTTGAGAAAATCAACAAGATAAACCTTTAGACAACCTAACTAAAAGGCAGAGGGAGAGTATTGAAATCAACACAATCAGAAATGAAAAGGGAGAGATAGTGACAGACACCGAGGAAATCCTAAGACTCATCATGTCTTACTTCAAAAGTCTATATGCCACAATATTTGAAAACCTAAAAGAAATGGACAATGTTCTTGATAGCTACCAACTACCAAAGTTGAATCAAGATCAGGTAAATGAATTGAATAATCCTATAACACTTAAGGAAATAAGGGCAGTCATCAAAATTCTCCAAACAAAAATAACACAGGATCAGATGGATTCATTTCAGAATTCTACCAGACCTTCATAGAAAAGCTAATACCAAATATCTTCATACTGTCCCACAAAATAGAGTTGGAAGGAACATTACCAAACTCATTCTATGAGGCCACAATCTCTTTGAAACCTAAGCCACAGAAAGTTTTGAACAAAGGAAGAGAATTTCAGACCAACTTTTCTTGTGAACACTCAAACAAAAACACTCAATAAAATATGCACAAAATGAATGAATGTTTCAATAAATGGAAATCAACCAAGGAAATTCATCATATAAACAAAGTGAAAGAAAAAATTAATATGATCATCTCCTTAAATGCTGAAAAAGCATTTGACAAAATCTAATACCCACTCATGTTAAAAGTTCTAAAGAGAGAATGGATACAAGGCACATAAATAAACATAACAGAGGAAATATACAGCAAGCCTACACACAAAATTAAACTAAATGGAGAGAAACTTTAATCAATTTCACTGAAATCAGGTGCAAGATAAGGCTGTCCACTGTCGCTCTATGTCTCAAATAAAGTACCTAAAGTCCTAGCTAGAGAATTAAGATAATGAAAGTAGATAAAGGGGATACAAATTGGAAAGGAAGAAGTCAAAGTTTTACTATTTGCTGACGATATGACAGTATACACAAGTGACCCTAGAAATTCTATGAAGGAACTCCTACAGCTGATAAACACCTTCAGCAAAGAGGCTAGATAAAAATCAACTCCAAAATAATCAGTATCCCTCCTGTATGCAAATGACAAATGGGCTAAGAAAGACATTAGGGAAATTAAACCCTTCACGATAGGCAAAAATAATATAAAGCATCTTGGTAGAACTCTAACCAAGAAAGTGAAAGACTCGTATAAAAAATTTTCAAATCTCTTAAGAAAGAATTTGAAAATGATTTCAGAAGATAGAAAGTTCTCCCAAGATCCTTGATCAGGAGACTCAACATAATAAAAATGGCCATCTTACCAAAAGCAATCTACAGATTCAATGCACTTCCCATCAAAATACCTACATAATTCTTTACTCACCTTGAAAGATCAATTCTCACCTTCATAGGGTAAAAAAAAATCCAGAATAGCTAAAACAATCCTGCACAATAAAAGATCTTCTGAAGGAATAGCCATTCTGGAACTTAAGCTATACTATAGAGCATCAGTAATAAAATCAGCATGTTGCTGGCATAGAAATAGGCTTGTTGATCAATGGTATAGAATCAAAGACCAAGAAAAAACCCACACACCTACTCATTCTTGATTTTTAACAAAGATGCCAAATCCATAGAATGGAAAATTTATAGCATCTCAACAAATGGTGCTTATCTATCTGTATGGCTACATATATTAAAAATGAAGATTGATTCAT
>OU015742.1:103693592-103731445 GCA_907169655.1 Acomys percivali
CTTCCTGAATAGAACATAAACAACTAAGGCCCTAAGATCCACCATTAATAAATATGTTCTTATGAAACTGAAAAGTTTCTGTAGGTGAAGGACACTGTAAACAGAGCAAAACAATAGCCCACTGACTGGGAAAAGATCTTCATAAATCCTACATCTGAAAAAGGGCTAATATCCAAAATATATAAAGAACTTAAGAAATTAAGCACCACCAAACCAAATAACCCAATTAAAAAATGGGGTAGCAAACTAAACAGAGAATTATCAATAGAGGAATATCGAATGGCTGAGAAACAGTTAAAGAAATGCTGAACATTTCTAGTTATCATGGATAATACACTCAAAATGACTCTGAGATTTTATCCTACACCTACCAAAATGGCTAAGATAAAAAACTCAGGTGACAGCACATTCTGGGGAGGATGTAGAGAATGTGGAATACTACTCCATTGCTGGTGGGAATGCAAAGTTGTTCAACTACTTTGAAAATCAGTCTGATACTTTCTAAGGAAATTGGGAATATTTCTACCTTAAGATCCAGCCGTACTACTCCTGGGAATATTCCTGACAGATGCTCCACAATACAACAAGGAAATGTGCTCAACCATCTTCATAGCAGATTTACTCTTAATAGCCAATATCTGGAAACATCCTTGATGAACCTCAACTAAAAAATGGATAAAGAAACTGTGGTATATTTATACAATAGACTACTATTCAGCTGGTAAAAACAAGAAAATTTTTGAAATCAGGAGGCAAGTGGGTGGAACTAGAAAAGATCATCCTGAGTGAGGTAACCCAGACCCAGAAAGACACTCATGGTATATACTCACTCATAAGCAGATATTAGTTACATAGTACAGGATAACTACAACACGAGATGGATACATCAACTAAGGACCATGAATGATGTGGACCTAGACCCTCTGTTCAGATATAGTAGCACAGTCTTCTTGTGGGTCCCAAAATGTGGAGAGTAGGGACTAATTTGGAAATGGACTCTGGCCACTGAAATTTCATAACTTCCACTGGCAGGACTGTTTTTCCAGGCTACAGAGAAGACTTTACAGATAGTATAGATGACACTTGATAGGCTAAGGTTGGATGTGAGGGAAGGAGGCTCCCCGCTCTGAGGACTAGAGGAAGGAAGGAGAGGGGATGAAGGAGGGATGGGGATGGAAAGGGGATGTGGAGGGGGATACAATTGGAATGTAAAAATTTAAACAGCAGAACAATCAGTTTACTTATATTGCAATCCCACTATATGGTAATAGGTCTAAGACTGGCTAAGACATGATTATCTAGGCATAGACAATGCGTATTGTTGGCTAGAGAAGACTTATGAGTTACTATTAGATGCCATTCTTCATATGACATGAATGAAGATTTATAGATGTCTCTTTTCTGCTCATACAAAGATAGAGAACCAGCCTCAATTGCTTGGTGCATCATGTACACCTTACACATTTATAATTTTAGGGCTGTATAATGCTTGTGAGAAATTATATGTTTTCAGAACAAAAGTACTGGACACTGACATTGGATCAGACTTTACAGGATTCATTCCTCTCAGCATGCTGGACACTGACACCCTGCATCCTTCATGTTCCAGCACCAAGTGCTTAAGTTGCTGTTCCTCATCAGAACAATATAGCTCCCAGGACACCTTTGAAGAAAGCTTCTAATCCCAATTGGTCCAGCATTTCATATTGTCCACCACAGGATATTAATTAAGCTTGTACTTTCTCAACATTTAGAAACTGGACCACAAATGCTATTCCTAGCTTGCTTAACCATTTCCCCAATTTTATTTGTGCCCCTACAAAGGTATTATTCATGCCAAGTCAGCCTGAAAAAATTAAGAGAATGATGCTCCATTTCCTTTAAGTGGGGTCGGGTAGGTTTTTGGTTGCTTTCTTGAGCTATAGAAGTTTATTTTCAATGAGAGGTAATTATAAGTTATTATTGGTTTATTTAGAGATAAGACAAAGTTGGAGACACAGAGATGTCTCTCTTTTCCTTTATCTTCCATTTCCTAGGTTTGGAGATCATGGTTGAATAAAATGAAGGGGGGATATAGAAATATATAGGTAAGAAAGAACAAACTGTAGATTAGTGAATTTTCTCTTTATCTTAATGCTTTGTTACTCCCAAATTCATGTTTAATTAATTGGTATATAACTTTGTATATAGAAGCAAAATAAATTTAATTTTAGATAGAGTGGTATAGAATTAAAATTTGAGATTATTCTTTATATACATATTCATATTTCTACTCTAATATGTGATATTGTACACATATATCTCAATTAAAATACAAAGTTCATTTCCCATACTTTGACAGTGCTATTGCAGATTGTCTAAGGTAAATAAGTTATACAAGTTAATATTTAGTTGATAAAATCATGGCCATATCAATTACAAGTCTATTTTTATCAGAAGGATATACATCTTTGTTGCAACAGATAGATATGATTCTATAGAAAAATAAGGTAAGATAGTTAGAGAAGGTGTTCAAAAACCTCACAGACATAAAGAATATAGAATTTAAAATGTTTTAATAATTTTAAAGATTCATTGCCAATGAGATAGGTAACTCTTTGCAAAACCCAGCCTATCTCAAATAGGGTGATGAACATCAAAGAACCTCCTTATGGATATGGCTTCAAATGTGTCAAACAAGCTACTTAGCAAAATGACCTTTTTCTACCACAGACAGAATTATGCCTTAAAAAGAGCAAGCTTGTGTGCAGCCAGAGTCACTGGACAAACTCTGCCAATACAGGGCAAGCCAGCCCTCAATATTTCCTGCCTCACAAACATGTCTTTCATATAAATTGGGCAAGAAACTTGATGATGTTACAACATCATAGAGACTTGTCAGTGACCTCTCTGGTATTAAATTGTCTCTGTCATCTTACCATTTGGGAAGCTACTAAACTGAACTCCCTATATACTCAGGTAATCAATTTTATTCATTTTCAAGTCTCTGATGGGGTTGAAGACCAGATAGTTTACTTTTAAAATTAAACTTACTTGTTTATGGGTCAAGATATTTTTCGGTCTAGATAGATGTTTTAAGTTGATAATGATGAGATTTGATATATAGTTACATTCAGAATTTTATAGGAATCAAGATAGGAAAGATGTTTTCTTCAAGACTTCCAAATACAAATAGCCAAAACAGTAAGAATGATGTGATATTTATATAATTCCTGATTGTTTTATGGTTCTTCTTTCTGTAGGTATTTTATTGTACTCATATGTAGTAATATAAATGTATATGTAAAAAATAAAAAATTATTTAATAAAATAAGATAAAAGAAAGTTCTGAATGTAAAAATTAATTAAATCTAATAAGAAAGGAAAATATAAATCAAGTTAGAATTGTGTTCATTCCATAAATGCAGACATTTTGACATAAGTGCAAAAGAAGAGGTAATAATTCATGATATATGGTTGAATGTCTTCAAAAGAGTACAAGATAAACTTTGGTTTGAAGCAAAAACATAATATTCCCCAAATTAAAACTATCATATTGAGGGGATGAGATATGAGAAAACAAAAACTACTAGGGAGGCTCTATATATAAGTTTTATACATCTCAAGAACTAAGTCCATTGTACATAAATGCTTATAAAATCAACAATACATAGCTGTGGTTAGAATGAGCCTCTTGTTGGCAGAAACTCTAGTTCAGGCACTCAGCATCCCTATATTTCCTATCTCCTGCAGAGAACACAATCTTTTCCAAAACTGTCAGAATAATCAAGGGGAGATGAGGATTAGTTTGTGAGCCATTGAAAGTACAGTGGAAAATAAGAAACAGCAAACAAACCGCAATAATCCACTCCCACTGCCTGGGCTTCCTGTAGTCTTCCTTTTCTCTATGCTAAAGCTGTTAATTACCAGGAAACAATTCAGACACTCAGATGTAAATATATGTTCTATTTAAGTTCCCAGATCCATGTTCAAGTTCATCTTTCAAAGAAGTAAACAGCCTTAAGAGGAAGGCAAGGAAGTTTGCTGCTTTGCGACTTTTTACTAGCATCCAGGAATTTACTAGAATCATTGTTTACTAGCCTTAGAACCTCTGGCTTTTAGTAAATACCATAAGCAACATGGCGTTCCCTTGTTAAGGACATTATAGCTTAAATTCCTTCTTTTTTATGGTCTGAATCCCCACATGATGGTACTTTCTCTATGGGGTTTGATACAATATGAGAGGCTTTTAACTAAGACCATTTACAAATAATTATTTTTAAGATAACCATTTGCCCTGCCAAGCAAGGCTTTCAAATGTCAGAGCAACATTAAACCTAGGGTTGTATAACAAGTAGAAATGGGCTTGGAAAGTGCACATACTCTTCAAGTCTACTTGAATGCTTTCATGCTATTGGCTTCTAATTTTCACCACTATAGAAACAGGGATCCTATCACCTCTTGGTTCATACCCTCATTATTGTGGTAACATCTAGCACCACTACAGTTCTGCAGGCTTATGTGTCTGGACACATCAGGAGTTTTTGTGAAATGTGGCATTTCTTTTAGAAAATGTGGCAGTTACAAATATACTATTTTCCAGTGTATAAGATGACTTTAAGCCCCACCCCAAGAAAAATCCATGTCAAATTTGTGGGTCACTTATATGCCAGGAAACAGTTCTCTTGCCCTTGCTTCATATTTCCGGTGCATATAATGGGGGGTACAGTGGCTGATTCCTCACTGTGTTCAGGAAGAATGAAGCAGGGAAGAGAAAGCTGCACACATCTTCCTGTGCCTCAAGGAAAAGAACAAGAGCATGGGTGTCTCTCCACCAGAACCGGCTCACTTGACCCAGATGGCTGTGAGTCTTTGGGTGGAGTGTAAAGCGAGCCTTATAGGGGGCAGTTTAGCTAGCACTGGTTATCTATTGTCATTTAATAAAGTGCATGGCTGTCTGTACCCTACCTTCACATAGGCATATACCCAAGTCTGCTGCACAGGTGTGCATTGGAAGAGTGGTAATCTTATTCGGTGAGTATATTCCTAACTATATTTTAACTGGAAAAGTTGGGGCTTATCTTATAAACCCAGTCACCTTATATGCTGGAAAATAAAGAATTTTTAGTCTGCTGGGAATGACTTTCAAGAAACTAGATAAAAATCAAGTTTGAAGAAAAAAGGTCTCATTCTATGAGTTTTGTATATCCAAGGACAGATGTGCTCATACGATCTGTAGGGTCTGAAAATATATTCCAGTACATACTCAAAGGCAGAAGTGGCAGATGAACATTTAAATGCAATAGAGGAAGAACCGGCATTCTTTTTAGCCTTACTTTTCATCACAAGGGGCAACATGGTCCTTGATACAGAGGAACTTGTATGTGATACACAGACACCAACATCAAACACGTGGCAACTACTCATTTTATAATTTATTTTACTTTTTAAAGATGGGCTGATAGTTAACAAGATAAAAAAATCATCTGTAATTAAGAAAGGGGTAGTACTACATTTAAGTGTCATTGAACTTCAGATATTGAAGAATATATTAGCTATGTTGTTCTCACTATGAAAGTTATATGTTTTTTCTGACAGGAGAAACCATTTAGACCAAGAAGATTTTATTTGGACTCATGCTTTCAGAGGATTTTATCTATTACCACTGGCTTTATTGGTTCTGAGGCAATATGTGACAGAGTATCATAGCCTTGGGGTGGGGACAAAGTTACTCACTTCATGGTCAACAGGAATCCAAAGCAGAGAAAAAGAGGATAGGACATATATCCTTTAAAGGAATGCCCAAGTAGCATAAATCTTATAAGCGTTCTAATGAAAAGTTTGCTTTCTAACATTACAAGTGTCATCAGAATTATGAAATTTTCAATGGACTAACAGCCCTACCAATTCAATCACCTCTAAATAATTATGCCAATATCCTTTAATACATAAAACTTAGATTCTGTTGGAAGATTTTTAGTAACTAAACTGCCCAAAATTAAAAACTGATGTGGCTATTTGAAGATCTAAAAATAGGATTTGTAAGATAAGGTTAGACTAGGATTAAACTTTGTGGTACATACAAAGAACAAAATAAATATCTCCAAATCATCCTCATATGAAAAGTATCCTGTTATTTCATTGACAACTTTAAAGAATGTTGCTTAAATATATGAGATAAGAATTATCTAAATTTGTTTATTTTCAGAACTTTTTAATTCACATGGAAAATGTGTTCTTCCTTAATTGATGTGTATTAAGAAATCATTTCTCTGGAGAAATCTCTGATATCCAGAGTAACAGATGAAAAATCTAGTTAATTTAGGAGGAAAATTATAAACACAGCGGTATCTCTATGTGGCTCTAAAAACACATTTCTTTTAAATTTATATTGTTAATAGCCCGGTCTCCACCTGGTCTTTCTGCTTATTACAAATTCTTCTGAAATATGGTGAGAACCTAGATAGTCTTTATAAATCCCAATATTTTGCCAATAAAATAACATCAATGTATGTACAATTTGTCAAGGTTTCTTGGTGTCACTAAAAACCATTACTGAAACAGACTATTCATTTACCATGCAGTTTTTACTGAACTGCAACTTTTCTTAACAGCCATAAACAACCAACTTTTGACAATTGGTCTCTTTAAGGTTATCACTAAAAAGTTATATCTAATCTCAATTTCAAATATTTATAATTTTTCATTCATATATACCCTGCTTCATTCTTCAGTCTGTAAATTTGAGGAAAAGAATAACAAAAACATAACATATTTTATCAATATTTGAATATGGCATTGTTATTTTTCTTTTAGTTTTGAGATTATTATAAAAAATATGTACGATTCCCTCATTTGCTTTCCTCCAATACTTCTGCTAAGTCACAGAAAACACATTTTAATAAATTCCTTTATTGAATTTTCTTAGTATACTCATTCCTTATCAATCAAAGCATCATCCTATTCCATATCTCTTCTTGGTAGTACATTTTTCCAGCTTAAAATACAAGACAGTCCACAGAAAATGCTAATGTTGGAAAGTGTATTTTTCCACAAATGTATGCATTTCTTCACTACATACTCTAATTATCTGCATCATTCTCTGCCACTCCACTTTCCTCTTTATTATCCTATTCAGCAGTAGAGGACAGACTGCAATGGTAGAATGATGGATAAACACCTTCAGTGGTTTTTGTCGTCTGATAAGGAAATATTTATACCCTATATTCATAGGGAATGTACATGTCACCTCAATCTGAAGCAGACTTAAAGAATAAAATAGACAGCAGGTTCCAAACTATTTTTTAAAAGCAGAGGTAATCATGAACAACTATGTTGTCTCATTTCAACATTTGAGAAAATTTTAAGGAATCCCTGAAAAATTTACATTGTTCACTTTAGTTTTGGTGTGAGTTGTTTACCCATACTTGTATAAGAGACATCAGTTTTTACATATGACATGATTTATAATAACCTCCTTTTTAAAAAGTAAATTGAATTGATACAATTTCTGTTCTAAGAAAGAGTTTGGCAGGCAGTAGTTAATATCTTAATTCTTGATGTTACTTCAAAGCTTGAGCCTCTGACTCTGAGGTTGAAAGTAGAAGGTTGTCACCAAAAGTACACAGGAGGGCTGTCCAAAGTTATTAAAAATGCCTGCATCTGACACTAATTGTTCCTATTTTCTATTCCTACCTGGTCCTGATTGTGGTAGTGCAGTGGTAAATACTTCTTAATTGGGGCCATAAAAAGAAATGAAGATTTAAAAGACAGAAGCAGTGTGAATGATCTGTTATAATGAAATCAGTCATGTAAAAAGGCATAAGCATCAATGTTTGTTGACTAAAACAATACAATTAAATGCTAAAATAGATTATTTTAAAATTTTCTCCATCATTACAGAATATTAGCAGTATATGAAATATGATATTTTCCTGGGTTCCTTAATCTAAGTGTATATATTCTTTCAATAAAAGTTATACCAGGATAATAACAAAAAGCCAAATAATAGACTAGACTGTCATTCTTACTTTTAAAGATTGTAATTATTAAATAAATATATCGGAGATGCTTTGGGCTTTTGTAAAGTAATAAAAGACTACAAACTATGTTTCTTAAGACAGCAATGAAAATTAAGATTAACCAGTGCCATAAAACACACTTCAAAAACAGGGAAAAGTTAAGAAAACAAAACTAGCTTTGAAGATTTTTTTTCAGTTTCATGATGTATTCCTTTTTCTGACAGAATGCCAACCAAATTTTCTTGGTTGAAAGATAAGGTTCATGGCATAAATTTATACTCTCTGCCTCTTTCACCCTTAGTTCCTGTGTTGAACAACATGGGTTTCCATGTTATAATTTCTTAAACTTTGGGTAAGAACTGCAAAATATTCAGTAAATTGTTATGAAGAACTATTTGTATAAGAATATGTTTCAAGGAGAACAATCACTTGAAAATTGGAACTAGAGAAGTCTTATCCTATGTCTGACCCTGAGCAAAGCTGTTTGATTTTAAGGACATTTTAAGGACAGCAAAAATCAACCACATGTAAGCTCAGTAGGTATGATACTCAGTGCTCTATTGCTGTGAGGAAACACCATGACCATGGCATTTTTTTTATAGAAGAAAGTATATAATTGGAGACTTGCTTACAATTTCAGAGATTAAGTCTATAATTAAAAGATTATCTCCAGAGTGGGAAGTATTGTGGCAGGCAGGCATGATGCTGGAGAAGTAGTTGAGAGATCTACATACAGAAATTCAGGCAGCAGGAAAAATGAAATTGGTTTTGACATGGGCTTTTAAAAATCTCATATTCAAACCCCAGGGTCATACTTCCTCCAAGAGAGCCACAAGTAGTCCAACAGGTCCACACCACCAAGGATATTTAAATAGATTTAAATATTTTTAACTATTGGAATGCAAATTTTAAAATCTGTGAGACAATGAGGCCCAGTCTCATTTAAACAACCATGGTAAGGAGATTACAAGATGGCAGAGCCCAGCCCAGTATGTACCATGTCTAGGGAGTAGAGGACCATAGGCTGTGAAAACAAGTAAAAGCAACAACCCAGGAAGTTAAACTGGAGCTGAGCATTAGCCTCCTGTGGAACAGATGATTGGCTGAGCTAAACTTGTGAGTGAACAACTGAGGAATCCAAAGCACCAACATAGGGCCTATTCAGTGTGAATAGGACAAATCAGGAGTCTGGGAGGTTCACAACCAATGCCCCACTCCCAACTCCTACATCCAAAAGTCTGGGACTGGGCTTCAGAATGATTAACTGCTAGCAATCCATACTCTTTGCATAACAAAGCTGAGTGGAGGCACCTCTCAGAGAGCAGAGGATCTGAAACAAGGGATGCAGCCAAAAAGGATGGATTGAGGCTTCTCAGACAGAGGGGGACAAATTGGGAATTTAAAGCCTTCTCCTGGTCCTGTAGCCACAAACTGTAAACATCCTGCTCTCTCCACATAGAGAACCCTCAACAAGAGCAGATGGATCCCAGATAAAGCTTTCTGCTATGAAGCCAAAATCCTACTCTGTTGCTGATCTGTCTGAGGGGACCAAGTAGTCAGTGGAACCCTGCTGAATTCCAGATTCTAGGTGGCAGAGCTCAGAAGAATCTATGTTCCGGGAAGACAGTGTCTGCTAAGCCTGTATATCAAGTATCTGCCTTCTAAAGGGACTCATCCCCTTTCTTGCCTGCTTAGAAAATCCAAGCCCCCACAGCAGTTGGCTAAAGAAAGGGGTAAGAACACAATAAACAAAAACCAGGACACCATGGCTTCATCAGAAATCCAAAAAAACAGTGGATACTTTTATACAGGTGACTCTCAGCAAAATGATTTCAAAGCTATGTTTATGCAGTTATTTCAGAAATATAACAAGGAAAATAATAGATTCTTCCAAAAAGTACAACAACACACACATCAGAGTCCATTGAGAACAAAAAAGAAACCATAATCAAGCTGATTAACAAAATGATTGTAGCTGTTCAAGACATGAAAACAAAATTAGATTCAATTAAGAAAACACAAACTGCTAAAACCCAGGAAATGGACAATTTAAAGAAGAGATCAGGAATCGTAGACTTAAGCATTACCAACAGAATATAAGAAACGGAGGAGAGAATCTCAGGATCTGAGAATAAAATTGAAGAAATGGATTATTTTCTCAAAGAAAACATTAAAACACAAAAATGCATGACACAAAACATACAAAAAATCTAGGACACCATGAAATGACATAACCTCTGAATAATAGGACCAAAATATATTTTAAAGAAAATCATAGAAGAAACTGTTGCCAACTTAAAGACAGAGATGCCCTTAATCATACAACAGGCTTACAAAGCACTAGACTAGACCAGAAAAGAAAATTCTTCTACCACATAATAATCAAAGTACTAAATCTACAGAAAAAATAAATAATATTAAAAGCATAACAGAAAAAAGGTCAAGTAAATATATGAAGTTACACCAATCAGAATCAGACCTGACTCCTTAACAGAGACCATGAAAGCCAGAATGGTCTGGGCAGATGACATTCAGACACTGAGACCTCAGTTGCCAACCCAGACTACTATATCCAGCTAAACTTTCAATCACCATTGATGGAGAAAACAAGATATTCCATGACAAAACCAATTTTAAACATTATCAGTGCACCAACCCAGCCTTACAGAAGATATTAAAAGGAAAACTCTAACCCAATGAGGTCAACTACTGACAAGAAAACATAGGATATAGTTAATTTCATAGCATCAAGCCACAAAGTAAACAAGCACAGCCACCCACACTGTCACTACCAACTCCAAAATAAAAGGAGCTAACAATCATGGGTGACTAACATCACTCAACATCAATACGCTCTCTTCAGCAATAAAAAGACTCAAAAGAATGGTTGCAAAAAAAGAGGATCCAACATTTGGCTCCATTCAAGAAGCACATCAGCAACAAAGATAGAAGTTACCTGAGAGTAAAGGGCTAGAAAAAGGTTTTCCAAGCAAATGGACCCAAGAAGAAAGCTGAAGTAGCCATTCTAATATCTAATAAAATAGACTTCATCTAAAATGAAGGAAACTTCATTCTTAATAAGGGAAAATCCCCAAAAGAGCATGTTACAATCCTGAATATCTCTGTCCCAAATAAAAGGACACCTGTATTCATAAAAGCAACACTTGTAAATCTAAAATTTTACATTGAACCCCACACATTATTATTGGGAGATTTCAATAACCCACTATCACCCATGAACAGATAATCAAGGCAGAAACTAATAAAACTAATAGAGGTCATGTACCAAATAGACATTACAGACATCCACAGAAATTTTCACCCAAGCAAAAAAGAATATATCTTCTCAGCATCTCATGGAACATTCTCCAAAATTGACCATATAATGAGTTACAAAGCAAGCCTGACCAGAAACAATAAAATTGAAATAATACCATGCATCTTATTGGACCACCTTGGACTTAAGCTGAATTTCAACAATGAGGATTCCAAAAAGCCTACACACACATAGAAATGGAATAATGCTTTACTCAATGACAACTGGGTCAGGGATGAAAAAAAAAAAAAGAAAAGAAAAGAAATTAAAGACTTCCTAAAATTCAATGAAAATGCAGTCACAACACACTCAAACCAATGTGACAAAGTGAAGACAGTGTTAAAAGGAAAGTTCATAGGACTAAGTGCCTACATAAAGAAATTGGGGACATCTCATATGAGCAACTTAAAAGAACATCTGAAATCCCTAGAAAAAAATATAAGCAGAAACATTGAAGAGGAGTAGAAGGCTGGAAATAGTCAAACTCAAGGCTGAAACCAATACACTAAAAACCAAGAAAACAATTCAATGAATCAACTAAACCAAGACCTGGACCTTAGACAAACTCTTAACCAAACAAACCAAAAGGCAAAGGAGAAATACTAAGAAAATCCAAAGAATCATTAATTCTTATTTCAAAAGCTTATATGACAGAAATTTCAGAAATATGAATGATATGGACAATTTTCTTGAAATATTCCACTTACCAAAGTTGACTCAAGATCAGCCAAATAAATCAAATAATCCTATATCTCCCAAAGAAAGAGAAACATTCATGAAAAGTCTCCCAGAAAAAAAAAAAAAAACAAACAAACAGTCCAGGGCTATAGGGATTCAGCCCAGAATTCTACCAGACTTTCAAAGAAGAACTAATAATAATACACCTCAAACTATTCTACAAAATAGAAATGGAAGGATCACTACAAAACTAATCTTATGAAGCCAGACTCACTTTAATACCCAAGTCAAATAAAGACCCATGAATGAAAATTTCAGAACAATTTTCCTTATGAACACTGATGCAAAAATACTCAATAAAGTATTTGCAAACTGAATCCAAGAACACATCAAAAATCTTATCTACTATGACTAGGTAGGCTTCATTGCAGGAATGCAGGGGTGGTTCAAAATACAGAAATGCCCCGACGTGCAGGGTTCGACTAAAACTCGGGAGAGAGGACACCTGTTGAGAAATGCAAGACACAAGGAAGGAGAGCAAGTCTGATTGATCAAGATCTCAACTTTATTAGTCAGGCAGCAGTTTTTATAATTCAGAAGGCAGGGAAACATATCACTATAGCAACACAGTTGCAGGTTTTTCTCAAAACATAGGGAATTCCAGGCACAGTCATGACATCCTGTTACGCAGGGTATCTTGCTTTGTCTTCATCTAGCTTTAGTCTAACTGTTGACTCACAACAGGGTCGCTCCATCCCTATCTGTCTTTAGTCTAACTGCTGACTCAGAACAGGGTCGCTCCATCCCTATCTGCCTTTAGTCTAACTGCTGACTCACAACAGGGTCGCTCCATCCCTATCTGTCTTTAACTGCTGACTCACAACAGGGTCGCTCCATCTCTATCTGTCTTTAGCTGCTGACTCACAACAGGGTCGCTCTATCTGTATTTGTCTTTAGCTGCTGACTCACAACAGGGTTGCTCCATCCCTATCTGTCTTTAGCTGCTGACTCACAACAGGGTCAGCTAGTTTCTGGTGAAAGGTAAGCTCTGGGAAAGACAGAGACTTAAAGGTGCAGACTTGGACAAGATGGCTGAGCATTGGCTATATGACCTATCATCCCCAACACAGAAATCCATCATTGTAGTCAACCATATAAACAAAATAAAAGAAAAAACTTCACGATCCTCTCCTTAGATGCATTTGATGAAATCTAACAGCAAGCCTATAGCCAACATCACACTAAATGGAGAGAAACAAATCAATTCCACTGAAGTCAGACACAAGACAAGGCTTTCCACTTTCTCTATATCATTGCAATGTTATACTTCAAGCTGTAGATCAAGCAATAATACAATTAATGAAGATCAAGTGGATACAAATAGGAAAGGAACAAGTAATAGCATCACTAATTGTGGGTGATATGATAGTACACATAATTGACCCAAAAAATTCTACCAAGGAACTCCTACAGCTGATAAACCCTTTCAGCAAATTTGCAGGATATTATCAACTCAATAAAGGTCAGTAGTAAGACTGAGAAAAAATGATGGAAAGTATACCCTTCACAATAGCCACAATTAATAAAAAGTATCTTCATGTAACTCTAACCAAGAAAGTGCAAGACTTGAAAGAAAAAACTTCAGGTCTCTGAAGAAAGAAATTGAAGAAAATATTAGAAGATGGAGAGATCTCTCATACTTCTGGATCAAGAGAATCAAAATAGGAAAAATTTCCATCTTATCAATGCAATTACATATTCAATGTAATCCCTATCAAAACACTTACAGAATTTTTTTAGAGAACTTGAAATATTGATTCTCAACTTCATATAGAAACAAACAAACAAGCAAGCAAACAAAAACCAAAAAAAAAAATAGCTAAAAGAAATTTGTACAATAAATGTTCTTCTGGAGAAATATCTATGTCTGATTGCAAACTATACTATAGGGCAATAGTAATAAAAGCATCATGGTATTGGCATAGAAGTAGGTTGGTTCATTAATGGAATCAAGTTGAAGACCCAGAAATAAATTCACACACCTACACTAAATCTGTTAGAAGAAAAAGTGAGTAAAAACCTTGAAATCATTGGCACAGAGATAACTTTCTGAAAAGAACAACAATAGCTTTAGTTCTAAAATCAACAATTAATAAATGGGGCCTCTTGAAGCTGAAAAGCTTTTGTAAGGCAAAGAACACTGTCAAAAGAACAAAGCCCCAGTGTACAGACTTGGAAAAGATTTATACCAATATTATGTCTGATCAAGGGCTAATATCCAAAATATATAAAGAATTCAAGAAATTAAGCACCAATAAACCAAATAATCAATTTAAAGATGGGGTTAATCAGAGAATTCTAAACAAAGGAATATCAAATGGCTGAGAAATACTTAAAGAAATCCTCAATGTCCTTAGTCATCAGGGAAATACAAATCAAAATAACATTGAAATTCCATATTACCCTTCAGGATGGCTGAGATTCAAAACTAAAGTGAGAGCACATGCAGGTGAGGAAGTAGAGAAAGAGAAGCAGTCCTCCATTGCTGGTGGGAGGGCAGATGTATACAACCACTTTGGAAATCAATGTAGTGCTTTCTCATAAAATTGGGAATAAGGCTACCTCTAAACTCATCTAACCCACTCCTGGACATACACCAGAAAAATGTTCCACCATACAACAAGGACATATTCTCAACTATGTTCACAGCAAGTTTATTCATAATAGCCAGATTTAGCAAACAACTTAGATATCCTTCAATGGACGAATGGTTAAAGAAAATTATACATTTACACAATGGAATACCATTCACCTATTAAACATGGGAAATCTTGAAATTTGTAGACAAATTGTTGGAACTAGAAAAGATCATACTGAGTGAGGTAATCCAGACCCAGAAAGACATGCAAGGTTTACACTCACTTATAAATTGATATTACCCCATCGTAAATGTCATCTGAGAGATTCCATCCAGTTGTCATGGGATTTGGGACAGATACTGGGACTTTCTGCTGGACTCTTGGAGGAGTATTGAGAATTGTATGGAAAAGTGGAGGGGTCAAAGGACTGGGAGGGGTCAGGACTCCAGAAGATGACTATCAATGCCAGCATACCTAGACAAAAGTTGGCCTGTACAAACTGATGCACCAAGCAAGGACAACGCATGTAGAGATCCTACATACCCTATTCAAATATAACTGATTGGCAGCTGATTCTACATGTTGGGTTTGGATGGGGCGAGGGCTGCTGCTGAAACTCTGAGAGGCACTCTGGTGCTTAAAATTTGATCACTGCCTCTTGACAAGATGGCCTTGAGGTCAAAGAGAGGAAAGGAATGAAATTAACTCAATGAGACCTGATCGGCTGTGGACAGGCAATGGGGTAGGATGACCCCCTCAGAGGTTTAGGAAAGGGGAACAGAGCAGAAGAGGTGAGGAGGATGAGAATTGGAAGGTAAGAGCTAGGGGATAACAATCAGGATGTAATATGAATAAATTATAATAAATAAAATATATGTAAAGAAAATAATGACCATAGTAGGCAAATCTCCCTAATTCATTTATTGATTATATTAACCTCATACATTATCTTACGATTTCATGTATATTATAATTGATAATAATATATATTCTATTATTTTATGTATGCTTTCCTATTAATACAACATTTTAATATCTATTTGTTTATTATGATTTACATAAAAATATTTTATTTTTATTCATGTGTTTGTGAACACCTGTTGAGGTGACTTTGACATCCAGAAGATAATGACAAGTTCCGTTGGAGATATATTTATCTTTGACTGTGCCAAGGTAGCAAATTCTCTTAACTGTTGAGTTGGTTTTTCCTCCTGGCCTTAAGCTCCCAGAATTGTGACTCATGAGGATCAAAATATATTTAAACATTCCTAGACCATATAGCTAGTTTTGTCTCTGACTAGTTCATAACAAAATCACATACATATTCTAATCTACATTCTGCCATGTGGAGGGTTACCTCTGCTCAGGTACCATGCATCTGTCTTCCTCACATCTACCCAAGTGATTCTCCCATGTCTGGCTCTACACCAAAATCCTTTCTGTCTGATGGATTCTATTCTATCCTTTCCTACAGGTCAGTTTTTTATAATTGTCAGCCAATGTATCCATACAACGCACAAGATATTCTCTCAGCACTTAACCCAAGAGCCATCTCTCTAAAATCGATTATGAAATTAAAAAAAAAACATTTCTGTATTGTAGTGTGTGACTGTATGGTTGTTTATATGTGTGCATATGCTTGTTTTTTATGTGTGTGTTGGGGGAAAGATTTTTGAAAGCCAGATTTCAGTGATGTGTGACTTATTCTAATACTCTTAACTATGTTTCCTGAGACAGAATCTCTCCTTGAGCATAGAGTTAACTAATTGGGTAAACAGGATGTAAAACCTGGGCTTGATCTAAAAAGCATGTCCTCAGCCTAAGAGATAAGGTTACAAATGTGAGCCAACATTTCATGCTCTTAAATAGGTGATAGGTATCTGATTTTAGGTCCTTATACGTCTAAAAAAGGTAATTTACCATGGATGCCATCATTCCATACTTGAATTTTTTGTGGGTGCAACTATCCACCTTTATGTTAACAAAGTACATATGTTTATACAGGTATCAATGCACACATGTATGTGAGTGTGGAAGCACAAAAACAACCATGAGTATCATTTCTTATTCAGTAGCTACATTTTTTAAGACAAAATTTTTCACTGGTCTGGAGCTCAGCAAATAGTTTACTGTCTGACAGGTAAATCAAAAGAATCTTCCTATCTCTCCTTCTTGAAAAGTGTGATGATAAGAATGAAACACCATGCTTATTTATTTTTATTTTTATCTGCATAGGTATTGTGTGCATTTACTTTTGTGTGTCACATATGTGCAGTGTGTACAGAACTCAGAACATAGATTTGAAATTAAAAAAATGCAAAAATACAAAGAACCACAGAAACTAAGAGAAAATCAATAAGAATGACAAATCTTTATCCACATTAACTAAAAGGGGCAGAATATTAATTTAACAAAATTTTAAGACAAAAAATATAACAGCAAGCACCATGAAAATACAGAGAATCAAAGAATACATTTTAAAACCTGTACTCAATGAAAATTTAAAAAAAACTAAAACACATATTTTTCTCAATAGATAGTACTTGCCCAATTTAAATCAAGACCAGTTATGCAATTTAAGCAGACCTATAATTTCTAGTGAAATAGAACTATTCATTAGAAGTCTCCCAACCAAAATAAACCTGGAGCCAGATAGTTTTAGCACAGAATGCCACTATTCCTTAAATTATTACATAAAATAGAAATCAAAGAATCCTTAACCACTTTATTTCTTGACACCACAGTTAACCCTGAGGCCCAAACCACACAAAGATGAAAAAAGAAACAGAATTACAGACTAATTTCATTTATGAAAGTAAATGCAAAAACGCTCAATAAAACACTTTCAAACTGAATCCTAGAAAACATCAAAAGTATCATCCACCATAATCAGGTAGGCTTCATGCCAGCCATTCAGGGAAAGTTCAACATACATAAGTTAATAATTGTAACTGACCATATAAATAGTCTGAATGACAAAAATTACATAATCATCTCATTAGATTCAGAAAAGGCCTTTGCACAAGAAAACATCCTTTGGTAATGAAAGTATTGGAGAGATTAAAAATACAAAAGATATACCTCAACATAATAAAGGCAGTTTGTGACATGTCCACAGCCAACATCAATTGAAACAAAGAAGAAATTTAAGACCATTCCACTAAAATCAACAAGCCAAGGTTGCATGCTCTCTCCATACCTATGTAATGTACTGATGGAAATCTTAGTAAAAAAAAAAAATAACACAATGAAGGTGACCAATTATACAATTATACAGACAATAATTATACAGGAAAAAGTAAAATATTTTTTATTGCCAGATTATATGATAATATACATAAATGGCCTGAAAAATTCCACCATTAAACTCCTACAGCTAAAACACCACTTTCAGCAAAGTAGAAAAATACAAAATTGAATCACAAAATCAGGAGCACACCAACATATGAATGACAAAGATCTGAGAAAAATTCAAGGAAGCAACACTTTTTAAAATAGCATGAAATTAATAAAATATCATGGGGTAACTTAACCAAGCAACTGAAAGATCTGTATAATAAAATAAAGAACCATAAAATAATTGAAGAAAGAGATTGAAAAAGATATAAGAAGAAAAAAAGACCTCCTTTGTTCATGGATTATTATGATTAACATAGTAAAAATGAACATTTTTCTCAATCTAAAGATTCTATGCAATAATTATCAAAATCCCAATGTGATTCTTCATATACTTTGAAAGGATAATTTCAACTTGATATATAAACAGTCCAACAAATAAAACAAAAGAAAGAGACAAAAAAGGATAGCTAAAACAATCAAAAATAATAAAGTAACTACTAGAGCTATCACCATTCCCAATTTCAAGTTATACTATAAAACTATAGTAATAAAAACAGCATAGAATTGGCATAAAAGAGATTCCTTAATCCATTGAATCAAACAGACACATGTGTAGATACATTTTTTTAAATAAAGAGGTCACAAATGATATTAATAAAAGAAAGCTTCTTCAAGAAATGGTGCAAATGAAATAAGATGGCTGCATATGGAAGAATCCATATAGATCCATTATTAATTTCTATAGTCTCATGGATTAAAGATCAGAAATAAAACCAGACACAATGGAATTTATAGAAGAGAAATTGGGTAATGAACAAAATTGATACAGGATTTTCTGAACAGAACAATGTTACCATAGGCACTAAGATCAACAGATAATAAATGGTACCTTAAGGAACTGAGAAACTTTTGCAGGCAAAAGACATCATTGTTTGGGGAAAGTGGCAGCATATATAATGGGAAAAAATTTTTACCAACTACACATCTGATAAAAAGCTAATACACAAAACAAATAGAGACCTCAGGAAAAAAGAAATCAAGAAAACAAATGTACCAATCAAAAGTCACATACAAATCTAAACAGAATTTTCAATAGTGGAAAACAAAATGTCTAAAAAAAAAGACTTACAAATGTTAAGGATCCTTACTTATTAAGGAAGTGAAAATCAAAACTACCTTAGGAGATCTAAGATGGCGGCGAGCAGCGTGGACCGTGTTTACAAGCTCCAGTAAAAGAATCAGGGTATTGCACGGAATTCTGAACCAGGAACACCAACCTCCCCACCCCACTACAGCGGGAGTACTCCATAGTTCAAAAGGACCAAAAATACAGAAAACCTGCATACCCCTGAATGTGGGAGGAGTGTAGATTTTCTTGGACCAGAGCGGCAGCAATGGCAACTGAGGTTTGCATCTAGGAATCCTCCGGTAGAGGCGATAGGTGTGGTAACCAGTGGGAATTGCTGCAGGAGAGGAGACTCAGTGCAAGATTTGGGCCCCGCGACTCTAGCTGAACTCGGCGCGTGGTTTGGGACCTGTGACCCAACTTTAACTTGATGTGCAGCTCATGCCCTGAGACAAAACATGTACTTGGAGTGCGGTTCAGACCCTGAGACTCTAGCTGAGCTAGGTGCAATTTGGGGCCGAAGTCCCTAGCTGAGCTCAGTATGAGGTTTGGACCCAGAGAACCTAGCTGGACTTGGCAAGCCATTTGGCCCATAGACTGTAGCTGAGCTTGGGGTGTGGTCACGACTCTGAGACTTTGACTGGTCTCAGGGTGCATTTCGGGCCCCAGAGTTTCTGGCTGAATTCAGCACACAGTTTGGGCCCAGTGTCCCTAGCTGAATTTGGCAGTTTGGGTCCAGAGTTCCTATCTGAGCTCGGCTCATGGTTTGAACCCAGAGAATCTAGATGAGTTTGGCACATGCTTTAGGCCCAGAGTCCCTAGCTGAGCTCCACGTGGTTTGTGCCCAGAGTCCCTAGCTGAGGTCCATGTAGTTTGGGCACAGAGAACCTAGCTGGACTTGGCAGGCAGTTTGGGCCCAGAGACTCTACTTGAGCGTGGTGCATGGTCCTAGCCCTGAGAGTTTGGCTGGACTCAGCATGCAGATTGGGCCCAGAGTCCCTAATGAATTCGGAGTGAAGTTGGGTCCAGAGTCCCTATTTGTGCAGGCTGTGCAGGCACTGAGACTTTGGCTGATCTTGGCATTCAGTTTGGGCCCAGAGACTCTAGGTGAGTTCCATGTGTGGTTTGGGCCCCAAGACTCTACCTGAACTCAGTGAGCTCAGTGTTCGGTTTGTGCCCAAGACCCTGGTTGGACTCAGCGCTAACTGAGTGGATTAGACCAGAGACCCATTTGTGTCCCTAGATGTGTGTGTATGGTTTGGGCCCCATGATGCTAACCTGGACTGTGTGATGGGTCTGGGTCCCGAAATGCTACTGAGAACCATAGACCAGCAAAGCATTAAAGCTCCGGGACTAAGGAAATCTGGGAGAGACAGGGAATAGAGTGGACAGTAGACACCCTCCACCCAACCTGCTTCAGTCCCTGGATAGTTCCAGTGCTACAAGGGGACCCAACCTGCTTCAGTCCCTGGATAGTTCCAGTGCTACAAGGGGACCCAGAATGCTATGGTAACTTTGGCCTGAACCAATGCACATTCAGAGAACCAGGATGATTATAGGACCCATAGTACAGGGGATCTGGGGATCACTGGCTGTGAGAGACCCAACCTACAGGGCTAGCCTCCTGCCTTCTACCAGACCTCCAAGGATGTGCTAAAAACTAGTACAAAAGATAGAAATGGATGGAACATTTCCAAATTCATTCTATGAGGCCATAGTCACATTGATACCTAAACATCACAAAGACCCAACAAAGAAAGAGAATTTCAGATCAATTTCTCTTATGAACATTGATACAAAAATACTCAATAAAATACTTGCAAAAATGAATATAAGAACATATCAAAGATATCATTCACAATGCCCAGCTCAGCTTCATTCCAGGCATGCGGGGATGGTTTAATATATGGAAATCCACCATATAAACAAACTGAAACTAAAAAAAAATCACATGATCATCTCCTGAGATGAAGAGAAAGCATTTGATAAAATGCAACACCCATTCATGTTTAAGTTTGTGAGAGACCAGAGATATAAGGCACGTACTTCAAATAATAAAGGCTGTATACAGCAAGCCAATAGCCAAAATCAAATTAAATGGTGAGACACTTAAGGATATTCCTCTAAAATCGGGGACAAGGCAAGGCTGCCCACTCTCTCCATATCTCTTCAATATAGTAGTGGGAATTCTAGACAGAGCAATAAGACAACAAAAGGAGATCAAGAGGATCAAAACGAGAAAGGAGGAAGTCAAATTATCCTTATTTGCAGATGATATGGTAGTGTACATAAGTGACCCCCAAAACTCCACCAGAGAACTCCTACAGCTGATAAATACTTTCAGCAAATTGTCTGGGAACAAAATTAACTCAAAAAGTCAGTAGCCTTCCTATATACAAATGACAAGCATGCAGAGGAAGAAATTAGGAATACTACTCCATTCACGTTATCCACAAGCAATATAAAATATTAAGAATTTACTCTAACCAAGTAAGTGAAGGACTTGTTTGAAAAAAATTTCAAAACTCTGAAGAAAGAGATTAGAGATGATATCAGAAGATAGAATGATCTTTCTTGCTTGTGGATCCAAAAGCAATTTATAGATTCAATGCAATCCTTATCAAAATAACTACACAATTTTTAAAGACATTGAATGTTCAATTCTGAAATTCATATGGAAAAACAAAAAATCCAGAATAGCTAAAACAATAAGTACAATAAAAGATCCTCCAGAGGGACCTCCATACCTCATCTCAAGCTAAACTATAAAGCAACAGTAATTAAAACAGTATGATACTGGCACAGCAATAGACTAGTTGATAAGTGGAATCAAATTGAAGACCCAGATATGAACCTACAAACATATGGTCACTTGATTTTTGACAAAGATGCCAAATCTATTCAATGGAAAAAGGATAGCATCTTCAACAAGTGGTGCTGGTCTAACTGGATGTCTACAAGTAAAAGTATGCAATTGGACCCATAGTTGACATGATGCACAGAACTCAAATCCAAGAGGATCAACAATCTCAACATAAAACCCAAGACACTAAGTCAATTAGAAGAAAAATTGGGGAAGAGCCTGGAACACACTGGCATAGGAGATGACTTCCTGAACAGATCCCCAACAGCCCAGGCCTTAAGGTCAACAATTAATAAATGGGACCTCCTAAGGCTGAGAAGCTTCTGTAAGGCAGAGACACTGTCAACAGAACAAAGTGACAGCTTACAGACTGGGAAAAGGTCTTCACCAAACCTAAATCTGACAAAGGTATAATACCAAAATATAAAAAGAAGTCAAGAAATTACCACCCACCAAACCAAATAACCCAATTGATAAGTGGGGTCAGAACTAAACAGAGAATTCTCAACAGAGGACTATCGAATGGCTGAGAAACACTTAAAGAAATGCTCAACCTCCTTAGTCATCAAGGAAATGCAAATCAAAACAACTCTAAGATTCCATCTTACACCCATCAGAATGGCTAAGATCAAAAATTTAAGTGACACCACATGCTGGCAAGGATGTGGAGAGAGAGGAACACTCCTTCATTGCTCATGAGAATGCAAACTAGTACAGCAACTTTAGAAATCTAACTGGTGCTATCTCAGAAAACTGGGAATGGGGCTACCTCAAGACCCAGCTATTCCATTCGTTGGAATATACCCAGAAGATGTTCCAGCACACAACAAGAGCATTTGCTTAACCATGTTCACAGCAGCCTTATTCATAACAGCCTGAAGGTGGAAACAGCCTAAATGTCCCTCATTCAAAGAAGGGATAAAGAAACTGTGGTACATTTACACTATGGAATACTAGTCTGCTATTAAGAGCAAGGAATTCCCAAAATTTGTGGACAAATGGCTTGAACTAGAAATGATCATAATGAGTGAGTTAACCTAGAAGCAGAAAGAGTCAAAAGGTATATACTCACTTGTATCTAGACAGTAGCCCAAGGGATATATGGCATCATGAAAGTTTTCACTTCCCTGGAAAGTGGGACAGAGGGGAGGAAGTCCTATTGTGACCCTAGGTGAGAGCAGTATGGGAGAATAGGGAAATAGATGGATCCAGAGGGTCCTAGAAACATACAAGAAGAATATTATGATGGGCAGATCTTGGCCTAGGAGTCCTGCTCAAACTATGGCACCAGCCAAGCACTATACATGCAGTTAACTTCGAACCCCTACACAGATCTAGCCAATGGACAGACATTCTCCACAGTTGAGTGGAGAGTGGGGTCTGACTTTCACACAAACTCTGGTGCCCCATATTTGACCATGTCCCCTGAATGGGGAGGCCTGGTGACGCTCAGAGGAAGGATAGTAGGCTACCAAGAAGAGACTTGATACCCTATGAGCATATACAGAGGAAGGAGGTCCCCCTCAGTCACAGTCATAGGGGAGGGGATTAAAGGGAAAACAGGAGGGAGGGAGTAATGGGAGGATACTAGGAATGGGATAACAATTTAGATGTTATTTGAACAAATTAATAAAATATATTAATAATGCAAAAAACAACCATCTGTACTCCTATACCAGTTTTATAAACATTGTAAAAGGATCTGAAGACATACTAGCACTGGTGAAGCACCACTGGTTTCTAATATTTGAGAAAGTATCCTTGGTTTTAGCAAAATATCATATCCAGTGACTGTCTTATGCTAAATAAATGAGTTATCTGAATGTCAAAAAAAATGCCTTGAGATTTCATCTCACAACCACTCAAATGGCTAAGGTCAACAAATAGTGATAGCTCATGTTGGCAAAGTTTTGCAGCAAGAGGAACACATTCACTCCAGGTGGAATTACAAGCTTATGCATCCACTATGGAAATAAGTTTTGTTCCATTCTCTGGAAGGTGGAAATTGATATGCCTCTATATCCTGCTAAACCACTCTTGTACAACTATCCAAAGCATACTTCGTTCTTACACATACAACTTTATTCATTGCAGCTCAATTCATAAGAATCATAAATTTGAAACAACCTAGTTCTCCTTCTAATTTTGAAAAAGAAATATAATTCTTTGCTTCTGGCCATTGTAGGCCAGGCCTACAGTTTCTAGCTTTGTACCTTCCCCACAATTTGTTATCACCAGGTGGCTTTTGCTCAATTCATTATTCTTCCTTGTTTTTCCCATAAGAAACCCTAACATTATCAGGGATGCTACTTACCATGTATTTATAGCCCTGGAGCTCTTCTCTGCATCGACATTTGTAAATCTGAGGCAACTAGACTGAATTGATGTAGATGGCAAAGAGGCATTCTGTTGGTGAGCCACATTTGAGCAGTGAAATGGAAGCCTTTCAGAGAGGCACATCACCTGCTGGGTCCTCTACCAATTCACTGTCCCCTTTGGAAGTGTAATTTTACCAACCCCTGCCTCCAACAAAATGACAAAATGAAAAAGAAGCCACTTCATTTATGTACTGCTCATCTTCACTTACCTATTAGCTAGGCACTGATTGTCAGACTTTACATAGCAGTCAAGCAGCACTGATAGGTATCTGCCATGCAGATGTTCCTCTTATAGAACTGACACTGGTGGCCGCTACTGTGTTTCCCAGAGTGGCACTCATAATACTATCAAACAATAAATGGAGAATGGTGCTGCGCAAATTTATATCCCTATTCATTACTGAGTTTAAAATTAATTTATTTCATGGTCCACTTATCTAACTTCTTCATTTTCTATGCCGGGCCCACTAACTCTTATATTCTCTGTGTTGTACTTGGAGGCATTACTGTATGTCTACCCTTAGCTTCACAAAACCTTTATCCTTCATTGCTCCCAGGACTGAAGAGGAATTTGTTTCTCTGCTGACAGCTTCTCGTCTTGCTCAGGATAGCCTCACTCCGACATTATTCAAATAGAGAAAAAAAGCAATTCTGACTGTCCAGGAGCTATCTCACTTTCTGCTGTGTGAGTAACCACAGAAAAAAGCAATTTTTGTGTATTAATCATAAATTATTATAAACCCAAGGAAAAGGGTCTATAGTGTTCACAAACTGAAAATAGTATAAGAGCTAAAAATTGTAAGCTCTGATCAACTCTTTCTTGTACCTTAAGAATGTATATAAAAATTATCAAAATGCTAATGTTCAGGGACCTTATCTTATATTTCTATAAAAATGTAGCTCAGTAGCATAACTGTTTCTTAGAGCTTTGAAATACTTTATCCTGTATTCTTGTTTGAATCCCTTGTCTATTTAAGCCACAGCCATAGTCTCCACATGTTTATGGACTAGTCTACCCTTTGTATGCAGTTCAATTGTAATAAATCTAGGTTGTAATGATGAAAAGGAAAAAAAGGAAAAGAAATTTTCACCATAAGAGAAGGCTGTAAGTTAGCTTTTAGGACATTTTCTTAGTTAAATATTTATAGAGGAAGGCACACAGCATGTGAATTTTGCCATTCCTGGGCTGGTGGTCCTGGTTTCTATAAGGAAACAGTCTGAGTAAGCCATGGGAAGAAAACCCATAAGTAACACCTCTACATGGTCCCATAATCAACTCTGGCCAGGATTTTGTTCCTGTCTCAATTTCTTCAATGATACACAGTGACATTGATGTATAAGCCAATAAACTCTTCTCAGTTACATTAGTTATGTTGACTCATAACAGCAATAATACCTGAATTAAGACCATATGTATAGAGTAAGTGGCTAGAGGGAACAGATAATCCTAGCACTATGGAGGTAGAGGCAGACAGATCTCTGGTTTCAAGGTCAGCCTGGTCTACAAAGTGACTCCAGGACAGCCAGGGCTACACAGAGAAACCCTGTCTCTAAACATAAAAAAAGAAAGAAGGAAAATGAAAAGACAGCTAAAATTAAGGGGCATTTAGGAGGAGAATGTAAATGTAATATAATAGAAAGCTTTATAAAATACGAAAGTGTTATAAGTGAAATCACCCAATAATTGGTGGAGAGACAACAGTCTTAACTGGCCATTTCTTATTATTAAATGAAGCTTCCAATAGTCAGATTCTTTAGTTTTGCCTGTTTAGCACTGATGTGTTAATTTTTAAACTTAATATATATTATACATTAATACTGTTAAAAGCCTGTTTTTTTCAAATAAGTGACAGATGGAATGGGAAATAGATGAGAGTGGAGGGAGTAAAGAACTTGCAGTAGTCAGAAGAAAATGTAATCAGGAGAAAAGAATCTTTTCTCAAAAAAGGAAAAACAAAGAAGCAAACAATATGTTCTTCATATAATTGCATACTTTTAAATTTTAAATTGTGAGGTATATTAATTATATCTGAATAAAATCACTTAAAGAGGTAGGTGATTTGATTAAACTAAATAAAAGAAATTTTCTTCCACATATGTTATCTTACTGTATGCAAGTGATACATAAATTTTAAGTAATTGACATCTATTTCAACAGCACAATGCTTCCAGCTCATATAAAAACATCTAGAATGAAAACCTAGCATAATCTTATATATCACTCAGATTGAAACAGCAATTGAGATATATACTATCATGAAAACAGAATGTAATCAGCTGAAAGAGGCATTATGGAGTACTTGGAAAGATGCCAGTGAGGGACCCTATTACCACAGGGAGGGCATGTGGCTACTCTGAGTTGACATTACTATAAAAATTTTGTCCATTCTATCATTAAAATCTCACATCGCTCTGTATAATCAATAATTTGAGGGAAGTTTTCTTCTCAAAGTAATTTTAAAGAAAATCAGTGAGACAGAAAGACATTATTGCTTAGAACCCTAGCTAACTTGGTACGTCATCATATTGAGGCCATCTCCAAGATCACAAACTTGCAATCCAAGATGCTATTTGTAATCAAGAGAAATACTCTCACAAGATTAAATGGTGAGTCTACAGGTTATTGTACATTTACTTTAAATAACTGTAATCATTAGAATTTGGTAAAGTTTTATCATAAATAGATATCATCAAATCCCTTTCTTAAAATACATGATTAGGTGTCAACCACTAAGATAAACTTGTTTTTGTTAATTGATTACTAAAATATTATAAGTTTACCCAGATCAACCTGAATTTAAAGACATTCTGTAGGTAAATAATAAATTCTATTTTCTTGTTTGAATCAAACAAGTCCATGGACCTTTTGAAATTGTTAGTTTTATCGTTTAAACGAGACTAAGAAATATAATATAGAAACTAAATATTGTGCACATCAGTTTTTGTAGTATATCTTTATAAAGAGAGTAAACTCTTTACTCCCAATAATTTGGATTAATAGTGTTGTTTCACTTAGAAAAATCATCTAAAATGTCAAAGGATACCCATTTTACTGACTAGATTTTATGTTAACTTAGAGATTTATTTTTATTAGAATATCAATTGTGAAAATGACCCTACTCTGAGCATACACATACACACAGACCAGATTTGCCTGTGAATCTATTTATGGTGCAATTTCTTGATTGATGATTAAAATGGGGGATTATATAAGCCACTGTGGGTGGTGCCACACAAGTCCATGTGGTCCTAAACTGTATAAGAAAGCAGGCTAAGCAAGACGCGAGTAATCCAATAAACAACATTCTTCTACGGCCTCTGTGTCAGTTCCTCATTACAGCTTCTTGCTTTGAGTTCCTGCCAGGCTTCTTTCAGTGATAGAACTGTTCACTGGAAGTGTAAGATTGAAAGACTCTTCCTATCCCAAGGTTTTGTTCATGTTTTATGACAGAAACAGAAAGTAACTAGGAAAGAAATTTATATTAAACCCTTGTTATTTCAGTAAGTCAATTCTCCATTCAAAGAGTGTTATTGGTATGAGATAACTAGTTACTTTTGTTCTTCAAATGACCATATATACATAAATACAATCTACAATAATGAAGGTCTTAACAGTATGAGATTAATATGGCAGTAAATCTTGTCCATTCTACAACACAATGGTCAAAGGCCAAATGAAATCTATAGTCAGTGTGGTAGTTTGTGTAAGGTTTTCAATTTCTAGGAGATGTAATCCTTGATGACTTTGGGTTACTACTTAAATTGTCAGTTACAAATGACAATTTATAGTTATAGCACGTGATTTTTGATAAAAAAATTAGTGTCTAGGTCAAGGTTTATAATAAATAGATCCATTTATAGCAGTAGATGGGGCTTCATACTTATATACAGTCATCGTTAGATTTATTGGCAACTTGACAGACCCTAGAATCATCTAGGAAGAGGAAACTATAATTAAATAATGACCTCCATTAGAAGCTGAAGAACAAGTCACTAAGCAGTATCCTTTCATGGTTTCTACCTCAAGCTTCTATTTATGTTCCTACCTTGAATTCTCTGTTTAAGACAGTAACTGTAAGGTGTAAGGTTAATAAACTCTTTTCCTCCAAAATTACTTTTCTTCAGAGTATTTTATCACAAGAACAGAAATCAAACTTAAACATGTATATGACTATTAAATGAGATATTTCAATATTTCATTATAGAGAAAAGGAAAAGAAAATAAAGAAAATTATTAAAAACTCCAAATTACATATTATTTATCTTTATAAAACAATTTTTAAAATAAATTTTCTAAGAAAAATTTCAAAAGATATTTGGTAAATATAGAAATCTTTGGGCTTATTAAAAAATATGAGTTTGAAATAATGTAGATAATTTCATATAGTTATATATTTTCAAGAAAAATTATTTAGAAAAATATGAAAGTAAAAAAGGTTTTCTTAACAAAATTACACTGGAAAAATTAATAGAAATTAAAATTTCTCTATATTAATATTTTGAATTTATTTGATTTAACAATCACAAAATAGAAGGATTCAGAGGCTCCTTGAAACCTATAAGAAGAACATTATGAAGGGCGAATTTGGGCCCAGAGGTTCTGCTTGAACTATGGCACTAGCCAAAGACAATACGTGCAGTAACCTTCAAACCCTGACCCAGATCTTACCAATGGACAGGAAAGCCTCCACAGTTGAGTGGAGAGTAGAGAGTGCAGAGCAGGGACTGACTTTCATAGGAACTTGGGTGCACCATATTTGACCATATCCCCTTCAGAGGGATGCCTGGTGGCACTCAGAGGAAAGATAGTAGGCTTCAAAGAAGAGACTTGATACCCTATGAGAATATACAGGGGGAAGAGGTGCTCCCCAGTCACAGTCATAGGGGAAGGGTATAGGGGTAAATGGGAGGGAAGGAAGAATGGGAGGATACAAGGGATGGGATAACAACTGAGATATAATATGAATGAATTAATAAAAAATAAAAAATAAAAAATAATCAAAATATAATAAATAGAAATAACAGAAAATTATTTTCAACATATCATAGAAGATAAATTTGTATTGAAAACTTCTTGGATTTTGTAAAATTATTCCATTCACATAGATGAATAAAAATGGAATTTTTTTGTCAGAAATAGAAAACATATATAGAGAACATACTCTTAAAATAGTTTAAGCACTTACCTGGACATGGTGGCATTTGACTTTAATCTTAGCACAAGCAAGGCAAACACAGGTAGATTTCTGAATTCAAAGCCAGCCTGGTCTACAGGGTGAGTTTCAAGACAGTCAGCTCTATGTAGCAAAACCCTATTGAAAAAAAAAAAAAACCAAAAAAACCAAAAAACAAAAATAAGGGAATCCAGGATGGTGGCGAGCAGTGTGGACCATGTTTGGAAGCTCCAGTGAACAATTCAGTGAATTGTACAGATTTCTGAGCCAGGAACACCAAGGTCCCGACACCACGGAAGCAGGAGTGCTCCACGGTTCGGAAGGACCAGGGTACGGTGAACCTGCGTACCCCTACACACGGGAAGAGGGAGTGCGGATTTTCTCAGATCAGAGCAGCGGAGGCACAAGCGGCATCTGCGGCAGTGACTGAGGTTTGCAGCTCAAGCCTTCCAGTGGAGGTGGTTAGTGTAGTGGCTGGTGGGAGTTGCTGTGGGAGAGGGGACACTGGACAGGATTGGGGTGGCGTGGTGCCTTGTGATGCAAACTGGACTCGGCGGACAGTTCAGCCCCAGAGTCCCAGGTACAGCTCAGTGCGCAGTGCTGTGGAGACGCTGGCTCAGCGCAGCAAGCAATTCTGCCCAATGCGCCATCTCAGCGCAGCCGCAGCTCATCTGCTGTGACGCAGGCTGGGTGGAGCGCTCAGGTCCACTGAAGGCGCCATCTCAGCGCAGCCGCAGTTCTCCTGCTGTGACACAGGTTGGGCAGAGTGCTCGGATCCACCAAAGGCACCAGATCAGCACAGCTGCAGCTCACCTGCTGTGACACAGGCTGGGCGGAGCACTCAGGCCCACCGAGGGTGCCATCTCAGTGCAGCCGCAGCTCACCTGCTGTGTCGCAGGCTGGGTGGAGCGCTCAGGTCCACCGAGGGCGCTGGCTCAGCGCAGCTGCAGTTCACCTGCTGTGGCGCAGGCTGGGAGAAGCGCTAAGTCCCACCAAAAGTGCTAGCGCACATCAACTAGCAGTTCTGCTCAAGACACTAGCTCTCCTCAGAGGGCAGTTTTGGAGCACTGATGCAGGCTGAGGTTAGCACGCAGATTCAGCCCAGAGGCCCTAGCTGGACTTGCCGGACAGATTAGGCCCAGAGATTATTCCTGAGCTGTGCACACAGGCTCGGTGGCCCCAAGACTCTGGCTGGACTATCCACGCAGTATAGGCCCGGAGTTCTGGGCTGAATTCAGCATGCAGTGTGGGTCCATAGTCCCTGGCTGAGCTAGGTGCACAATTCTGCCCCAGAGACTCGAGTGGAACTCGGCGTGCAGTTTAGGGCCAGAGTCCCTAACCGTGCTTGCCAGACAGATTGGGCCCAGAGACTCTAGTATAGCTTTTGGCTCAATCCTGGCTCTAAGACTCTGGTTGGACACAGTGTGCAGTTTGAATCCAGAATAACTCTCTGAGCTGTGTGGATGGTTCGGACCTGAGTCAATAACTGACCACAGCATACAGTTTGGCCGAACGCCCCTAGCTGAGCTTGGTGCGCAGTCCCAGCCTGAAAATTCTGGCTGGACCCTGTGTGCATTTTGAGCCCAGAATTCCTAGCTGAGTTCGGCAGATGGTTCAGGTCCTGAGATTCTAGCTGAGCTCGGAGGGTAGTTCAGGTCCAGTGTCTCTGGCTGGACTTGGCAGGGAAACCAGAAGGCTATGGATACCTTGGCTTGACCCAACACTCATCCAGAGACCCAGAACGACTCCAGGACCCACAGCACAGGGGAGGTGAAGATCACTGGCTGTGAGAGCCCAATACGACAGGGCTAACCTCCTGTCATCCACAACAGTGAAACATCAGAGCTTCCAACCTACGGAAATCGTGAGAAAACTAGTGAATCTATCATCAGACTCCCTCCATCCAACTCAGGAAGTTACCCAACCAAAACAAAGCCGGCAAGATGTCTAAAGGACAGCGTAAAAGCATACGCAAAAAACCCCCAAAACAACATGGCGTCTCCAGTTTCCAGCTATCCCAAAGGAAAAAACCCAGAGAGCTGAAATACAACGGAAATATAAGAAAATGACCTCAAATCCTTAATAAGGAGCATATTAATGGAGGAAACAAATAAAATTCGTAATCAAATACAGGAAGACGCAGCCAAACAGGTGAGAGACATAAAAGAAGCACATAGAGTGGAACTGGAAAAACTTCAGGAAAATGCAAACAACCATATGGAAGAAATAAATAAAACGGTTCAAGCTCTGAAGATCTATAAAGAGGCAGTGGAAAAAACTCAGGAATATACAATCAATTAGATACAAGAAATAAAAAAATCAGTTCAAGATATGAAGACGAAAATGGATTCAAAGATAAACACACAGACAGAAGAAAAACGAGAACGTGAGACCTCAGAGAAGAAGGCGAGCAACACAGAGGTGAGCTTTTCTAACAGAATCCAAGAGATGGAAGAACGAATCTCAGGTCTAGAAGATACAATCACAGATCTTGAAGCAACCATTAAAGAAAATGCCAAATCTGGAAAACTCCGGACACAAAACATCCAAGAAATTACCATAAAAAGAAGAAATCTGAGAATAATAGGCATTGAAGAAAGAGAACATATCAGACTCCAAGGCCCAGAAACGATTCTCAACAAAATCATAGAATAAAATTTCCCCAACCTAAAGAATGAGCTACCTATAAACGTACAAGAGGCCTACAGAACACCAAATAGAATTGACCAGAAAAGGAAAACTGCCCGTCACATAAAATTCAAAACACAAAAAATACAGACCAAAGAAAAAATATTAAAAGCTGGAAGGGAAAATGGCCAAATAACATTCAATGGTAAACATATCAGAATTACACCAGACTTCTCAGCAGAGACCATAAAAGCCAGAAGAGCCTGGACAGAGATCCTGCAAACCCTGAGAGACCACAGATGCCAGGTCAGACTACTTTACCCAGCAAAACTATCAATAACCATTGATTGAGAAAACTAAATATTCCATGACAAAAACAAATTCAAACAGTACCTATCCACAAATCCAGCTTTACAGAAGGTACTAGAAGGAAAACTCCATCCCAAAGAGTCAAGCTACAACCAAAACTACTCAGGAAAAAGGTAACTATACAATGGCAAAAACAAAGCTACACAAACAGTCGCTTGGAAACAACATCAAAATAAAGACTCTTAACAGTCACTGGTCGTTAATATCTCTCAACATCAATGGACTCAATTCTCCAATAAAGACACAGACTTAGTGAATGGGTGCATAAACAAGATCCAACATTCTTCTGCATTCAAGAAACACATCTTACCTATAACGATAGGCATTACCTCAGGGTAAAAGGTTGGAAAAATATATTCCAAGCAAATGGTCACAAGAAGCAAGCAGGCATAGACATTTTAATATCAAACAAGATAGACTTTCAACCAAAATTAATCAAAAGGGATGAAGAAGGAAGCTACATACTCATCAAAGGTAAAGTCAAACAAGATGATATCACAATTCTGAACATCTATGCTCCCAATACAAGGGCACCCACATTCGTAAAAGATCTGCTAAAAAAAACTTAAACCACACATCGATCACCACACAATAATAGTGGGAGACTTCAACACCCCACTCTCACTGAAGGATAAGTCATTGAAACAGAAACTAAGCCGAGAAATAACATCGTTAACCAATCCCATGGGTCAAATGGATCTAACAGATATCTATAGAACCTTTCACCCAAACAAGAAAGAATATACCTTCTTCTCTGCACCCCATGGAACCTTCTCCAAAATTGATCCCATCGTAGGTCACAAAGCAGGCCTCAACAGATACAAGAGGATTGAAATAATACCTTGTATCTTATCAGATCACCATGCTCTTAGGCTGCAATTCACCAACAACAGAAACAACAAAAAGCCTACATGTAAATGGAAACAAAACAACTCTCTGCTAAATGACACATGGGTCAGGGAAGAAATAAAGAAAGAAATCAAGGAGTTTCTGAAATTCAATGAAAATGAGGGAACAACATACCCAAATTTGTGGAATACATTGAAAGCAGTGTTAAGAGGAAAACTCATAGCACTTAGTGCCTTTAAAAAGAAATTGGAAACATCGCACATAAGCAAATTAACAAAACAGCTGGAAGCCCTAGAAAAAAAAGAAGCAGAAACACCCATAAGGAGTAGGCGGTCTGGAAATAATCAAACTCAGGGCTGAAATTAACAAATTAGAAACTAAGTAAACAGTCCAAAGAATCAACAAAACCAAAAGCTGGTTCTTTGAGAAAATCAATAAGATAGACAGACCGTTAGCCAACCTAACTAAAAGGCAGAGAGACAGTATTGAAATCAACAAAATCAGAAATGAAAAGGGAGACATGACAACAGACACTGAAGAAATACAAAGAATCATAAGATCCTACTTTGAAGGCATATATGCCACAAAATTTGAAAATCTAAGGGAAATGGACGATTTTCTTGATCAATTTCACTTGCCAAAGTTGAATGAAGAACAGATAAACAAGCTAAATAGTCCCATTTCCCCTACAGAAATAGAAGCAATCATTGATAGTCTCCCAACCAAAAAAAAAGCCAAGGGCCAGATGGTTTCAGTGCAGAATTCTACCAGACCTTCAAAGGCGAGCTAATACCGATACTCTTCCAACTACTCCAAAACATAGAATTGGATGGAACATTACCAAATTCATTCTATGAGGCCATAGTTACGTTGATACATAAACCTCACAAAGACACAACAAAGAAAGATAATTTCAAACCAGTTTCTCTTATGAACATTGATGCAAAAATACTAAATAAAATTCTCGCAAAATGAATACAAGAACACATAAAGGATATCATTCATCATAACCAAGTAGGCTTCATTGTAGGCATGCAGGGATGGTTTAATATATGGAAATCCATCAATGTAATCCACCATATAAACAAACTGAAAATAAAAAACCACATGATCATCTCTTTAGATGCAGAGAAAACATTTGATAAAATCCAACACCCATTCATATTTATAGTTTTACAGAGATCGGAGAAACAAGGTAAATAAAGGCTATATACAGCAAGCCAATAACCAAAATCAAAGTAAATGGTGAGATACTCAAGGAAATTCCTCTAAAATTGGGAACAAGGCAAGGCTGCCCACTCTCTCCATATCTCTTCAATATAGTACTCGAAGTTCTAGCCAGAGCAATAAGACAACAAAAGGAGATCAAGGGTATCCAAATGGGAAAGGAGGAAGTCAAACTATCCCTATTTGCAGATGATATGATAGTGTACATAAGTGACCCTCAAAATTCCACCAGGGAACTCCTACAGCTGATAAACACTTTCAGCAATTTGGCTGGATACAAAATTAATTCAAAAAACGTCTGTAGCCTTCCTATACACAAATGACAAGCTTGCAGAGTAAGGAATTAGGAAAGCCATACCCTTTACATTAGCCACAAGCAATATAAAATATCTAGTAGTTACTCTAACTAAGCAAGTGAAGGACTTGTTTGAAAAAAGTTTCAAAACTCTGAAGAAGGAGATTGAAGATGACATGAGAACATGGAAGGATCTTCCTTGCTCATGGATCGGGAGAATTAACATAGTAAAAATGGCCATCCTACCAAAAGCAATCTACACAGTCAATGCAATCCCTATCAAAATACCTACACAATTTTTTAAAGACATTGAAAGTTCAATTCTGAACTTCATATGGAAAAACAAAAACCCAAAATAGCAAAAAAGATTTTGTACAATAAAAGGAGGAATCTCCATACCTGATCTCAAATTGTACGATAAAGCAATAGTAATTAAAACCGCATGGTACTGGCACAGCAACAGGCTGGTTGATCAGTGGAATCGAATTGAAGACCCAGATAGGAATCCACACACATATGGTCACTTGATTTTTGACAAAGAAGCCAAATCCATTCAATGGAAAAAGGATAGCATCTTCAACAAATGGTGCTGGTCTAACTGGATGTCTATATGGAAAAAAATGCAACTGGACACATATTTGTCACCTTGCACCAAACTCAAATCCAAGTGGATTAAAGACCTCAACATAAAACCAGAGACACTAAGTCAGTTAGAAGAAAAATGGGAAAGAGCCTGGAACATATTGGCACAGGAGACAACTTCCTGAACAGAACACCAACAGCCCAGGCCTTAATGTCAACAATTAATAACTGAGACCTCATGAGGCTGAGAAGCTTCTGTAAGGTAGAGACACTGTCAAGAGAACAAAGCGACAGGCTACAGACTGGGAAAAGATCTTCACCAACCCTACATCTGACAAAGGTCTAATATCCAAAATATATAAAGAACTCAAGAAATTAAACACCACCAAACCAAATAACCCAATTGAGAAATGGGGCTTGGAACTAAACAGAGAATTCTCAACAGAAGAATATCAAATGGCAGAGAAACACTTAAAGAAATGCTCAACCTCTTTAGTCATCAGGGAAATGCAAATCAAAACACTCTGAGATTCCATCTTACACCCATCAGAATGGCTAAGATCAAAAACTCAAGCGACACCACATGCTGGAGAGGATGTGGAGAGAGAGGAACACTCCTTCATTGCTGGTGGGAATGCAAACTAGTACAATCTCTTTTGAAATCTGATGGTATCTCAGAAAACTGGGAATAGGGCTTCCTCAAGACCCAGCTATTCCACTCCTTGGAATACACCCAGAAGATGCGCCAGCACACAACAAGAAAATTTGCTCAACCATGTTCATAGCAGCCTTATTCATAAATGCCAGATCATGGAAACAGCCTAAATGTCCCTCAGTAGAAGAATGGTTAAAGAAACTGTGGTACATATACACTATGGAATACTACTCAGCTATTAAAAACAAGGAATTCCAGAAATTTGTGGATAAATGGATTGAGCTAGAAATGATCATAATGAGTTAGTTAACCCTGAAGCAGAAAGACTCAAATGGTATATACTCACTTATATCTGCATACTAGCACAATAGGCATGTCCCACGAAAGCCTTTCCTTACCAGGAAACTGGGACAGAGGGTAGGACATCCTATTGGGACTCTAGATGAGAGAACCATGTGAGAATAGCAAAGTAGAAAGATCCAGAGGGTCCTAGAAACCTACAAGTAGAACATTATGATAGGTAGATTTGTGCCCAGGGATCCCGCTCAAACTAAGGCACCAGCCAAGGACAATACAGGCAGTAAACTTTAAACCCCTACCCAGATCTAGCCCATGGACAGGACAGTCTCCATACTTGAGTGGAGAGAGTGATTTGACTTTCTCATGTACTCTGGTGCCTCCCATTTGACTATGTCCCCTGGAGGGGGAGACCTATTGGCACTCAGAGGAATGACAGCAGGTCACCGAGAGGAGACTTGATACCCTATGAGCATATACAGGGGGAGGTAATCCCTCTCAGGAACAGTCATAGGGGAGGGCAATAAGGGGAAAATGGGAGGGAGGGGAGAATGGGAGGATACAAGGGATGGGATAACCATAGAGATGTAACAAGAATAAATTAATAAAATAAAAGATAATTAAGCAAAAAGAAAAAAGAATTAAAACAGCAACTTTTACAAAAAAAACAGAACAGAAAAAAACAGAACAAACTAAAAACAAAAATAACATCAAAAACAAAAACAAAACCCCACAAACAAAATAAAATCATTTGTAACAGTTGAATACATGCTTAAGTTGAAATGAAATTTGTGTTCAACTAAAAATAAAAAGTAACGTATAGTGTATGTGAAATTATAAGTGGTTTGACTATAAACTCAGAATGCTTTCGTATCACTGTATGAGAAAATATGTGTCCATAAGCCCAATGAAGTGACTGCCTTGCCTGGTACTATAAACCAGGTCCAAACCTTACAGCAGAGGAGGCTACAAATCTATTGGTGAGTCTAAGGATGATGTCTTGATAAATTGACGTGTCCTAACATTGTTAATATTCTTTTCTAAACATTTTTCTTTCCTTTCTTTCTTTTCTTTTTTTTTGATGTTGTTGTTATTGTTGATTTGTTTCTGTTTTTGTACTCAGACTAGTGCTCCAGTAATCCTGGGTCAAAAAACCATCTTATCACAGATGGAGAAGGTTGGTGGAGAGATGTGTCACTGGTTAAAGTTTTGAGAATAAGTGACTGTTGGCTGTTCATTCTGGAGTAGGACATATACATATCCCTTCCAAGGTCCATGAAAAATTTCAGAAGTGATCAGGAAAATTACAGAAATCAGATGATACAGAATAACTTTGGGATACTACTCTTGAAACTAGTTCATGCTTCAGTAGATCATTCTCTGTGAGTGTATATACAGGCAGCACTAAGTGAGCTGAGAGAGAGAGAAGGGGAGAGAT
>OU015742.1:103731455-103763140 GCA_907169655.1 Acomys percivali
AGATAGATAGATAGATAGATAGATAGATAGATAGATAGATAGATAGATATAGAATGGACAAAGTTGAGAGGAAAAAAGGTGGATGATTTGAGGGGAGAGAATGAGGATGCGTGTGATGCAAAAATATGTGGGTATGATATTAACAATAAAACAAGTTATATTAAATTATTATAAATATTTTTACAATTATTAATTGTATACATTTTAGCTTTTTATATGTTTTTTCTTTGTTTTTGTGATATACAAAATAAGCAGATTTTGTAGAAATCATTAAAATGGTCTGATATTAATTTCTATTGTAATAGCGTATACAAATGATATCCATTCTTTAAAATTCTGTCATGTACAATGTAGGAGCATAAAATTGTTAGGGTACCCACAAATATGTGCAACTGTCTTTACATTTAACTTTAGTAAATTTTAATTATTCCTAAAAATGTCACCATATTCTTTGTCTGCTCATCCCATTTTCCTATTTCTATTCACATAAAGAACAAACAAACTAGAAAAAACACACAACAAAACCACAAAAAATAAAATAAAAAGCACACACACTAGTCTACTTTCTATGTATTCCCATTATTTTAGCTTATTATTATATGAATAAAGGACCATGCCATCTTTGTTTGTTGCCTTCTTTCACTTAGCATGTTTCCATGTACATGGTGTACATGTTTACATGTACATCAGTGTTTCTCTTAATGGGTGAATGATGTTACTCAACCTGATAGACTCTGTTTATTCATCTGTTGCTATGTATTTTTTAACACATCATCTCACTCCATGCTGCAAAAAGTCCTAAGAGATTTTTCATTTCAGTTATTGAAAATTTTTGGAAACTTGATTATACAATAAGTTAATTAGTAGTCACTGGATTTAAGTGCATATTGCCTGTCAATAAAGTTTATGCTCTGAAATGCTACCTTTCCAATAAGTTAAACAGTAATTACTCATGTAGAACTAAGAAGACAAAATAAGCAAACAGAAGTCATAGAGATGTTAATATACACTAATAATTTATTTGACTATAGAATTAAAGTATATGAGTATCTGAGAAACTCTAGATATGATTAGTTATATTATGTCAATATCATTATTATGCAACTAAAAAATAATTCTCCAACAATTAATGACATAAGAAATTGAAGAGGGCATAGCCTTTTGTAAAGAGTGATTGTGAATTGTTCACTATAGCTTCTTTATTGCAGTTCCTCATTTGTTAAATAATCTTAATGATAATGTTGAATTCATAGTAAGTGTTGGGATGATAATCTCAAATGTATATACTGAATGTAAAGTGCTATTTATGTACTTTACATAACTGTTAGCAACAGACACATGATAAAGAAAGAGAGTGAAACAAACAAATTCTGAAAAATAATAATTTAAATATTGTTTTATATTTTTCTCTGACAACTTTATATGCTCCAGAGAGTCAAATAGTATGTGAAATAAAGTGGACTCCCAAGGCAACTGACAGGACTCTTCTGTTCAAAATCCAATTTTATAGGATTGGATTCAGCTGGAGCCAGAGTAACCATTTTAAATTTATTCTGAGATATGATACTGGCAACTTAAAGTTTGTGCTTAAACTCTAGCTAACCCTTATCTGTAAGTGTGAAAATTTGCTTTCTGTTTATACATCTGGGCTTTCTTTGAAAAGAAGATAACAAAAATAATTCCAGTAAGAAACAGATGTTTAGAAATTTCAAAGTAAATGCAAGCTGCATTACAAAGGCTCTTTGCCAGTGTCAGAGAGTCGTTATTAACCCACCACCTAGTTAAGCATGCAGTTCATTAAGCAAAGAGCTAACTAAGATCTTTGCCTCATGTTAATCTATTAGATGACAAGTTGGTGGCACAAGACAATTTCCTAAAATCACTTATACAGCTGTCTTTTTAATAGCCTGTATTTAATTAACACTGTGTTCTTCCAATTCAAGTAATATGAGACAGTTGTCAAAAACAGATTTAACTTGCCCTAGCAATGTTTTATTAGAAACTAAACATTCAATATCATTCTTGCATTTTGTCAATACAGAAAAAGAAAGAGCTCTCCCAAGAGATATTCACTTCCCATCAAAATGGCCTCACAGCTGACAAGCATGCACAAGCAAGGGATGCAGTTTAGAGATTCAGGCCTAGAGTGGCAGATTCCATTTATTTCCCCAAAACATAGTTTTGTGCATTATTCATTTCTGATTGTAAAATGATATGGATACACAACTTTTACCTGAAATTCCAACATGTGCTCAATCTCTGAAAATGAAAAGAGTTTGCAACAATTCATTTTATGAAAAAAGCAACCTACTCTGCAATGAAATAAAACTGAATTATCACAATTGTTGTGAAGATTGAGTCATGTTTTATGCAAAATACTAACATGCTTTCTTACAGGTTGCTTCCAAAACCAGATGGTGTATAACCTAGTGTAAAGTATACATCCATTATAATCATCTTAAATTTCAAGATGTCCCAGTTATAAAACATATTTGGTCATATTACTTTTGAAGACAAAATGTATACTTGTATATCCCAAGAAAAGTATTTTATGAACAAAAATAAAAGAAGCTTTCATACGACAAATTAAATGAAATGAGTATAAATGTTTAGGTAAATGATTTGAATTTACCATTTCCATCATTATACAAAGATAAAAATGTATGCACTTTTGTCAGTTGTTTACAAATTTACTTCATTTCATTGATGTCTTTTATGTTAATTATATATAAATCCAACATATTATTATGAAATAAAATATTCCATATACATATTATAGCATATTTATTCAAATTATTACTTAGTTGGTATTTAAGTTGTTTTTATTTAGCTGCTGCTATAGCTGCATCTCCAGCACATGCAGTTAGGAATACCTATGATTATTGAAAAGGAAATCTAATCAATTTTCAGTGGCGTTCCTGGATATAGGACAGGCCAATAATGATAATTGACACATACATTTCAATTTTTTTGCAGAAGCACACACAGCACTTCACATGTTAATATACAGCATGAATTAATGATAGCTTCCTTACAATGTTATCAGCATAGAACATTAACTTTAATCTAAGTTGCCTACTTTACATAATCTAAAAAGTCAAAATAATTGGCTTATAAATAGGAATTACCTAAATGAGCTAAACACATTTGACAATCTAATGAATTTAGTCTAAAAAATGTCAATGTGGCTTCTTTAATATTTTATACAAATTTTTTGTAATTAGGGTCAGTTTTAATTATTATATAATTTATTGTTTCCTCTTTAAGTTTTCTCACCAAAGGAATGCCATTGTGTTTCCCCAATACTCCACAGTGAAATTTCAGCATGACTTAAAGTGTAAGAAACGTCATCATATATGCTAGTCAACAGGCTCATAGTGCAAAAGAGCACATGAATAAGTGTGAAGTGGTACTATATTGAAAGGAAGAAAGACCTTGAAAGTAAAGAAATTTATCAAAGGTGTTTACTTCTTAATTTGCCTATTGTTTGGTATATTGACTTTTCGGTCTGTTTTATTAGATCTCGTTTTTTATAAGGAAATGAGAATGATTTAACCCATTAGATTGTAAGATATTTTGAGTGCTAGATAAGCTGTAAATGGAAACAATCCATACAGTTCTAAACTATAGTATTTATTTGCTCTTATTTGAATTTGAATACAAGTGAGTCCCACCATTTTATTCATTCAGTTTTTTGTGACTTCCTTTGATCATTCTACTTGACTATGCTCTGAAAAAGCTTTGAGGAAACTTCATTTTTATTCAAATGCTGCTCTGCAATTTAAAAATATCCTTATCTTTAAATTTCTCACTTGCAAATGGAGGGCTTTCATGTTTCTTTTAGTAAGTGCTTGTAAAACGTAAATAAATTATTTAATGCATTGACTATGAGACCAGTAATAGCACATGCCTGTAATCACAAAACGCTAGAAGCCAAAGAGCATGAGCTCAAACAAAACTGTGTCTCAAAAAAGTATAAAGAGATTAGCAGTGAGAGGAGGAAGAGGAAAGAGAAAACAAACAAGACTAGGGGCACATCTTAAGGGTAATGAGCTTTCCACATAATCTTGATGGATGAGGACCTGAATTTCCATCCCCTAAACCCATGTACAGCAATGGACAAAGAAAGGAAGAGACAGAAGTATTCCTGAAAACTCATGGACCAGCTAGCATGGAATAACAGCACCCAAGATTTTCTTCTGAATATCTTATATAATTTTTAATGCACATGTACCCCTAAGTACACATATACTGTATTTACATATATGTGCATGAATTATAACACAAGTATTTATATATACATATGTATTAATATAAAATATAATAATATAATGCAATAAATATATATGATTATGATTATGAGAAATACAGGTTGTAATTAATTAAACATAAGATGCCAGGAAACAGATATGATAGATATGATATGGAGAAGTTTATTATATGAGCATGGGAAAGTATGAAAGTGGGATGTACACCCTAGATAAAAAGAGATAAAGAGAGAAAGAGGGACTGAGGGAAACAGAGAGATAGAGGAAGCAAGAGAGATGAAGAGGATAGTATGAGAGGAAGAAAGGAATGAGAGAGAGAGGGGGAGGAAAGAGGGAGAGAGAGGGAGAGGATGAGAGAGAGAGAAAGAGAGAGAGAACTTGTCCATTTTTATTTAAAAATTTTAAAAATTATTTATTTATTATAATTTATTCATCTTAGCTCCCAATCGTTAGCCCCTCTCTTGTATCTTCCTGCTCCCACACTCCTCTCTTCTGTCCTATTCCCCTCACCTACATCTCTGACAGGGTTTGAGGGGATCTTCCTCCAATGTCTGACCAGAGCCTATCATGTCTCATCTGTATACCATGCATCCCTTTCCTCTGTATGCCAGCAGGGGCTCCCTGCCAAGGCAAAGTAATCAAATCATGGACACCAGAGTTCATGTCAGAGGCAGTCACTGCTCCTCATCTTTTATATACTGGGCTGGTAGCTCATCTAGTGGCAGGAAGAAAATGAGGCCATAGGTTACTAGTGAGACTGGGGCTGTATGCTAGCACAGGTGCTGTTGTGATCTTTTTAATTTGCTCACTTTTTTCACTTACAGCATCAGCTGAATAAAAATATTCATACATCCATGCACGGGAAAACCCAATCATTATCAACTTCAGGATTTTCTGTGATTATTTCTCAGGTACTGCTAAATACCATATTACTTAGTTGTAAAGTTTTTAAAATGGATGATAAATTGCCCTAAAATTTAAAGATCCTCCATCATATCTTAAAAGCCTTAAGGTTAATGACCATTGTTAATTTAATAGTTCTATTTGGTTTTTCATTTTATGCTCTTCCTTTGTCCGATAAAAGATCAGACTATGTCAAGGGAGAAAGTTAAGAGAAGATCATCAGAGTCTATCCTCTATTAAAGTAATTACTTTATACAGAATAAAGTAGTTAATCAACTGCTAGATAAAAACGAGTATTCATATGCACCTAAATCATTATCATACTATTTAGCTATAATAACTTCAAATTTCAAGCATTTTTTCACTTTAAATGATAATGTTCTTTCTGCTGCCCAAAAGAATTCTGCTCTAAAGAAGATATAAGCAAAAAGTATATGTTAAATAAAATAATGTAGAAACTAATCAATTAAAATGTGTATGTTAAAATCAGGGAAAAATATGCTTCTGTCTTTCCAGAATATGAACAAAGTCCAAGATGGCTTCTGATCCAATGCTCTGGACCAGGACTAACAGAGACCACTGGAGAAATGAAAAATCTGCACTTAGAATACAACTCTCACAAAAGGAGATGTCTCAAGGTAAAGAGCAATCTATTATCTTGGGGCCATGTCAGACCTTTTAAGGCCCTAACCTGAGACTTCTGAAATTTATCAAGGACATATAATATAAACCCCAAAACAATGTTGTTATATGTACTGGCTATATTATACGTTTATTATCAGTTTATCAATGTAGGTACAAATGTTTTTTTTTTTTTGGTAGGGGGTGGGATACAAGGCACACCTATAATAGAACACAATATAATATTGTTTTGCTATTCTAGTGTTGCTTATAAAAGTGTATGTGGATTAAGCTTTATTGTGTGGGGCTCATGGACCATGACTCTAGAGGAATTTTTATGAGGCTAGTGAGATTGGCTCACGTTCAAACCTCTGAAATCTCAAACTTGAAATTTGCTTCTAATATTGAGAATGGAAGGTGTGGAACAAAGTTCTCTCCTCCTTTTCCATGCCTGAAGCACCTGACATATTCCCTAAGCTTACAGGTGGTCACCCTAAGGTAACAGGCATTCAGACATATCATCTGGTCTTCCATTATCCTTTTCAATGCAATTAAAGCATTGCCAGCATCCTAGTCCCAACCAGTGACAAATATTCATCCTCAAAATCCCTCCCACTGCCCAAGGATTATAAATCTCAATTTCACATGACATAAACATCAATTGACTCCAAGACTCTTGGGGAAAAAAGAGCTCTCTTTCTTCCTGAAGGATTCATTGGCTTGACTGCTGGTCATGCAGCCACATACTACTAATCACATGAGCTTCATCCATTCACCAGCATTTCAGCAGACATCACTGTTGCCATATTTCTCTTGTGAATCTGCTCACTATAATGTCCATCTGCTGAGAAGAGTGCGCTGTTTTCAATGTAGCCATTCTATATGCCTGAACTAAATTGGGTTTCTGCCACTGCCTTTCAGTTTCTGAGCTCTGATCCTTTGTTATCAGCTGTTCTTGAAGTAGACACTGACTCACTAAAATGAGGATCCTGGCCCTTGTTGTAGCCTGGCTTGGAGGTCTGGGCTCCCCACTGCCACCTGCCCTGGTATTGTAAGCCCAGCTAAAAGAGTAATAAAACTTACTGTGAAGAAACCTTTTCTTCCACACCTTGGGTTAAACTGGAGATATTTTTGACATGATTCCCTGTTCCAGTCTTCTTGGTACAGAGTTTGGAATTCCTGGGAGAGGTCAAGCTGGAGACCCTACATTTCACACTTTTCTGCCCAGACGCTCTGACCTTCCTGCCATAGAAGCAAGGACTTCTGGATGAGTGTTGTCTAGCCTCCTGGGAAACCCAGAAACACAATATTGCACCAAATTTTCTCAGTAAATCTTTGCAACCAATTAATAGAATTAAGAGATTTCTCACCTGGTCTGATTTCTCATGCATTTAATTCCAGGACTCGTGAGGCAGAGGCAGGAAAATCGTTGTCAGATCCAGGCCAATCTGTTCTAAAATCCAAGTCCAGGACAGTCAAGAATACACAGAGAAACCCTGTCTCTAAACAAACAAACACAAAACATCAACAACACACACACACACACACACACACACACACACACACACAAATAGAGCTCTCCCCCAAAATTGTAATTATTCTTTGCCTGGGGTTAATCCTCCAGAAATGGGCTAAGGGAATGATGAGAATACATAGCACAAGGTCTTTTAGAGAACAGGGAATGAGGCAGGGGATTGAAGGAATGGAAGAAGATGTGAGGATCTGAGGTGGTCCTACCTGCTTTCCTTTCAGGATTGACCTGTGGGTTCCTATGGAATGCCTGGGATAAAGTAAGGAGGAAGGTTAGGAAGGGAAAGTCTATGAAATCAATTGGAAATATGGGAGAGAGGGAGAGCACGTTGCATTAAGTATTCTGTTGCAGAGCTGGAAAAGGGAGTAGAAGAGTTTAATTTCTTAGAGTATACAGAGAGGTGAAACTCTGAAGTTAAATCATGATCTTTCCTAACCTGAGTGGTTTGGATATTTGCAGTGAATATCTGGTGGAGTTAGATGTGGCATAAAGGAAAGAGATTAGGGATGGAGGCTAAGTGAAGATATATACAACCCACTAGAAATGACATGTGAGAGCAGACTGCCACAGGTGTTCTGATGAAGAGGTGGGGATGACCCTGGGGAATAGGATTAGAGAGATTAATGAATATCTGCAATTAACTGGTTGCCTACCAGCAGTGGCCTGTGGCATTCAAAGGAGTGCCAATTGCAGTTGAGATATTATATTCCTATTACTGATGATTGCAGACAAAGTTCTGTTATTGCTTAACAAAGCTGAACCTGTGAAATGCCGCTTTATATTTGCTTTTTGCTTATTGTGTCATTTTAATTGTACGACTCAGAGTGGCCAGTTATGTAAATGTGAGGCCCACTAGAATATTAAGTTGAGTCCTTTGTTGACACATTCTTAACTACATTGATGTGTAATCAATCCCCAAGGCAAAATTTAAATATTTTAGAGAAAATAATAAATTTCTTAATAAGATGTGTGAGAAATACCCTGAAAATGATATAAAATCAACTGTGAATGTGGCATAAAATCACCCCAAAAAGAAGAAAAGATCCCTTAAGTAGAAATACTACTGAAGAATTAGTGCTATTATTTAAGAGGGGGGGCAACTAAGAGGCTACATTTTCAACAGAGTAGATGACTCTTCAAGTGAAAAATTTAATAACTATAATGAAATTATTATAATTCTTCAAAGATACACCATTTATTGTAAATGCAAACCTATTAGTTTCAAAATAGCATATTTTTACAGCTATATGCCTCTTACTCATGATAACCACACATTAGGCAGCCATTATTTTATACTCTAAAATAATGGTCATTGATATTTAAAGAGCCATGACTGTATTGTCAAATAAAGCACAAATTTGCTCAATTACCTGGTAAACTTCAGTGCACAGTGACATTCTGTCTGAATCATTATAGCAACAGAAATGCAAAGTGATTTTAGCATTAAAATGTCTTTAAAGTTTGGATTAGTTGTCTTCATGAAAAAAAGAAAGCTCCAATTTATTTATGGAAGTACCTCTGATGCAAAGGTCAGGGGTGAAACACAGGAAATTGCTTGCTAGGCTAGTCCAACAAATTGCACTTGCTCTCTCACTTTCTCATTCCAGTCTGCAAAGCCCCTGGCTCATAAAAGAAAATGATATTAACACAGACTGTCTCTATGCTTTAATGGAAGAGAAGAGACAGATGACTGATGGCAGTAGCAGAAGCAACAAGAGTATTAGTGAATTCTATGGACGGTTCTTCTTCCAGGAATGTTTCTTCCAATATGAGTAAGTGTATTTCTCAATAATGGGGCAATTCTCAGGTTTACTTCACATAAGTGATCTCACTTTCTTTCTCCTGACACTTTGGCATTCTGATTTGCTCATGTGGAAATTATATGAATGCCAATTGTTTGAAAACTGCATGCTGAGTCACTGCTAGTATGAAAAACAGCTTCAGTATTTGAGAGCTAATATGAAAGTATCCCATTCTTTAAAAATCAATAGAAAAAGAAGAACAATGTAGTTACCTAGGGCACAATAGATTACCTCCATTTTATTAATCTAACTGCTGTATTAAAACTGCTTTCTATGTTTGCAGAAAAAATTGGAGGCATTATATAGACAAGAAATGTAGACAAACTGATATTATGTAAATAAAGCTACTCTCCATTCATTGAATTGATTTTATAAAAATTTACCCCATAAGTTCTTTCTCCATCATAATGGACATTAATTCCACCTAAACTATTAGGAACTAAGGAAAGTCTAATTTAAGGGAATCTGTTCGCCTTCCTGTTATATTATTCTCTCAATAAAATTATAATTAGAAAACATTAGTGCAAGAGTCTAATTACTGGTGAAAGTGGGGACAGTGTTTGTGAGGGCTTCCTATATATAGCAGGAAAGTCAATGACTAGATAAGGCTAACGGCAGACAGAAGGCAAGAAAAAAGTCACAAGACTTTACAAAATCTTCATAGTAACTAGTTAGTATGGATAGGTTAGCACACTAGAGAGCACTAGATAGGCAAGCTTAGTGATAAAGATGTTATCTTAAAAAAAAAACCACATCACCATGTTGTAGAACATACTCGCTGCTTTGTCATGAAACTGCTAAATAATAAATTTTCCTATGACAAAATATACTATATTTTATAAACTACTAAAATTAAAAGAAATTATATGAAATTCTAGTTACTGAAAAAAATGAGAGATTTAATTATTTACATTTCAAAAAGACACAAGAAAAGTATGGAGATACTGAACAGAAAAGATAAATAGAAGTTTAGATATGTATCTTGTGAATGCCTGTTTTTCCCTTTCCATTCTTCTTTCCAATTTTTATAGCTAATTGTCTAAGATCCAAGTTCTCAATTTTAGGATACAGTCAAAAGAGCTGCTCTCAGGAGATAGCACACATATTATATCAAATTACCTTATATTAAAAAATAGTTGTTTAGCTAAGTTTATACATATTCTTGTCATTACAGTTTAATATTTATGAAGTCTCTGCATCCTCTTATATGTCTTTTTTGAGATGTTAACCTACATGTCTACATTTCTTTCATTGCACATTAATGGAAAATAAATAATAAACCAGAAAATACAATAAATCAATAACAATAAGATAAAAATACCAACTGATGATTAATTTAATTTTCAACTTGACAGATAGAGAGTTTAAATGAGGAATTGCCCGTATCAGGTCGGCCCTGAAGATGTCTCTGTGAGGGTTTGTTGTAGTTCCTTTAATTGATGTGGGAAGAGTTGGCTGTAAAATAAGTGATATTTTTCAGTTAGTATCTCAAGACTACACAAACATAAACAGTGAATTTGTATCTTTATTCTCTCTTACCTCTTGACTGGATGTGACTATTTGTCTCATGTTCTGTACTTGACTTATTTACAGTGTCACAGACATGAAGAAAAGTTGTGGGATTTGTTTGAAAAAAATACAGAGAGCTTGAACTGTCCAGCATGATCTCTAAACATCTCTAGAATAGCTGTTGAGGCTTTGCTGGACAAAGTTTCAAAGATCTTTGGCTGATCAACACTATATTTAAATATTACGTATGGTCTAGCTTTAGTTTTGTCTAAAAACCTGCCTTTTCTTTTAAATCTGTCATTTTCTCTATATTTCTCAGCCCTAAGTAAGCTTATATAGAGAAAACTTTTTCTCACAAGCACTGTTGAAAGAGGGTATCTGGCCAAAGGCTTCAGACAATGTTAGAGTTCTTGCTTTGATGGTGAACAGAAACTCACAATAAAGAAATCCTTGGCAGTTAGCCTAGGCTTGGATAGTACACATGTTGGTTCGGGACTGGGGGTAAGTCAATTTTTTTCTTTAATAGAGAGCATTTAACTCAAGCTTTATTGCTATAACAATATGTAAACACAATGGCTTTAGATCAAGGAAACTAATGATTAAACTTTCCTGAGTCTTGTTTAAGAAATAATAATCAGGTTATGCAGACCAATTGATTGGAAATTGATTGATATTTGCTGTATGCTTTATTGTAGGTTATACAGAACTTTTTGTATTTCCTTGTTAGACTGTGTTCTTGCTGTATTGATTTTTGAAGCCCTATTGATTGTAAAAGAAGAAAAAATCGTGATGTATTCTGTAATAAAAAAAATTGAACTTTACTTTGATTAAATACTGGGGTTGTCCCAAGGAGAGTCAAACAGACCACAAAGCAAGTGATAGACATAGAAAAGTAAGAGTAACAGCAAGAATGAACAGATAGACAGCAAGCAAGACAGAGACAGAAACAAATAGATAATAAGCATGTGAGAGACACAGAAAATAAACTTCTCCTGTTCTTGAAAAACATCAGCTTGTATTGCATATGTCTGGTTCTACAGTATTTCTTTTTCCTCCATTCCATACCCTTTCCTCAACAGCTAGTTACTATAACTAGTTATTCTCCAACAGTTGTTTCCCTTAACCAGATGTTCACTAGCTGCTCAATTCTCTCTAGTCCAGATCTACTGAGACTCTTTGCTCTACTCTTCCCAGTTCCCAGAGCTAGTCTGCAAGAGAAGAATTACAATAAAATGGTTACCTGGAACTATAGGCTAAAAACAAAGCCTTTTTTCTCAAAGTTGCTTTTTGTCAGGCTATTTCTCCATAGGGACAAAAATAAAACTAAAATATCATATAATTTTATTCAAGGTAGTAAAAATAAGTGAAGGGCGTCAGCTATTTTAAAATATATTTATGAACTCTTCTCAAACACAGAGTTCTGGGATTCAAATTTAAATCTAAACGAAGAAACACTGTGGGACATCCTGGCTGAAAGCTAGATACCTTTGAGAATTGAAAGTTTAGGCTACAAACAAACAAACACAATCTGCATGTTTTATTCTGAAATCTAGTATTTCCCTCTTCTCCAATAACTCTTGACTTCCACCATGATATATCCTCTCCATTTAGCATTAAGTAAAAGTTCACAAGACCTAAATTAGACTGTTAGTACCTTGTACCTAAGTAGTTTTTCAATTTCAGAGAGTTCTACATATAGAAAAATTCTTCAGCCATATCTTTTTATCTCCACTGTGTTATGGCAACACTGCCAAAGTTTCTGAATGTATCTCCAAGCACAATATGAGTAACAAATTTCTGTTTCCTCCCACATTTCTTCCTTAATTCCTACTTATTAACAGTAAATTATATTTTTGTGTGATTCTATCTAGAACTCTTCCCTTCAAAGTGTTTCTAATATTCAACTCTATCTTCTTCATTTGTGTGTTTGTCATACATTCTTAAAGAATACTACAAATGTCACCACACAGAAAATTACTCAATAGATTTCACTAAAGACAGTCCTCTGAATTTCTGTTCATATAATCATAGCAAAATCCCAATATCTCATTCTTCGCTTTCCCCTCAATATAGCCATTCAAGTTTTTATCGTTGTTGCTGTTCTTGTTTTGTTTGTTTTTGTTTTTCTTAATATTTTGTTCATTTTACATTTGTATTTATATTATCATACATATATAATAAACTACTTAGAGCAAGAAGAACCATGAAACAATCCGAAATTATATAAATGTTAAATTCATAGTGTCTTCTCTATTTGTATTTGGCAACTTTAACGAAAACCTTTTTCTATCTTGATTAGTCTAAAATTCTGAATGTAAAGGAATATCTATCACATCTCATCTTTATCAACTTAAAACATCTATCTAGCCGTAAAAATATCTTAACTCCTAAACAACTAATCTTAATTGTTAAAATAATCTATGTGGTCTTCAACCCCAGCAGAGACATGAGAATAAATAAAATTAATTAGCTTAGTAAACAGGACATGCAGGTTACCAGATTTCAAATTGAAAAAAAAAAGTGACAGAGAGAGTTTTCTGCCTGAACTATCACTCATATCTCTCTATAAAGTTGGAGCATCATCTTAAGCCTTCTGGTCCAATATATCGGACATACATATTTGTGAGGCAGGAACTATTGAGGACTTCCTTACCCTGTCTTGAAAGAGTTTGACCGTACACTCTACATGCATCTAAGCTTGTCTATTTTTAGGTACAAATCTGTCAGTAGTTTAAATGAGACATTTGCCCCGTGGCGTGTCTGCCATATTTGATGTCATTTCCACAAGAAGGTTCTTTAATATTCAATCATCTTCTTTGTGGTAGGTTGGGTGTTGCCAGGAGTTAACTTATATTATTATCAGAGTATCCATAAAATAGTAGAAATATCTTAAATGCCATATTTTGTAGAACTAGGGGTTTTTGAAGACTTTATCTATTTATGTTATTTGTCTCTAGACTCACACTTATCTCTTACACCTAGGATGTATATTCTTGTGATATAAATAGATTAGTAATTCACATGACCATGATTTGATCAATTGACAATCAACTTGTCTAACTGACTTATCCTAAACAGCCTGAGATAGCACTTTCAAGATATTGAAGGTAAACCTTGGATTCTAATTGAGTAGTATGACTACAATACCTCATATTGGAGTAGAAATATATATATATATATATATATATATACATATATATATAATTTGTGTAAAGAATAATCTTAAATTTGAATTTTATATCAATGTATCAAAATTTAACTTATTTTGCATCAATATATAAATTTCTATACCAATGAATTAAAAATAACCTTGTGAATAACAATTAAGGCCTTAAGTTAAGGAGTTGACTCAACAATCTACTTTTGTCCTATAATCCCTAAATATTTCTATATTCCCCCATTGAACTTTTCAGCCCCTGTCTCCAAACTTAAGAAAGAAAGATAAAGGAAAAGAGAGACATCCCTGAGTCCAATATCATTTTCTCTCTGGATAAGACAAACACTAACTTATAACTAACTCGCATTGAAAATAAACATCTAAAATGACAGCATCTGCAATAAATGGTGCTGGTTTAACTGGATGTCTACTTGTAGAAAAATGCAATTAGACTCATTTTTGTCACCATGCACAAAACTCAAGTCCAAGTGGATTAAAGACCTCAACATAAAACCAGAAACATTAAATTGGTTAGAGGAAAAAGAGGGGAACAGCTCGGAACTCATTGGCACAGGAGACTTCCTGAACAGAACACCAACAGCCGAGGCCTTAAAGGCAACAATTAATAAATGGGACCTCATGAGGCTGAGAAGCTTCTGTGAGGCAGGAGTCACTGTCAACAGAACAAAGCGACAGCCTACAGACTAGAAAAAGGTCTTCATCAACCCTACATTTGACAAAGGTCTAATTTCCAAAAGATATAAATAAGTCAAGAAACTAAACACAACCAAACCAAATAACTCAATTTAGAAATGGGGCTCAGAACTAAACAGAGAATTCTCAACAGAGGAATATCGAATGGCTGAGAAACACTTAAAGAAATGCTAAAGCTCCTTAGTTATTAAGGAAATGCAAATCAAAGCAACTCTGAGATTCCATCTCACACCCTTCAGAATGGCTAAGATCAAAAATTTAAGTGACATCACATGCTGGCAAGGACTTGGAGAGAGAGGAACACTCCTTCATTGCTCGTGGGAATGCAAACTAGGACAGCCACTTTGGAAATCTATCTGGTGCTATCTCAGAAAACTGGGAATAGGGTTTCCTCAAGACCCAGCTATTCCACTCATTGGAATATACCCAGAAGATGCTCCAGCACACAACAAGAGCATTTGTTCAACCGTGTTCACAGCAGCCTTATTCATAATAGCCAGAAAGTGGAAACAGCCTAAGTGTTCCTAATTTGAAGAAGGGATAAAGAAACTGTGGTACATTTACACTATAGAATACTACTCAGCTTTTAAAAACAAGGAATTCCAGAAATTTGTGGACAAATGGCTTAAACTAGAAATGATCATGAGTGAGTTAACCCAGAAACAAAATGACTCACATGGTATATATTCACTTATACATGGACACTAGCCCATGAATGTCTTCACTTACCAGGAGATTGGGGCAGATATGAGGACATCCTACAGGGACTCTAGGTAAGAGATATATAGGAGATGGGGAAATAGAAGGATCCAGAGGCTCTTAGAAACCTACAAGAAGAACATTGTAATGGGTGGATCAGGGCCCAGGGGTGTCTGCTCAAACCATTGCACTAACCAAGGACAATAAAAGTAGTAGACACCAAACCTCTACTCTGATCTAGCCAATAAACAGGACATTCACCACAGTTATGTGGAAAGCACAGACTAACTCTGATATGAGCTCTGGTGCCTCATAGTTGATGACCTCCTCTTGGTGAGGAGCCCTGGTGACACTCAAAGAAAGAATAAACATAATACAAAGATGAGACTTGTTAGTCTGCAACCATAAAGTGGGGCAGGAGATCCCCCATGGACATGGACCTAAGGGAGGGTAATAGTGTGGGGGTGGAGGGTAGGAGGAATGGGAGGATAAGACAGATGGCAGAGCAATTGAGTTGTAATCTGAATAAGTTAATAAAAAGAAACATAAAAGAAACATCTATAGCCCAAGAAAGCAACCAAAACCTACCCAACACCCCTTAAGGGAAATATGGCATAGTTCTATTAGGGTTTCTTCCAGCTGATTTGGGACAAATAATACCTTTATAGGGGCCCAAATAAGATTGGGGAAATGGTTAAACAAGCTAGGGATAGCATTTGTGGTCTAGTTTTTAAATGTTGAGAAATTCCAGGCTTAAAAAGTTCCTGTTTCTGACATTCTGAAATGTTGGACCAATTGGGAATGCATAGACTTTCATGTCTCAGCTAGTCCCATGTCTCAGAGGTATTCCCATGTAGTGGGATTAGGAATATAAATTACCTGCTTATTCTCCAGTTTTAATTCTTTACTTCCAAATTGCAGTCCCCTCCCTCATCACATCCTGATCCCACATACCCCTTTTCATCCCCTCTCCTTCCTTCCCCTAGCCCTCAGAAAGGGGAGGCCTCCTCCACTAATATCTGATCTCAGCTCATCAAGTCTCCTCTGTACTACTGGTATCCTCTTCCTCTGTGGCCTAGCCAGTCTACCCAGCCTAGGGAAAGTGATCCACATTGGGGGACCAGAGGCCATGACTGAAATAGTCCCTACTCCCCATACTGTTGGACCCACAAAGAGGTAGTGCTGCCTACGTACTATCATTGAACAGATTGTCTATGTCCTCACTATACATGGTCCATGGATGCTTCATCATTCTCTGAAGCAATCCCTTCCTCTGCCCAGACTGTATATTTATTTATTATTATTTGTTGACATTACATCCCAATCGTTATCCCTTCCCTCTTATCTTGCCATTGTCACCCTTCCTTCCTCTTCTGCTTATTCCCCTCCTCTAGACTTTTGGAAACAGCCTATTACATCTCATCAGGATAGTCTGCATCCCCTTCCACTGTGTGCCCACTAGACTATCTTGCCAAGGGTTAGTGAGCAACTACTGGGCACCCAAGTTCATGTCAGAGGTTTAGAAGCAGTTCCTCCTTTCTCCCCAACAAAGAGAACTTGCATTTCATTGGCTACATCTGAGAAAGTGTTATTTGTTCTCTGCATGCATTGTCCTTGACTTGTGTATCAGTTTGTGAGACTCCCCTCTGCCCAGATCCAAAGGCTTTGATGGACTCCCTCTGGAGCTCTTGCTCCCTCCCAGAACTTCTACACCTGGACTCTTCCCTATAACTCTAAGCATTCTGCCCAGAGTTCAGTTATCTGTCCCTTTTGACACCTCACTAGGTGGAGCCTGTCAGAGGGGATCTATGTTGCACTAATATCCACTTATAAGTGCGTATATACCATGCATGCCTTTCTTGGTCTGGGTTACGTCACCTAGGATGATTATTTCTAGTTTCATACATTTGCCTACAAATTCAAGAATTCCTTGTTTTTAATAGCTGAGTAGTGTTCCATTATGTAAATGATTCACAGTTTCTTTATCGATTTTTCTGTTAAGGAACATCTAGGTTGTTTCAATATTCTGACTATTACAAATAAAATTGATGTGAACATAGGTGAGCAAATGTCCTTGTATGGTGGAACATCTTCAAGATATATGCCTAACAGTGGTATAGCTGAGTCTTTAGGTATAATGATTCCCCATTTTCTGTCAGATTGATGTCCAAAATAATTGTACAAGTTTTCACTTCCACCAGCAGTTGAGGAGTGTTCCCTTTTCTCAACATCCTCATCAGCATGTTTTGCCACTTGAGTTTTTGTTCTTTACCATTCTGGGAGTTATATGTTGGAATATCAGAGAAATTTTGATTTGCATTTCCTTGGTGACTAGCAATGACCATTTATTTAAGTGCTTCTCAGCCATTCAATATTCCATTGATGAGAATTCTCTCTTAAGCTCTGTACCCCATTTTTAATTCGATTATTTGATTTGGTGGTGTTTAATTTCTTGAGTTCTTTATATATTTTAGATAATAGCCTTTTCTCAGATATAGGGTTGGTAAAGATCATTTCCCAATTTGTAAGTTGTTCCTTTCTTATGTTGACAGTGTTCTTTGCCTTACAGAAGCTTTTCAGTTTCTTGAGGTCCCATTTATTAATTTTGGATGTTATAGCCTAAGTTGTTGGAGATCTGTTCAGGATGTTGGTAAAGAGTTGTAGGCTCTTTTCCACGTTTTCTTCTAACATATATAGTATTTCTGGTTTTATGTTGAGATATTTAATCCATCTGGACATTACTTTTTACAGGGTAATAAATATGGATCCTTTTGCATTTTTATAAGTAGACAAGTAGCTTGACCAGGACTGTTTGTTGAAGATGCTATCATTTTTCCATTGTACGGTTTTGGCTTCTTTGTCAAAAAGCAAATGACCATAGGGTTGTGAATTTATTTCTGTATCTTCAATTCGATTCCATTGGTCAACTGGCCTATTTCTATTCTAGTACCATGTCATTATTATTACTGATGCTCTGTAGTATAACTTGAGATCAAGAATGGAGATTCCTCTGGTAGATCTTTTATTATACAGGATTGTTTTAGTTATTCTGTACTTTTTGTGTTTCCATAAGAAGTTGAGAATTATTTTTCCAGTTCTATAGGTTTTGTGATAGGGATTGTGTTGAATCTACAGATAGCTTTTGTTAATATGGCCATTTTTACTATGTTGATTTTCCAAATATATGAATTTGGGATATCTTCCCATATTCTGATATCTTCTATAATTTCTTTCTTTTGAGACTTGAATTTTTTCATATAATTCTTTCACTTGCTTTGTTAGAGTTACATCAAGATACTTTATATTATTTGTGGCTATTGTGAAGGATGTAGTTTCCATAATTTCTTTTTCAGCCCATTTGTCATTTGTATACAGGTGGACTACTGACTTTTTTAAATTGATTTTGTTTCTAGCCATTGTGATGAAAGTTTTTATTGTGAATTCCTTTGTATAATTTTTGGAGTCACTGATGTATACTATCATATCATCTGGGTATAGTGATACTTTGACTTCAGATCCAATTTCCATTTACTTCCTCTCCTTATTGCTACTGTTAGGATTTCAAGTATGATACTGAAGAGACATAGAGAGATTGAGGAGCCTTGTCTAGTCCCTGATTTCAGTAGAATTGATTAAACTTTCTCTGCATTTAGTTTGTTGTTGGCTGTAGGCTTGCTGTATATTGCCCTTATTATGTTGAGGTATGTGTCTTGTATAACCTACTCTTTTCAAGACTTTAAACATGAATGGGTATAAGATTTTGTCAAATGCTTTTCAGCATCTAAGAAGATTATCATGTGGTTTTTTGTTGTCAGTTTGCTTATATGATAGCCTATGTGGATGGATTTCCATATATTGATCTACCTTTGCATACCTGAAATGAAGCCTTCTTGGTCAGGGTGAGTGATAGTTTCTAAATGTTCTTGGAATTCATTTGTGATTATTTTATTGAGTAATTTTGCATCAATGTTCATAACAGAAGTTGCTCTGAAATTCTCTTTCATTGTAGAGTCTTTATTTGGTTTAGGTATGAAAGTGAATGTAGCCTCGTAGAATGAATTTGGCAATGTTCCTTCTGTTTCTGTTTTTGGAAAGTTTAAAGATAATTCATATTATGTCTTCTTTGAAGGTCTGGTAGAATTCTGCTCTAAATCCATCAAGCCATTGGTTTATTTTGGTAGGGAGACTTTTGATGACTTTCTCAACTTTCTTAGGAGATATAGGACTATTTAATTTGTTTATCTGATTTTGGGTTAATTTTGGTAGTTGATATCTATCAAGAAAATTGTCTATTTCATTTAGGTTTTGAAATTTTGTGGCATACAGGATTTTGGAATATGGCCTAATGACTCCTCAGATTTCATCACTCTCTGTTCTTATCTCTCCCTTTTCATTTCTGATTTTCTTGATTTGAATACTCTACCTTTGCCTTTTAGTTAGTTTGGTTAAGAGTTTGTATATCTTTTTCATTTTCTTAAAGAACCAGATCTTGGCTTTGTTGATTCTTTGACTTGTTCTCTTTTTCTAATTTGTTGACTTCATCCCTGAGTTTGATGATTTCCCGCCATCTACTTCTCTTAGGTGAATGTGCTTCTCTTTGTTCTAGAGCTTTTCAGTGTATTGTTAAGTGGCTAGTATTGGATCTCTCCAATTTCTTTATAAAGGCATTTAATGCCATGAGCGTTCCTTTTAGCACTGCTTTCTTTGTGTCCCATAAATTTGGGTATGTTATGCCTTCATTTTCATTGAATTCTAGGAAGTCTTTGATTTCTTTCTTTCTTTTTTTTTTTATTTGTCTCTGATCCAGAATCACTGAGCATGGATTTGTTCAGTTTCCATAATTTTGTAGACTTTCTGTTTTTTCTGTGGTTGTGTTCCAGCTTTAACCTATGCTGGTCAGATAAGATGGAAGGGACTGTTTCACTTTCTTTCTAATTGTTGTGGTTTGCTTTATGACCATATATATGGTTGATTTTGGAGAAGGTTCTGTGAGGTGCTGAAATGAAGTTATGTATCTGCTAAGACCATTTGATTCATGATCTCTATTGGTTTATTTGTTTTTCCATTTAGTTTTCATTGTAATAATCTATCTATTGTTAGAGTGGGGCGTTGAAGTCTCCCACTACTAATGTTTTGTGTTCGGTATGTGATTTAAGCTTTAATAATATTTCTTTTATATATGTGAGTGCTCCTGTATTTGAGGCATAGATTTTCAGAATGAGATAAAATCTTAGTGTATTTTGCTTTTAGTGACTATGAAGTGTTCTCCCTATCTCTTTTCAGTAGTTTTAGTTAAAAGTCTTTTTCATTATATATTAGGATGGCTAATTCAGCTTGTTTCTTGGTTAAATTTGCCTGGAATCGTTTTACAGCCGTTTACTCTAGGATAATGCTTATCTTATTGCTGAGTTATGTTTATTGCATGCAACAGAATAATGGTTCCTGGTTTTGCATCCATTCTGTTAACCTGTGTCTCTTCATTGGGGAGTTGAGTTCATTAATGTTGAGGGATATTAATGACCAGTGGTTACTGGTTGCTATTTTTTGGATTTTGGTAGTGGTAGAGTGTGTGTTTCCTATCTTTTCTTTTTGTGGACATGGGGTTATTTATTTCCTTTGTTTTTCTGTGTAAAATTACCCTCCTTGGGATGGAGTTTTCTTTCTTGTATCTTCTGAAGAGCTGTATTTGTGGTTAGGTACTGTTTAAACTTGTATTTGTCATGGAATATCTTGTTTTCTCCATCTATGTTAATTGAAAGTTTTATGCGGTATAGTTATCTGGGTTGGCTTCTGTTGTCTCTTAGTGTCTGCATGATATCTGTCCAGTCATTTCTGGCTTTCATACTCTCTGTTGAGAAGTCAAGTGTAATTCTGACAGCTTTGCCTTTTCCTCTTGAATCTTTTAATATTTCTTTCTTTGTTCTGTACATTTAATGTTTTAATTATTATGTGGTGATATGATTTTTTTTCTGGTCAAATGTATTTGGAGTTTTGTAGGCTTCTAACATATTTATGGGCATTTCTTTGTTTAGGTTAGGAATGTTTTCCTCCATGATTTCATTGAAAACTTTTCCTGGGATTGCATTTGGGAGTCTTCTTTTACTTCTAGCTCTATGATTCTTAGGTTTGGTCTTTTCATATTGTCCTAGATTTCTTGCATACTCTGTGTCAGGAGTTTCTTACATTTAACATTTACTTTGACTGCTGTATTCATTTCTTCACTCAGATCTACCCCTGATATTCTTTCTTCCATCTTTTCAATTCTGCTGGTAATGCTTGCGTCTGTAGATCCTGTCCTCTTTTCTTGGTTTTCCATTTCTAGGATTATCTCAGATTGTGCTTTCTTCATAGCTTCCATCTCCATTTTGAGGTCCTGAAAGATTTTATTCATTTCCTACTCTTGTTTGATTGTAGTCCCTTGTCTTTCACTAATTTCCTTAAGCGATTTGTTCAATCCTTTCATTTCTTTCTTTGTATATTCCTGTTCTAGTTTGAGGGTTTTATTTTCATTCCTTAAGACCTCTATTATTTTCATAACATTGGATTTGAACTCCTTCTCTTGTGAGTAATATGTGATAGTATCTGCAGGGCTTGTTGTGGTAGCAGTGCTACCTTCCAGTTATATTAAATGATTCTTGGGATTGTTGCTTGTGTTTTTATGCTGGCCTCCTCCCACTGTGATGTGTCTGGTTGAAGACTATGGCCCACGCCTGATTGGAACCTGGAGCTTTCTTTGGCTCCTGGGTCAGATCCATTTGTATTCCTGACTGTGGTGTCTCCTTGGTGATAGAAGCCATATATGCTTGTCTTTTTGCAAGCCATAGCTCGTTCTGCACCCTGGGGAGTTCAAGAGATGCCAACCATCCAGACATGTGGCCCACATGCAGGTGTCCATTGGCTAATTGTACACTGGGAGATTTCTGTACATTTTTTGCATGACCTGAGGTCACATCCAATTTGTTCCTGACTATGGTGCTTGATAAGTTCTATAACCCATGGACACTGGTGATTTTGTGAGCCACAGCTTTATTTGTTTTATTTTTATATTTTATTAATTTATTCATATTACATCTCAATGGTTATCCCATCCCTTGTGTCCTCCCATTCCTCCCTCCCTCATTTTTCCCCTTATTTCCCTTCCCTATGACTGTGACTGAGGGGGACTTCCTCCCCCTATATATGCTCACAGGGTATCGAGTCTCTTCTTGGTAGCCTGCTATCCTTCCTCTGAGTACCACCAGATCTCCCCATCCAGGGGGCTTGGTCAAATATGGGGCACCAGAGTTTGTGTGAAAGTCAGACCCCACTACCCACTCCATTGTGGAGAATGTCCTGTCCATTGGCTAGATCTGGGTAGGGGTTTGAAGTTTTCTGTACGTATTGTCCTTGGCTGGTGCCATAGTTTGAGCAGGATCCCTGGGCCCAAATCTGCCTATCATAATGTTCTTCTTGTAGGTTTCTAGGACCCACTGGATCCTTCTATTTTCCCGTTCTCCCATGCTTCTCTCACCTAGAGTCCCAATAGAATGTCCTCCCCTCTGTACCAGTTTCCTGGTAAGTGAAGACTTTCATGCGACATGACCCTTGGGCTAGTGTCAAGATATAAGTGAGTATATACCACTTGAGTCTTTCTGCTTCTGGGTTAACTCACTCATTATGATCATTTCTAGTTCAATCCATTTGCCCACAAATTTCGGGAATTCCTTGTTTTTAATAGCTGAGTAGTATTCTATAGTGTAAATGTACCACAGTTTCTTTATCCATTCTTCTACTGAGGGACATTTAGGCTGTTTCCATGATCTGACTATTATGAATAAGGCTGCTATGATCATGATTGAACAAACAAAGTCTAATATCCAAAATATATAAAGAACTCAAGAAATTAAAAACACCAAACCAAATAACCTAACTGAGAAATGGGGCTTGGAACTAAACAGAGAATTCTCAGCAGAGGAATATCAAATGGCTGGGAAATACTTAAAGAAATGCTCAACTGCTTTTCCTCAACTGCCACCAAGGTGCTCCATTCCTCTGAGGAAGCTAAGGCCACGTTGGGGTGAGGCTCTCACTTCATCTGGTGAATAGCACCATGCCAGCAGTTCACAACATGGCCTCCATCTCCAAGCTCGTCTGCATCTTCTCTTCCCTCATTCTTCATGATGATAAGGTGAGGGTCACGGAGGATAAGATCAATGCCCTCATTAAAGCAGCTGGTGTCAAGGTTGAACCTTTCTGGCCTGGCCTGTTCACAAAGGCCCTGGCCAATGTTAACATTGAGAGTCTCATCTGCAATGTACGCGCTGGTGGGCCAGTGCCAGCAGCTGGAGCTGCACCAGCAGGAGGTCCTGCACCAACCACTGCTGCTGCCTCAGCTGAGGAGAGGAAAGTGGAAGCAAAGAAGGAAGAATCTGAGAAGTCTGATGATGACATGGGCTTTGATCTTTTTTAATAAACCTCTTGTTAACCTGCTCAATAAAAAGCTGAACCTGTAAAAAAAAAAGAAAAGAAAGAAAAGAAAAGAATAGAAAATAAAAAAGAAAAACGAAAAGGAAGTGCTCAACCTCCTTAGTCATCAGAGAAATGCAAATCAAAACAATTCTGAGATTCCATCTTAAATCCATCAGAATGGCTAAGATCAAAATTCAAGCAACTCCACATGCTTGCAAGGATGTGGAGAGAGAGGACCACTCCTTCATTGCTGGTTGGAATGCAAACTAGTACAACCACTTTGGAATTCTATCTGGTGCTATCTCAGAGAACTGGGAGTAGGGCTTCCTCAAGACTCAGCTGTTCCACTCATTGGAATATACCCAGAAGATGCTCCATCACACAACAAAAACATTTGATCAATCATGTTCATAGCAGCTTTCTTTGAATGCTGATACTGCATAAGTTGCCTGTAAGCCAGGTGTGTGGCACTAGTCTTCATAAGCTGAATATGTATTTTTTGGCAACTGGAAACTTTTCTGTGGTTTTACCAGGTTTCTGGAGGCTGGACCCAACTGTGCATCACACAATTTGTACCCCTGTCATTTGTGACTCACTAGTACTGATGTTTTGTGGTTCTCAGGTCGGTCCTTAGATTGTTGAGTAGTAACTGATGATCAAATAAGTTGTGTTAGGTGTCACCCTCTTTGATGTCCCCAAACATAACATTTTACAGACCTTGAACAATCAGTTCTGGAAGTTCATAAGGAATAACACAAACCCAGAATAGCTAAAACAGTCCTAAACAATATTAGAGCTTCTGGAAGTATCTCTATGCTAACTTCAGGCAATACTACAAAGAAATAGTAATAAAAACTGCATGGCTGTAGTGTAGAAATAGACCAATTGGTCAATGGAAAAGATTTTAAGACCCATAAATAAACCCACACACCTATGGATACTTGGTTTATGACAAAGACTGAAAACCATACAATGCAAATAAGTTTCTTCAACAAATAATGCTGGTAAAACTGAATATCTACATGTAGGAAAATGAAAATAGTCCATATTCATCACTGTGCACAAAACTCAACTCCAAGTGGCTCAAAGACCTCAACATAAAACCAGACACACTACCTTTACTAGAATAAAAAGCAAGGAAGACCCTTGCATTCATTGACACAAGAGAAATCTTCCTGAACTGAACATCAATAACTCAGGCTCTAAGATCAACAATTAATAAATGTGAGTTCATGAAACTGAAATGATTCTCTAAAGCAAAGGGAACTCTAATTAATACAAAAAGTCAGCCTACAGACTTGGAAAAGGTCTCCACCAACCCTCTATCCAACAGAGGGTTAATATCCTGAATATAAAAAGAACTCAAGAAATTAAACACCAAAAAACAACCACCTAATTTTTAAAAAAAGGATACAGAGAATTCTCAACAGAAGAATCTTGAATGACTGAGAAGCTCTTAAGAAATGTTCAGTGTCCTTAGTCATCAGATAAATGCAAATCAAAATGTCTCTGAGATTCAATCTTAAACCCACCAGAGTGGTTAAGATAAAAAAACTCAAGAGGCAGCACATGCTGGTGAAAATGTGGAGACAAAGGAATGCTCCACCATTTTTGATGGGAGTGAAAATTTGTAGAACAATTTTAGAGATTTGGTACTTTCTCAGAAAATTTGTAATAGCTCCACATCACAAACCACTGGACATATACCCAAAACATGTTCCTCCATACAAAAAGGATATTTGCTTAACTATATTTATAGTAGCATTATTCTCTATAGTCAGAATGTGTAAACAACCTAGATGTCTTTCAATAGAAGAATGCATAAAGAAACTGTGGTATACCTACAAAATCAAATACTATTCAGCTACTACAAACAGGAACATCAGAGAACTTCTGTGTTTTGCTAATATCCACTTATAAGTGAGCATATACTATGAGTGTCTTTCTGGGTCTGTTACCTCACTCGGCATCTTTTCTAGTTCCATCCATTTGACTGAAATTTTCAAGATTTCTTTGCTTTTGATAGCTGAATAATATTCCTTTGTATAAATGTACTACAGTTTCTTTATCTATTCTTCAGCTGATGGACATATAGGTTACTGCCAGATTCTGGCTATCATGAATAAAGTTGCTATAAACATACTTGAGTAAATGTCTTTGTTGTAGGGTGGAGCATCTTTTGGGTATATACACAGAAGTGGTGTAGCTCGGTCCTGAGGTAGTATTACTCCATCTTTTCTGAGAAAGTACCAGATTGATTTCCAAAGTGGTTGTACAAGTTCAGACTCCCACCAGCAATGGAGGAATGTTACCCTTTCTCCACATCATCTCTGAGAAATTCCACCCAGTGTCAGTTTGGGAGAGATACTGGGACTTGCATCTGGACCTTGGGAGGAGAGCTGAGAGTTGTATGGAGTAGTCGGCTGGGAACGGAAGGTCATTGATGGGTTTGGAGCATGACAAGGAAACCACCAAGGCCAGAGGATCTGGACCTAGGTGACCTACACTAACTGATGCACCAAAGAAGCACAATGCATATAGAGTACCTAGACCTCCTATTCAGATGTAGCTGTTGGACAGCTCATGCTCCATGTATATGGAGATTGGGGAGAGAAGGGACTGCCTCTAACTTGAACTTTGGTCCCTATAATTTGATCACTGCCCCTGGGTGGTGTGGCATTGTGGGAATACAGAGGAAGAAGATGCAGGCTATCCTGATGAGACATGATAAACTGTGATCAAATGGTGGGGAAAGAGGTCCCCCCATCAGAGGTCTAGAAGACAAGAAGAGGGCAGAAGTGGGATGAGGGTGGGATCTGCAAAATAAGAATGAGGGGATAACTGTCAGGATGTAATGTGAAGAAATTATAATAGAAAACAAAGAACAAAATAACATAAAACAAACAAGGAAAGGACATCATGAAATTTGACAACAAATGGATATATCTGGAAATAATCATCTAAAGTGAGGTAACTCAGACTCAGAAGGACCGACATGGTATATACCCTCAAACAAATATTAGCCATACAATAGAGGATGTCCATACTATAATCCATGGCTCTAAAGAAGCTAAGGAACAAGGAGGACACTAGAGAGGGTGCCTAATTCTCATTCAGAAGGTCAAATTGAATAGATACTGGAAGAGGCTGAAGAGCGGGAACACAACAGTGATGGCAGCCTTCCATGGATATCATCTGAATCCATAGAAGTCCTCTGAAAGATTCAATTCACCAGAGCATTGAAGCACATGCTGAGACTCACTGACCAACTTTGGGCAGAGTACAGGGAGTCATATAGAAGTATGGGGGGATAGATGGACCTGGAGAGGATAGAGTTCCAAAAGAAGACAAATTGGGCTAATAAATCTGGGCCCAGGGGTGCCTGTGGAGATTGATGCACCAACCAAGGGCAGGACTGGAAAGGACTCAGGGCCCTGTTTGAGTTAGCGTAAGGGAAACTCAGTCTCCCCATAGATCTCCTAGTAAAGGGACAAGGGACTTTCTCCCACATGAACTCTGTTCCCTGCACTTTGATCACTTCATCTGGTTAAGACCATTTTGCCTGGCCACAAAGAAAGAGGTTGCAGGCAGTCCTGAGGTAGAGGCTTTATAGTCTGGTATCAGTTAGTAACAGAGAAATATTCCCCTTTTCTAAGAAGTAGAAGAAGGTTTGGCGGGAAGAGTGTGTGAGAGTCTGACCGTGGGGAAACAATGGAGGCACCTACAATATCGATGTAAAGTGAATAGATTAACAAAACATTAAAAATACACTATTAAGAGATTTTAAACTTCTTCAAAGACAGTTTTGGAGTTTATAGAAAATTATAAGCTAGAAATTTAGAAGCAGCATTTATAATGTTTAATGTATAAATCTAGGGAACATTTTATACTTTATGAGATATTTTATTATAATGTATTTATTAATATATGATCTTGATAAATAGATAAATTAGAAGGGCATTGACTATCTCTAAATATTGATACATTTCAAAATAAATTTTTCCTTTTGTATGGTTACTAATTGTGCTCATTCTTGAGAGGAAAGAACTTCTGTTTGAGTAAATTAATCTTCTTATATTTTATTTCCTGTTTATCTCAGCCAGCCTTGCTTTGATGACCCAGTAATTTGTGCATTGGATATCATTGCCAAAGCTGTTACTAGACCCAAAAGATTTATTGCTTCACTTATATTAAAAATTACTCCATTAATTGGAATTCTGGTGTCAGTCATGCCCTTTACCACAGCACTAGTTAACACATTTATACTGCAGAACATGTTGATCAGGTTTCAAAAAATATATCCTTGGCACCAAACACTCAAGAAAATTTTATAAAACTCTAAAGGATAGGATAAGTGCTTTGTAAAAGTCAAACTTGTTTATGGGTAATCAAAATTCAAAACATTAAGGTTAGATTAATTGCTCCTGTCACTTTCAATTTAAATGGATGCATCACTACACTTCCATACAATGCTTTTAAGGTAACCTGAACACAGGCTAAATCCCACCTTCATAAACTCTGGAATAATTCTGAGTTAGCCATAAACATGCAGTCTTTACATTAACAAATTACAGCCATTAATAAAGCTCAATTGTAGTTGAACTCAGCTTCTCTGGTTGCAAATAGACTCTTACAATCTTTCATTTTTTAAATTTCAGGACAACTTTTGATCTATTATCATCAATTTGGGAATAAATCTGGAATTTGTGCTTATTTTGATTCTTGTCATTCAAGTCATCATCTGTGAAATGAGAAATTTCCTACAGGGCAAACAATGAGGTCTATAGACTGTTAAGTTAACAAATAAAAAGTGGGAGAGGTCACAGCCATACCTAATGGGAAGAGTGAAATTTATAAAATATGGCTATTTGATAAAGGTCCATCAAAGCTGATCTGAGTCATGTAAAACTGTGTTGCAATTTCCCACTTTTGGGCCTTGATCTCCACATGTTTCATGCTTGGGGGCTTTTATTATTTGTACAACTTGAGGATAATGGATTGATGAAAATTTTCTTATGAATCAAATAATTTACACCCTTGTACTGGAGTAGTGCTTTTTAACTTCCCTATGAATGTTATGCCATAATATCCCTCCCAATTCAAGGGCTATATCCTTACTGGGCCCTACTTGAAGGTCTTTCTTATAGCATGGATGTTGTGACTCCAAGTAAATATGCCAGAGACCTCCTTATGAGGTTCTGACTCAAAGATGCTCTTTCCACATTTGCCCTGCATTTACTCAGGAACAAGATAATTAGAAAAAAGTAAACTTAAAAAAGGTAAACAATATTTGATAGGCTAGAGAAGTTAGCAGTAGATCAAATTAAAAGCCTCTTCCTCATACTGATGGACAAAGAATAGTATGGGTAAAAAGTAAAAGAATAAAATATTAAGACCCTTCTTCCTTCGAAAAATTAGATTGTGTAGTGTCACTATGATGTAATATGACCCATGAGGAAAAAAAGGCCAAGGTTAGATATATAAATTAATTCTACAAATATATAAAATATAAGCATTATATTAAGATAGAAATTAAGTAATACCTGTAGCAACTTTTTTTCTGAATACTTTTCTTGGGCCTAATGACACTTAGCACTCTGATTATGAAAAGTTAATAATAAACTTGGGATGTGACAATCTTTCCAGGATGGGTTGGTGGTTTTCTTTCTGCCTAATGCCCTTGAAACCACAAGAACTATCAGCTAGAGAACAGGCTGTCATGCTTTGGCAAAATAGGCACTTAAAACTTCATGACTGTTAAAAATTGGCCTATGGGGTAGATAAAAAATGTTTGTAAAAGATAACTCTGTTCTGTCACTGTTTATAAATGACTACTATACTTATGACCAAGAAAACATTAAAAACACATGCCTGGTTACAAAAATATCTGATATATATTTTAGAACAACATATATCTATCTCTACAAAATGAATTCTGTATAAATAAAAATAAAACACTGTATAAATAAAAATAAAAATCAGTTAGTCAGGATATAAAACTCCCGACATGAAAAAAATGAAAATCTCAAGTTCTTAAGGTCTATTCAGGCTACCACACACAGATTTATATATGTATATATACATAACCTCATTTTTTACTAGCAATATTAAGAAATAACTATTTTTTATAAACTTGGTCATAAAGGAAACTGTTGTGTTCCATAATAATATGCCATATTGGGGTCAGGAAAGTTCCCAGTCTATGTATTTAGGGATCTTGATGCCGAAGGAGCTTCACTTCAACAGTTTTCATTTTATTATGGACTGTTAAAATGATTGGTGCATGCAGAATGAGTATCAGTTGCCTTATGAGTGATTATATGTTTGGAATATTCATGAGTGGGCTGATTATCATGGCTGATTACCGGGCTGGGCTTTATTTGGCCTCCTATATTTGTTTTCAAAATTAAACAAAGGTAAATAATTAAATTATTGCAGACTGTTGAGGATATCTAGAAGATACAAGCTGGTATTCAGTCATATCAAGTAGTTACTTGCCTGATTTTTAATGAAGCAGAAATGATTATTTTCAAGAAATTGATAAGAATATTAATGCTACCTGCCTTTCCCTTTAAATAGAAATTAAAGTAAATACTAATGATTACACTGAAGATATATCTACTTCTATGCTAATATCCAGTCTTCATATACTCAGGCTACTCCTGAGAACAAAAAAGAATATGACACAACAGAATTCTTGAAATAATCTCTCCACTAAGGATAAAGCATATAAAATCTCAGGGGAAAGATATGAATACAAAATTGCTGTTTCTTGCTGTGTTGTCAATGTTAAAAGCATTCATGACTGCTTAAACACCTTTGGCTTAAGTGAATGATATTCCTTTGTTTTAATTTCTTAGCTGAGAAGAAAATAATATCCCTGTTTATATCAGTAAATTTTGGTGCTTGTATGCCTCTGTTTATGATTTTATTGAACAAAGATGGTTACATACAAATTTGATTACTCATTTAGTATTCAAAGTTAGGTAAATCATCCTTCTTCATCACTCGATATAAATCTGACAGATAATTTTGGCCATTATTTTTCTGATTCTAATTTGACTTCTGTACTATGGCTCATAGGAATGTCTCTGAAAATTGTGTTATTGATTACACTGGAAAGCATAACAACCTTAAGAATAATTTGCTATTTGTGTATGATTTAAATATTTAATTGCATACCCTACAGTTAAAAATAGAAAGTAAAACTGATAAATCCTGGAATTGCTCTGGTCTAGCTACTTTGAGAAAGACTATGATTTATTATTAAGCTGTAAATACTATGGTGGGCAGATTCTGAGATACTCTAATCTTGTATGTTTAAAACCCACGTATCAGACAATCACATGCCAATCTGTTAACTCCAGTCACTGCTTTTGCTCCATCAGTCTGTCCTTATAGCCATGTGCTCATTGCCAACTTGCCTCATGGTGACTATTTTCTCTCTGACCTCCTTCCTTTCTGGTGCTTTCTCCACTCTCCTTTCTCATCTCTTGAATCCAACCTCAGAAACCTAAGACTCTGTCTACTGTCTATTGTACCCTGTCATAGGCTTCAGCATCATTATTTAGAAAATCACTGATAATTGGGGAACATTCTTTACCATCACACTGTTATAGGAAATAGTGCAACATTCAAAACAATGTCCAATGCAAGGTGGTAAACAGATGTAAAGGTATTGTAAAAAGCATTAAAAAACACACTTGAACTTTCCTCCAACAGATGTGATTTCTTATAGCAATGGACAAGAGATTAACATTCCTCCAATCTCAGAAACAAACTGTAAAACAAAGAATACTTCTGAGAAAAATATTAAAAGATATTATCATAACAGTCACAGACTGTCCAGGTTGTCCAAAAGCAAGTCATTACAGGTGTTGGTCTTTCAAAGGTACCAACTGATCTACCTGTAAAAAAGGTTAGTCAGGCATAAAAATACAAATACAAATAAGAAATTATCAAAGACACAGTTGCTTTACTGGCATGAAACGAAAAATAAATTTTAAAGCACATGATACATATAATGTTAGAAT
>OU015742.1:103763150-103797613 GCA_907169655.1 Acomys percivali
AGAGAGAGAGAGAGAGAGAGAGAGAGAGAGAGAGAGAGAGAGAGAGATACAGAAATACAGAGACAGAAAGACAGACAGACAGAAAGGCAGACAGGCACATGGACAGATGAACAGACAAACAGAGATAGACAGTTTTTATTTTCTCTGCTGTAACAGTTTTTGCTCCACAGACCTTTGGACAACAAAGGGGCTACAGTTTTTTTCCTACTGCACATGAACACACACAGGAAAACAAAACAAAACAAAAAGATGGCATATATAGAGTTGCTTATATTTTTTTCGAATTTATACTCTTGGTGAGAGGTAACTATGTCTTACATTCTGTAAACCTGTAAGCCAGAAAGCAAGCTATTAGGGAGAATTGCACCCAATGGTTATGATGATACAGAATTTATAATCTTGGGTTTTGTGAAAACGAGGAAAAGGAACAAAGCCAGTCTGAACTATATAGGTAGGAAGGATTATGGTTGATTGTCTCAATACCACCACCACCATCAAAATAAACAATACCAAAAACTGAAATTTGAACTAACACTTTGATATAAGAATTTCTAGACTCTAGAATTGTATGATAGGATTTTTAGCTACACGCTATTCATTTTATGTTACTAAATTTAACCATATAATCAGTTAACCTAAGCCACACAAAAAAAATTACCCTTAAAAAATAAAAATTAGCTGGGGATGGTGGTGCACACCTATAATCCCAGCAAAGGTAGGTGGATCTTTGTGTGTTTGAGTCCAGCCTGGTCTACAAAGGCAGTCTAGAAGAGCCAAGGATACACAGAGAATCTTGTCTCAAAAAAACAAAACAAACAAAAAAAGAGAGAGAAGAAAAATAATGGATTTATACCAGAAATTACTAGAGTGGTTAGCCATTATGCTAGATGTTGGATTTAAATGTTAAAGTAGAAACCTCACTTCCTCTGATAGCCTGTTTTAAGCTGAAAGGAAAAGATCTATATGAACCTATGACTCTGGGAAAGTGGAAGAGGGACAGTAGGTCAGGACAGTGAGTGAGTGGCACTGAGGTTCCTCAAAAGGAATAGTGATTTGAAGGAACTGTCACTCTCATGGGGATTTTGTAACTGAGGACTATGGATTCCAGCATGATATGAACCTAAGAAAATAAAATAAAAGTTTATGAGAATGGAAAATACCTCTGGCAACAGAAATAAAATACTTTTTATTACTGGATAAACATGTATCCTGAGGATGCAACAAGATTGTGACCTAGGGGATAGTGAGTAGTGTCTGGTAATAATGGAAGCAGAAGCAGAAATAGGAGGGATGATCTTACATTCATTTGTCTTTCTAAGCTTCTTAAGTAGTGGACTTCTTTGTTGCTATAGGAATAAATCTCAGCACATAAATCAACAAATTAAAAATATGAATCAAGGAGATAAAAAACTCTATCTACCACAGTTTATCAAAATCTCCTCTGCATGAATTTTTACAGTCAGATGATATGAGAGACAAGATGAAGATCTTACCCACATGGTTTACACTATGCTATAAAATCCATTGCTTTTGCCATATTAATCAATGAGAACCTAAAGAAGTTCCCTTTAGGATCTGATTGTCTATATATTCAGCTAGCAGAGCTATGTTTTTCAATACTTTCTGGCCTTAGAAAGAGTTGTAGCACCATCAATTACCCAAACATATTACAATTTTACATGAAAACAGACATGATTGGGACTTTATTTCTGCCATATGAACATTAAACTGGCTCTGCATATACAAGCAACGTATCATCAATTCAGCTTGATGTTTTTTCTATAAGTCTTGCCTAGGTAGCACTTTTAAGGGTTAACATCAAAAGTTTGATCATTTAAGGTTAATGTGAGAGATAGTTTCTTTCAGTTCAGTTCTATGAGATATCATGAAGGGAATGAGGATACAGAAGAACAAGAAGCATAGGACTGCAAGGCATATGCTTCAGAAGACTATAGAACACAGCTTGTCCTAACAAAACAGCAAGCTTTATTCCATCCTACAATGTCATCCCCTCTCTCTTCTATCCCTGAATTTGCTGATGAGTTCTTTACAAATCCACCATGAAGAGTCTGATGCAAATATGTTATTTCGAAGATCTCTACTGAAATGCTTATTGCTTTATCATGAAGAACCAAACTACAATTTCAGTCCCCAAAACCAAAGGCATCTTCAGTGCAGACTCTAGTACCTCTGAATCAGAACATCTAAAGAAAGGAGTAGTCTTGAAGAGAAATCAACCTTCAGCAGTTTTATTTGTATCTTATTGTTTAACAGAAAACACAAAACTAAAATGGAGTCCTCCTTCTTAAAATGAACAGCGAAAAAAAGCTGAGCAGATAAGATTGTGTTCAATAATGTAAAAAATCAGGAGTGTGTGGGAAAAGCTGGCATACTCTTTTCTGCCTATGCACAGTAGAATCAGAACATTATTTCTATTCCAATGGCCAGACAATATACACAACGGCCTTTGTATTAGTATTCACTACTTGGAAAATATGTAACTAAAGCCACAGCAAATTGGAGCCTACCGATTTATTATTAAAAGAAAAAAATTCTTATTCATCAGCATACTGGTTTTAAATTAGGAATCATATAAACATTTTCCTTGTCAAAATACCAGGTGTAAATTCCTCTTATGCAAAACTATGACTTTTTGCTCTGCGTTCAGGCAGAACAAAAGCAGGTAGTTTCAATCAAGTGAGTGATTAAGATCCTTTCCCTGTAGGGTCTATTAGGTCTATTAACTATTTACCTTACAACGGGAGACCATAAGCTTTATCAGGACTGTCTGATTTCCATTATACCATTTAGGTGTGCAAGCTTTAGGAAAAAATCAGTGTGATTGGACAGAGGATGAGCATTGAGAACTTGAGATATCAAATGATTTTTCACAGGCATACAGCTCATTAGGAAAAAAACAGAACATACTTTTTCTTGTATCCTTCAATTTAATAAGTTCCTAGTGGAGAAACAGTATAGTTTAATGGAATAAAAAATTATTAGAACAAATTCACTAGAACAATATAAAAAGAGACTCTTTTTTCCTCACCAATTTAATATGATGGAAAGCAAATTGACTCTGGAAATAAGATTTCTCAGATTCTTCACTTAGACTTTAGCTTTTCAATAAGCATTATTCCAAAACAAATATTATAGAAGACAAAAGTAGAGAAAATATGTTTCATTTTGCCTTCACAAAATGAATATTCTGAAATAAATGAGAAGCTAATGTTGTATATTGAGATGCTTAAGAAAAGATAATATTTAGACAGAAAATGTATAAGATGGTTGAATGACCATCAGCTTATCTTGAAATATGTCAAAAAAGGGTAGCAATTATATTGTATTGATAGTGTATTTTGTTGAAACATGAGACTTTCTCTATGCACTTATGTGTTTCTCCTGTCTGAATCTACACTGGACCAATCCAGTCATTTTTTTCATTTTGCTTCTACATATATTTTAATCTTCACAGTATCACAGACATATTATTTATGTTTAGTTTTTTTAAAGTTTATTTTATTCAACTTAATCATTCACTGACAGTTCCCCTAAAAATGTAGTTTTTTTAAAAATTCTTCCTAAGAATATTGAAAACCTCTGTTAATACCACTAATAATTGAAGTGATGTTATTTTGCCTCTTTTCAGTTTTTCTGATTGTGATAGAAAGAAAAATGGAAATGGTTACCAATTATTATAATTCATTTAGTTCATCACAAAAATATTTCCATGATAGAAAATAATTTACCCTCTGCAAATGAAATCATTAAGAATGTTATGAGCTCTTGTGTAAGCATATATCCTTTCCATTCATAAAGGAGAGAGAAACATTTTGTGGCTATGAAGAAGCAGAAAAATTAAAAAGATAAATTTCTATTTTTGAGCATTCTCAGCAAGACTAGAGCTGAGAAAAGTTTATGGTAAGCAATCAGACATTACACATATATCCAAAAACAGAATACAATGGCAATTGCCAGAATATAATTGTGGTTGCAAACTGGACATTGCATATAAGATAAATGTCTAGGACTAGTTGTTCTGCCAAACTCTTACATGCTTTTCCAACTTTTAAGCACACAGAGAAACACAAGTGGTGAGAAGGTTTCATTGCATAAGGGAGTGCCTTTCTTTCTCAGGAACTGAAAAGGACACAGAGTCACAAGAGTTGTGACCTCGCACCTCAAATCTCAAACCTAAAACCAAAAAAAAAAAAAAAAAAAAAAAAAAGACACATGCCTCTCATAGAAGCATTTCTTTAAGTGTTTCTCAGCCATTTGATAGTCCTCTGCTGAGAATTCTCTGTTTGGTTCTGAGCCCAATTTTTAAATTGGGTTATTTGGTTTGGTGGTGTTTACTTTCTTGAGTTCTTTATATATTTTGGATATCAGACATTTCTCAGATATAGAGTTGGTGAACCCAGTCTGTAGGCTGTCACTTCGTTCTGTTGACATTGTCTCCTGCCTTACAGAAGCTTTTCAGCCTCATGAGGTCCCATTTATTAATTGTTGACATTAAAGCCTGGGCTGTAGACTACCAATGATGGCTTCTATTTCTATAGGCAAAATAGGGCTATTTAATTTGTTTATCTGACCTTAATCCAATTTTGCCAAATGTAATCAGTAGAGAAAATTGTCCATTACCCTTAGATTTTCAAATTTTGTGGCATAAATGTCTTTAAAGTAAGTTCTTATGATACTTTGTATTTCTTCAGTGTCTGTTGTTATGTCTCCTTTTTCATTTCTGATTTTGTTGATTTGGATACTGTTTCTCTGTCTTTTAGTTAGTTTGGCTAATGGTTTGTCTATCTTGTTAATTTTCTCAAAGAACCAGCTCTTGGTTTTGTTGATTCTTTGAATTGTTCTCTTTGTTTCTAATTTATTGATTTCAGCCCTGAGTTTGATTATTTCCAGATGTCTACTCCTCTTGGGTATTTCTGCTTCTTTTTTTTCCCTATGGCTTCCAGATGTGTTGTTAAGTTGTTTATGTAGGATGTTTCCATATTCTTTAAAGGCACTTAGTGTAATGAATTTTCCTCTTAGCACTGCTTTCAATGTGTCCCACAAATTTGGGTATATTGTTTTATCATTTTCACTGAATTTCACGAAGTCTTTTATTTCTTCCTTTATTTCTTCTATGACCCACATGTCATTAAGTAGAAAGTTGTTTGGTTTCCAAGTGTGAGTAGGCTTTTTGTTTTTTCTATTGTTGTTGTAGTCCAGCCTTAGACCATGGTGATCTGATAAGATACAAGGTATTATTTCAATCCTCTTGTATCTGTTGAGGCTTGCTTCATGACCTACTATATGATCAATTTTAGAGAACGTTCTATGGGGTGCTGAGAAGAACGTATAACCTTTTGTGTTTGGGTGAAAAGTTCTCCAGATATCTGTTAGATCCATTTGATTCATGACGTTGGTTAATGAAGTTATTTCCCGGCTTAGTTTTTGATTCAAAGACCTATCCTTCAGTGAAAATGGGGTGCTGAAGTCTCCCACTATTAATGTGTGGGGATCGATGAGTGGTTTAAGCTTTGTTAATAGTTCTTTTACAAATGTGGGTGCTCTTGTATTAGGAGCATAGATGTTCAAAATCATGATGTCTTCTTGGTTGACTTTATCTTTGATGCGTATGAAGTGTCCTTCCTCATTCCTTTTGATTAATTTTGGTTGAAAGTCTATTTTAGTAGATATTAGAATGGCTACCCCAGCTTGCTTCTTGTGGTCACAAGAAGGCAATATCTGTCCTTGTAGTTGAGATGTGTTTCTTGAATGCAGAGGAATGTTGGATCGTGTTTATGCATCCACTCAGTTAGTCTATGTCTTTTTTTGGAGAAGTGAGTCCATTAATATTGAGAGATATTAATGACCAGTGACTGCTAAGTTCCTTCATTTTTGCTGTTTGTTACAGTAGAGATTTTGTGAGGTTGTGACTTTTGATGGTGTAGTTATGTATTTCCTACGTAGTTTTGCTTGTAATTTGACCCTTTGGGGTGGAGTTTTCCTTCTAGTAACTTCTGTAAATCCAGTCTAGTTACTGTTTGAATTTGTTTTTGTCATGGAATATCTTGTTTTCTCATTAACGGTTATTGATAGTTTTGCCGGATATAGTAATCTTGCCTGGCATCTGTGTTCTCTTAGGGTTTCCAAGACCTCTGTCCAGGCCCTTCTAGCTTTCATGGTTTCTCCTCAGAAGTCGGGAGTAATTCTGGAAGGCTTGCCATTGTATGTTACTCAGCCTTTTTCTCTTGCCAACTTTGATATTTTTTCTTTGTTCTCTATATTTGGTGTTTTTATTATTATGTGGTGGGAAGATTTTCTTTTCTGGTCTATTCTATTTGGTGTTCTGCAGGCCTCTTGTTTGTTCATATGCACCTCCTTCTTCAAATTGGGGAAATTTTCTTCTATGATTCTCTTAAAGATATTTTCTGGGCTGTGGAGTTGGTTCTCCTCTCTTTCCTCAATACCTATTGTTCTCAAGTTTCGTCTTTTCATGGTGTCCTTGATTTCTTGGATGTTCTGTGTCAGGAATTTTTCAGATTTAGCATTTTCTTTGATGGTTCTTTCCAGTTCTATGACTGTGTCTTCAAGTCCCGATATTCATTCCTTCATATCTTCCATTCTGTTAGGTAAGGTCACTTCTGAGGTGCTTGCTTTCTTCTCTGATGCCTCTCAATCACATTTTTCTTCTGCGTGTTCCTTTATCATAGCTTCCATTTTTATCTTCAGGTCTTCAATCGTTTCAATGATTTCCTTGTTTGCCTCCTCTTGCAGTTGTTTACAGATTTTATTCATTTCTACCATTATCATCTTCCTTACTAAGGACTTGAGGTCATTTTCTTGTATATCGATTGTTTTTGGGTTCTCCAGGTTGATTTCATTGCGATTGTTGGGATATGGAGATGCCAAACTGTTTTGGGTTTTGTTAGCATTTTTTTACTGTCCTCTTGTCAGATTGGTGTCTCTGATGTTGGGAGGTAGCTTCTAGTGACCTGCACTGGTTGAGAGTGGGTAGTTGATGACTGATTATAGGTTGGGTGCCTTTGCCTGTGGGGATCAGGGAGTATTTCCCTGGAACAGGTAGGTGATCCAGTTTCCACTTCTGGAGATTTTTCTCTACACCTTAGGCTCCATACTGAATCAGCTAAAGTAGGTTTCTGTTTGGACCCTTTCACTTTACTGCTGTAATTCAGATCAGCAGTTTGGGGGCCTAGAACAAAAACAGCACACAGGCACTCTGGTTGGGTAGGATGGTCCCAGCTGCATGTCCTTCCTGTCACTTTGTAGCCAAGACCCCAGCTGGATCAGATCATCTGGGCTGTAGCTGTTTTTTAGTTCTTCCTCTATACCCTGTAGAAGTGCCCAGCCTCTCCCAGGAATATGGGAGATCTTGCCGGGACTGTGGGAGCTGAAACAGCTAAGTTCTTTCTGTTGTAGAGTGCAGGATCAGTGCATGGCAGGCCAGAGGCAATACAGATTCAGGCCACTGGAGGATCCAAGGTGGCAGCACTTTCTACGCCCTTGTAAACTGGAATGCTCAGAGATCCCTCAGCAATTAGATACTGCAAGCATGACTCATGTCTCCTGATAGAGTGGAAGATCCTACTGGGCCTGTGGGAACAATCCAAGCTGGTTTCTAACTGCCCCTGTTTTCAGGCTCAGTCCGTTGTGTCTGGCTTTAGATTGAGCCCATGATGGCCCATGAGCTGCAGGCCAACTCTAGCTGTTTTTAGTGGGACCCGCCGCCTGTGTTTCCACTCGGCCTGGGCGGGTGACCTCTGCAGTTTGGCATGTGGTGGGTGGAGGGATCCAAGGGCATTTTCACCCTATTACCTATGACTCCTCAGGCTGAGGGTTCTGGAAAACCACCTCCCCACACAGCAAGTTTGTGCTTTATATGCCAGCTGCAGCTCGCATGTGGATTCCCTTCCAGAGTCTGGAGAGTGCATTTAGCTCCTCCAGGCTATTTCTTGTCCTGGGGTTAGGCCCACCAGTGGTCTGCAGAATTTGAGACCCCACTCACCTACAGTTCTCAAGATTCTGCAGTCTGTGGCTCCATTCAAGTCCCTCATCTCTTTGCAATAGATCAGATACAGTGCATACTGTTCAATGCCATCTTGGAACCTCCTCAATTACATCTATTTTAAATTTAAATATATTATTATAATATTGTTCCTCTTTTCTGAGTCTTCCCAGAACCACGTCTCCTCCCCTCCCACTTAACTCTTAAGTTCTTTCTCAAAAAACAACATAAACAATCCAACAACAATAAGACCTAACAAGAAAATACTTCACTCAAAAAGTAACAAAACAAAAATGACAACAACAAAGTATAGCCAAATAAAAGCATACACTACCTACTGTGAAGTCCATTACATTTGTTGAACAACCACTCCTAAACATGAGGCCTGCTCTGGAGTATTTGATATGCACATTGTCTCTCCACTGACAAACCCAATTTTCCATTGTTAATCTATACCCTAGTGGCAAGATTTACATCCATTCACTCATATTTTTATTCTTTCATGTATTACAACCTGACTGCACTTTCCCCTTGATTTTTTCCCCTAGTCTTTCCACCAATGTTAATAACAGATTTACTCATAGTAAATTCCTAATGTTTGATAATTTTTGAATAAATTAATTCAAATATAGCTAACATAGAGAAATGACTGGCTACCATAAGTATCCTGGGAAGCAAATAATAGACAATTAGGGGAAAGAATTTAAAATCACATCTACAAATGCTCCAGGGGATTGTACTTGTCTCTTCTTCCACATTTCTCAGTTTACACTCTAACTGAACATATAAGAACTGCCATGTATAGAATCCCAGGCATGCTAGTACTTTATGATATGGACCATAGAAGGGAAACCATAAGCCTTAGAAGAATTTCCTCTTATCCCCCCCTTTTTTTCTGATGTGCTTTCATGGGGAATTCATAGTGTAGGTTGGAGTATAAACCATCCAGTTTTCTACACAAGAACTCATGGGAGGAATATGAAAGATACAGTTTGGAACTGTTCAGCAAAGATACGGAAGCTTGGAATGGGTTCTTCTAAAATGGTGTATGAAGCTCATGTCTTGACCTACTAACATATAAACCTTTAACCAAACTTATAAGTGCAAACCAAAGGTAACATATTCTTGAGACAAGTTGAAATTAGGTCTGATAATACTACTTTAGCTATATACATTTGAAGACAACATCAAGTGTCATCAAAAAACTTTTAGAAATTAACTTTCACATAGTATCATTTGAATGAATGGACTGAATCTTCTATGATCAATATAAAAATAGAAACTACAAGATTCATGTGAGTTAAATAAAAGCTATACATCATAGCATAATATCCAGTGTATCTGGAAAATAGGTTAAAATCATATAAATATTTTGTAGAAGTACTAAACAAAAGTCTCTTGGGAAATGTTTGGAATTCAACTTCATGTTGACTCGGACGTTAGAGAAAAGAAACAAAGAAGTTAAAACATTCACTTAAAGTAGATTTTTTACTATTAAAACAGAATGTCTACAGAGAAATATAGGTTTTTTCATTTAAGATTTTAGAATTCAAAATTTATAATTAAGCAAGCAGACAATTTTATGGCTTTCTTATTGATAACACATTACTCATATGTTAGTGTAAATAAAGAGTGATATAAGATTAAACTTGAAAAGGTAAGCATCACCTCCAATAATGTTAAATTGTCTTCATATAAAAAAATAAAACAAGATGCAAATTTGGTACTATACAACTTACAGAATCTAGAAAAATAAGAATTTCTTGTCATGTTTAGACATGAGAAATCAATGCACTTAGAACACTACAGAAAACATTCTATGTGCCTATTCTTTTATATTTAATTAATTTATACAGATTACATCTCAATTCTTTTCCCCTATCTTGCATCCTCCCATGTCTCCCTCATTCTTGCTTTCACCCTATTCCCCTCCCCTTGGTCTATTACCAAGGGGGACCTCCTTCCCCACTATATGGTCACAGCCTACCAAGTCTCATCTTGGTATATGCTTATCCTTCCCTGAGTGCCAACAGGCCTCCCCACCAAGAGGAAGTGGTCAAATAAGGGGCACCAGAGTTCATGTCAGAGTGAGCCCCTGCTCTCTACACAACTGTGGAGAAAGTCCTGTCTATTGGCTACATCTAAGCAGGGGATCAATGTTTACTGCATGTACTGTCATTGGTTGGTACAGTGGTTTAAACAGACCAACCTGGGTCAAGATCCACCCATCATGATGTTCTTCTTTTATGTTTATAGGACACTCTGGTTCCTTCTATTTCCCCATTCTCCCATACTTCTCTCACCTAGAGTCCAAAGAGGAAGCCCTTGCATCTATTCCAATCTCTTGCTTAGTGAAGACTTTCACGGGACATCCTTTTTGGGCCAATTATTAATAAGTATATACAGTATGAGTCTTTCTCAGTCTGGGTTAACTCACTCAGTATGATCATTTCTGGTTCCATTAGTTTGTCCACGAATTTCTAGATTTCCTTGTTTTTAATAGCTACGTAGTATTCCATAGTGTAAATGTACCACAGTTTCTTTATCCATTCTTCTACTGAGGGACATTTAGGTTTTTTCCAGGTTCTGGATATTATGAATAAGGCTGCTATGAACATGATTGAGAACATGTCCTTTTTGTGTGGTGGAACAACTTCTAGGTATATTCCAAGCAGTGAAATAGCTGAGTTTTGAGGTAGCCCTATTCCCAGTATTCTGAGAAAGCACCGGATTTGGTATCACTTGAATTTTTGTTCTTAGCCCTTCTGATGGGTGTAAGATGGAATCTCAAAGTCATTTTGATTTGAATTTCTCTGATGGCTAAAGAATTTGCACATTTCTTTAAGTGTTTCTCAGCTATTCAATATTCCTCTGTTGAGAATTCTCTTTTTAATTCTGAGCCCCATATCTTAATTGAGTTATTTGTTTTTGTGGTGTTTAATTTCCTGAGCTCTTTATATATTTTGGATATTAGACCTTTATCACATATAGGATTGTTGAAGATCATTTCCCAGTCTGTAGGCTGTTGTTTTGTTCTGTTGACAGTGTCTTCTGTCTTACAGAAGCTTCTCAGCCTCCTGAGGTCCCATTTATTAATTATTGACATTAAGGCCAGGGCTGTTGGTGTTCTGTTCAGGAAATTGTTTCCTGTGCCAATGAGCCCCTGACTCTTCCCTACTTTCTCTTCTAACCAATTTTGTGTCTCTTGTTTTATGCTGATTTCTTTAATCCACTTGGACTCTAGTTTTGTGCATGGTGATAAATATGGGTCTACTTGCATTTTTCTATATGTAGACATCCAGTTATACTAGCACCATTTGTTGAAGATGCTTTCCTTTTTCCGTTTAATAGATTTGGCTTTTTTTTTTTCAAAATTTAAGTGTCTATTTGTATGTGGATTTGTTTTTTTTTCAGTCTTCGATTCAATTCCATTGATCAACTAGACTATTGCTGTGCCAGTTCCATGCTGTTGTCATTACTGTTGTTCTATAGTAGAGCCTGAGATAAGGTATGGAGATTCCTCTGGAGGATATTTTATTTTATAGGATTGTTTTAGCTATTTTGGTAGAAAATTGATCTTTTAATGTCTTTTAAAATTGTCTAGGTATTTTGATAGGAACTGCATTGAATCTGTAAATTGCTTTTGGTAAGATGCTCATTTTTACTCTTTTGATTCTCCTGATCCACAAACAAGGGGTACCTTCCTGTCTTCTGATGTCATCTTCAATTCCTTTTTCAGAGATTTGTAGTTATTTTTCAAACATGTGTTTCCCTTGCTTTGTTAGAGTTACTACTAGATATTTTATATTGTTTGTGGCTATCTTGAATGGTGTAGTTTTCCTAATTTCTTTCTCTGTTTGGCATTTGTATATAGGAAAGCTACTGACTTTTTTGAGATAATTTTGTATCCAGTCATTGGGATGAAAATGTTTATCAGCGGTAAGAGTTCTTTGCTAGAATTTTGGAGGTCACTTATGTACAGTATCATATCATCTGAAAATATGGATAATTTTACTTCCTCCTTTCCCATGTGGATCCTCTTGACTTCCTTTTCTTTTCTTATGGCTCTAGCTAGAACTTCAAGAGCTATATTGAAGAGATATGGAGAAAGTGGACAGGCTTGCTTGGTCCCTGATTTTAGAGGAATTTCCTTGAATATATGTGACTGTCCAGACATCAGCTCTCTGTTCTGTAAATATTTGTGGAAGTTGCTTGCCTACATTACCTTCATATTACATAGTTTTTCCTTCAGGTGTCTCTGATGGGGTTGACGACTAGACAGTCACAGTATTAAAAATAAGTTTAGTTAAAAGAATCAGTAGCATAGGATAGTGGAATAATTTCTTAAAAATTGTTAACTACAAATAGACTGGTCCCTATAAATGTTGACTTAATTGACAATTCTTATTTTCTGTATATAGCTTGTTTTATTAAATAGAAAGGGGAGATGAAGGAGAGATAAACCTGTTTTTTAGGATCCCAAGTGTGTGATCAGAATGGTCTTTTGAGAAAACAAGTGATGTTAATTCACTAGAAGACCAATCTCCTCATGCAGGAGCTTGATTGTTGCCAGCTGAAAAGATCCTCTAGACAGACTCTGGGAGGAGATATATAAATAAACCTAGAACTGGAGGCAGGTCTTTTTGGAGACTTTGAATAGGTTTAGCCGGTCATTGTGCCACTTCAAGATGCTTAGAGAGAGAACCACTTGAGGGAAGGCTTCAGGGCTCTGGCTCCTGCTCAGTATCCAGGTTCTGGTTACTCCAGGTTCCAGCAGAAAAAATCCTGATTCCTTGGAACTCATATCCTTATGGTTTTGTTATTCCTTAATCTTCTTTTCCTGATTTTGTTCAGTTGGGCTATAAGTGACATATGATCAGTTAATAAGTTGTGATAAAATATATTGCTTAATAAAATTGACCCTACAGGTGTTGAAGGAGAGATAAACCTTTTTTGAGGATACCAAGTTTGGGTCAGAATGGTCTAGTGAGAGAACAGGTGAAGTTAATCCACTAGAAGACAAACCAGCTCGTGTTGGAGCTTGATTGTTGTCAGCTGAAAAGATCCCATGAACAGACTCTGGGAGGAGATATATAAATGAACCAAGAACTGGAGATGGAGCCTTTCAGAGTCTTCAGATAGTTTTTGACTGTTCATTGCTCCACTTCAAGATGCTACTAGAGAAAACCACTCAAGAGAAGGTTTTGGGACTCAGACTCCTGCTGAGGTTCTGGGTTCTGGTTATTCCAGGTTCCAGCAGAAGAAATCCTGCTGATTATGCAAGGAGAATTGCTCCTTGGTACTGCTATCCTTACATTGTGTGTGTGTGTGTATGTTTAAGTTTGTGTGTGTTTGTTCCTTAATCCTATTTTCCTATGGTTTTGGTTAGTTGGGTTATAAGTGACATACACTCGGTTAATAAAATATATTGGTTAAGAAAATTGAGCCTTCAAGTGGCACCCAACATGCTTTGGGCATCATGGGTAACTTAACTTCTAATGTTGTGGAGGAGGAAAATAATGGTTTTCAAGAGATAGTAATGCTTTTTCAGTGTGTCACCAAAATCGCAGCTGCTGTTACAATGATGCTTTTTCAGGATGTTGGCAAAATCACAGCTGTTGTTACAAAGTCTTTTCATGCCTTAGGTCCATATGGAATCTTTTGTTTTTTCTTAGTCTTTTTTACTGTATTTAAAAAGTTTTTTAAAAGATTTGTAAGAAACTCTAATAAGATACAAAAACCAGAAGAGTCTGTAAATTTCTATCCTCCGAGAAAAGATGGCAGAGTTGGCAGTACAACCAGAAAATTTGAAGGTAGAGGTTGAAGCAAATAGAAAACACAATGCACCATTGTTGATAAAGGAGAAAAACCTGGTAACTCAGTGGGAGTGTTTCCCACAATTACTGCGCTGCTCTGCTCCACAGGCCAGGTGGTCAGAGCACCAGAACGTGGAAGGAGGTAGAAAGAAACAAGAAGCTGGAGAGGCTATAAAAAAAACTATAGGAAGAGGAGAGCAGAAAAACAAAAGAGTCTTTGGAGCAATATGTTCCCATAAAGAAATGCCCAGAGTCACATCATCATCATCAGCTTTAGCAGTTACTGTAAGATGTGTGTCAGTTCAGAATGGAGCTGAGAATTACGATGAAACAGTATGGAGTCCAATAGTTATGTCAGACTTAAAACATTTTAAGGAATCTATCATCAGGTATGGACTACATTCCACTTTCATCAAAAAAAGTTTAGAAATTGGGCCACACAGCATAGACTTATTCGCCAAGTTTGGAAAAATTTGGTTTCAGTGGTATTAGAAGTGGACCAACAGCTGCAGTGGTTATCATGGTGGTGATGGGAAGCAGAGAGATTAGAATAAGAAAATAGGAGAACAGAGATAAATATCAGTAAGGAGCAATTACTTAGTAAAGGGTGATATGCTGACTTAAGACAACAAGTCAAAAATGATTACACGGTGATCAAATAATGTCATGCTGCAACCTTAAGAGCTTGTGACATGGTGGAGGAATGTGGTAGGATGACTGTTCCCTTTACTAAGGTATTTCAAGGGCCTTTGGAAGCCTTCACAGAATTTTTGCAGAGATTGAGATCAGTGTTAGATAGAGCGATAGCAGTTGCTGACACCAAACAAACTCATTATGGCATATGATAATGCTAAGAAGGAAAGTAAGAGGGCAATTAGACCCTTAAAGGAAAGAGGAGCTCCATTAGATAATTAGGTAAAATAAACAGTTAATATTAGCTTTCCAGAACATCAAAACAATATAGTGGGTCAAGCTATGGCCAAAGGTCCTAGATATAACATCCAGTGCTTTAAGTGCAGCAGACTTGATCATGCACAAAGTAATTGTAAGATTAAAAGTTTCAGACCTAAAAATAACAGATACGCTCAATCTGGAGTAAATGATACTCATACGCAGAACAAAGAGCATCTGGCCATGAAGATTAAGAGGGATCAAGACTTCCAGGATATTGTAGCTTATGTGGGAAAGGAAAACATTGAGCTCAAGACTGTCAGTCAAAATGAGATGTGCAATGTAATATCTTACCGATGGAAAATGTAAGAAGGGGCCCATTAGTTCAGGGCCCCACCAAATATAATACCAGCCAAATTACCCTGGCCAGTCCAGAAGTAACAGACTCACAGGACTATAGGAATTAGGTAAATTTATGAGTTTATTACAAAAGGAAGAATAAGATTACGTCAACTACTTGGGATGGACCCGGCAGAAATTGTGGTGGCCCTTACTAATTCTGAAATCATGAAACTATGGGTAAATAGTGAAGATTGGCAGCGGGTTTGTAGTAACTATTTGGGAGAAATTAATAACAAATACCTGAAAAGTAAATGTATACAATTTATAAAAAAAACCTAATTGGATACTTCCAAATATTGTAAAGAAGACGTCAATATCAGGGCCACCCACCTTCTATATGGATACTAGGAAGATGGGTATGGCTGGTTATAAGTCTGATAAAATTTTGACTAAGGTGTTCAAAATACCATTTACTTCCATCCAAAATTCAGAATTTTATGATATCCTTATGGCATTGTTAGATTTTCAAGAATCTTTTAATATAATCACTGACACTCAGTATGCAGGAAGAGTCATTCTGAATATAGAAACTGCTGAATTTACTCTTGATAATTCTGAATTGACTACATTGTTTATAGAACTGAAATAGGTCATCTGAAGTAGAAACTATCCCTTGTATATTACTCATATCTGATCCCTTACAGATTTACCATGGACATTGGTGCAAGGAAATGAAGAAATTGACCAATTATTAAGAGGGGATGTGCTTGAAGCTTCAAAATGTGTCCTACATGTTCATTGTATAATCAAAACCATTTACCTGCTGTAGTTAACCCTATGGGTAAGAGAAGGAATGAAATCTGGCAAATGGATGTGTTTTATTTTGTAAATTTGGAAAACTAAAATATGTACATCATACTATCAATGCTTATTATAATTTAGATGGGCAATTGCCCTAAGTTCTGAAAAGGCTGATTGTGTAATTACTCATTTATTAGAGCTAATGGCAATTATGGGAATACATGCACAAATAAAAATTGATAATGCTCCTGCATATGTGTCCCTTAAAACGAAAAAATTCTTTACATTATAATTTTAAACATATTACTGGTATACCACACAATCCAACAGGGCAGGAAGTTGTTGAAAGAGCTAATCCTACTTAAAAAGAGATGCTTATTAGACAAAAAAGGGGAAAGAAGCCCTGGGACAGATTAAATAATGCTTTGTTGACTTTAAATTTTCTGAATGTTGATGATGAAGGAACAACAGGAGCTGAGATACATTGGGTTATAGAAAAAAACTGAGAAATTAGGAAAACAAATTTGTTATAAACACTTAATAAGCATGGACTGGAAACCTGCGAAAGTTTTGAGGTTGGGCCGAGGATATGTCTATAATTCTACAGGGAGTGAAAAACATGTGGGTGCCGACAAAACTTATAAAGATTAGATTAGACCAGGAAAGACCTCTTAGTATGTAATACATGAATGTGTTCATATAGCTAGGGGATTATTAAGGATATCTGGTCTTTATAACATGACATTCTCTCTTACAGCTTGGATATTACAGCTCAAACAGATGTATAAATTGATGGCTTACACCTGTGCAAAAATAGGGCAGATGTTTATCTTTAAAAAATTTGTGTACCTTGAATATTCCATATATATATATATATACTTATACTAATACTTGTGCAAGTTTGCTTATTTTCAGAGCAAAACACAGATAATTATGAAGACAAAGCAAAAAGCCCAGGCAATTCAACATCAAAGACTGCTTCAGCTACTGTTTCCTCAAGAAATTGCATGCATAAACGTTAAAAGGGGATACCCCACAGGATTGATCCAAAAAAGACTGGACAAAACAGATACAGCCAGCTTTTGCAGTGCTTGGCCAATATTTTATTTTGCTAAGGGTACCCAAAAGAAGTATTTCCCACAAACAGAAAAAGTAACTTTGAGAGAATGATGCCCCCATTCCCAATAAGTGGAGTGGTGGTTTCAGTGGGTTATCAATGTTCGATTTTGCCTATGGGGATTAGTTATGAGTTATTAAAAATTTCATTTAGGGATCTCTTTCTTCTATCCTTATTTCTCTCTTATTTTTCTATCTAATCTAACATTAGGGAAAAAGGGAGGGGAGAAGGGAAGTATGAGGGAGGATATAGATTTATAGAATAAAAAGTAGATTATTGAGTCTAATTACCTCACATAATTTACATTGGCATTCAAAAGTTTCACATTGGTTTTGTAGATTGTTAGAAATTTAAGATTTTTTTCCTTTTCCAACTTTTGCTTTATGTATTGTATATGGTATGTTAATGAAAACTTAAATTGTATATTGTATGTTGGTAGACATAAGATCATTTTGTTTGACATTTATTTAATGTATTATATATGTACAGCTTATATAAAAAGGTGAAAAATAACTGTTATAATTTGTTCAGGATGGTCAGAAATAGAAACTGATAGTTGGTCACTTATAACTCTTACTTGATACTAAGTTACTTATGTATAGAATAAGCATTATTTAATTTTTTGTATATGGTTTCAAAGGAAGAGATAGATGATAGATAGAATAGATAGATAGATGGTCTTCAAACACTTCAGGGATCTACAGAAGAGGGCATTTAATATTAAAAGGCTTTTATTACAGAGATACATCCATTCCTGGCAGCAACTCCAGTATAATTATGCAGGAATCAAGAAATGATAGTGGCAGATAGCCACTGGACTGAGAAACTTTGCTTATCTCTACTGCTGATGAGAGAATGACCCTCTATGGCCAGTATCCAATCTAATACTGAGAAATTGGCTGCCCAGCCTTGCAGAGACCAGGTGGGCTAGTCCTTCAGGATTCATGCTTCAGAGCTGTCTGTGAGATGCTTTGAGCTTGCTGCCTGAAGGTGGGATGTACCTACAATGGAGAGAAACTGTGACACTACAGAAACAGTCTGTCAGATTCCTTGTGCCAGATGGCTGAAGATGGCCCTGATAATGGAGATGAACTTGTGACTATCCGGACAGTCAGCTCTCTGTCCTGTCAATACTTTTGGAAGTTTCTTGCCTGCCCTTCCTTCATATTAGTCAACCTCTTTGATGAGGTTGACTACTAGATAGCCACAGTATTGAAATAAGTTTAGTTAAATGAATCAGTAGCACAGGATAGTGGAATAATTTCTTAAAAATTGCTAACTACAAATGGACTTGTCCTTGTAAATGTTGACTTAATGGATAATTGTTATTTTGTTGTATATAGCTTATTTTATTAAATAGAAAGGAGGAGTTGAAGGAGAGATAAACCTATATTTTAGAACCCCAAGTGTGGAATCAGAATGGTCTAGTGAGAGAACAGGTGAGCTTAATCCACTAGAAGACCAACCACCTCATGCAGGAGCTTGATTTTTGCCAGCTGAAAAGATACCATGAACAGACTCTGGGAGGAGATATATAAATGAGTCAAAAACTGGAAGTGGGCAGTTTGGAGACTTCAGAAAGTTTTTGGCTGTTCACTGCTCCACTTCAAGACGCTTCTAGAGAGAACTGCACAAGGGAAAGCTTTGGGGCTCCGTCTCCTGCTGAGGTTCTGTGTTCTGGTTACTCCAGGTTCCAGCAGAAGAAATTCTACTGATTACGTCAGGAGAATCGCTCCTCGGAACTGATACCCTTAAAGTATTGTTGTTGTGTTCTTTAATCCTCTTTTCGTATGGTTTTGGTTAGTTTGGTTATAAGTGACATACACTCGGTTAATAAGTTGTAATCAAATATATTGGTTAAGAAAATTGATCCTGCAAATCCAAGGTATCCACTTCTACTCAAGGCTGATAACAAGTTAGTCTAATACCTTTGTTAACACATATGCCATGAGTACACATGCTTATGGTGTCACTAACGTAATCACTGAGTTTTTTTTTTAATTTTATTAACTTATTCATATTACATCTCAGCGGTTATCCCATCACTTGTATCCTCCCTTTCCTCCCTCCCTCCCATTTTCCCCTTACTCCCCTCCCCTATGACTGTGACTGAGGGGGACTTCCTCCCCCTGTATATGTTCATAGGGTATCAAGTCTCTTCTTAGTAACCTGCTATCCTTCCTCTGTGTACCACCAGGTCTCCCCATCCAGGGGACTTTGTCAAATATGAGGCACCAGAGTACATGTGAAAGTCAGACCCTACTCTCCACTCAAATGTGGAGAATGTCCTGTCCATTGGCTAGTTCTGGTTAGGGGTTTGAAGTTTGTGGCCTGTATTTTCCTTGGCTGGTGCCATAGTTTGAGTGGGACCCCTGGGCCCAATACTGCTTTTTTGATTTTTCAGCTCAGGCTCAGAAAGAATTTTCCAAACAGTTTTTTGCAAGCTTTTATATGTTTTTATGTGTTTATGATTTTTACGCTAATGACTCTGTGTGTAACATTCATCTCACTGACCTATTTCACCTTCTTTTATTCAAATTCTGGATGCCTTACCTCTATAATCGCAATTAAAATGAAGACTGTGCTAGAATATGTACTTATTATGTAAAACAATTATGCTTAAACAATAAAAAGAAAAGAAAATTGAGCCTACAAGTATATCTCCATTTAATTTGATGTTGGCTATTGTTTTGCTGTATATAGCCTTTATTATGTTTAGGTATGTGCCTTGTATCCTTGATCTCTCCAAAACTTTAAATATGAATGGGTGTTGGATTTTGTCAAATGGTTTTCTGAATCTAAGGAGATAATCATGCAGTAATATTTTTTCAGTTTGTTTATATGGTGGACTATATTGATGGATTTCTATATATTAAACAATTTGTGCATGACTGGAATGTAGCCTACTTGGTGGTAGTGAATGATATATTTGATGTGTTCCTGTATTTGGTTTGCAAGTATTTTTATTGAGTAATTTTGCATCAATGTTCATAAGAGAAATTGGTCTGAAGTTCTCTTTCTTTGTTGGCTCTCTGTGAGATTTAGGTATCAAAGTGAGTGTGTCCTCATAGAATGAGTTTTGTAATGTTCCATCCATTTCTATCTTTTGGAGTAACTTGAACAGTATCAATATTAGCTCTTCTTTGATGGTCTGATAGACTTCTGCCATGAAAATATCTGACCTTGGGCTTTTTTTTTCCTGGTTGGGAGACTATCAATGATTATTTCTGTTTCCATAGGAAAAATAGGAATATTTACTTTGTTTAACTGATGCTAATTCAATCTTGGCAAGTGGAATTGATCAAGGCAATTATCCATTTTCATTTGATTTTCATATTTTATGTCATATATGCCTTTAAAGTAGGATCTTATTGTTATTTGTATTTCTTCAGTGTCTGTTGTTATGTTTCCCTTTTCCTTTCTGATTTTGTTAATTTACATAGTGTCTCTCTGCCTTTTAGTTAGTTTGGCTAACTGTTTTTCTATCTTGTTGATTTTCTCAAAGAACTAGCTCCTGGTTTCGTTGACTCTGTGAATTGTTCACTTTGTTTCTAATTTATTGATTTCAGGCCTGAATTTGATTATTTCCAGACATTTATTCCTTTTGGGTGTTTCTGCTTCCTTTTATCTAGGGCATCCAGATGTGCCCTTAAGTTGCTTATAGAGGATGTTTCCAATTTCTTTATAAAGACACTTAGTTCTCTGAATTTTCTGCTTAGCACCGCTTTCAATGTGTCACACAAATTTGGGTATGTTTTTCTTTAATTTTCATTGAATTTCAGGAAGTCCTTTATTTCTTTCCTGACCTAGGTGTCATTAAGTAGAGAGTTGATTAGTTTCCATGTATGTGTAGGCATTTTGATATTTATGTTGTTGTTGATGTCCAGCTTTAGACCATGGTGATTTGATAGGGAACAAGGTAGTGTTTCAATCTTCTTGAATTTTTTTGAGACTTGCTTTGTGACCTACTATGTGATCAATTTTGGAGAAGATTCCATGGAATACTAGGAAGAAGGTACAATCCTTTTTGTTTAGATGAAAAGTTCTGTAGATGCATTTATTTCATGGCATTCATAAGTATCATTGTTTCTCAATTTAATTTTTGTTTCAATGACCTATCCTTTGGTGAAAGCAGGGTGTTCAAGTTTCCCACTATCAATGAGTGGAGATTGATGTGTGGTTTAAGCTTTGTTAATAGTTCCTTTACAAATGTGTGTGTCCTTGTATTGCTAGCATAGATGTTTAGAATTGTGATGTCTTCTTGGATGACCTTACCTTTGATGAATGTGAGGTGACCTTCTTCATCTCCTTTCATTAATTTTCGTTGGAAGCCTCTTTTATTGGATATTCAAATGGTTACACAAGCTTGCTTCTTGTGTCTGTTTGCCTGGAATACATTTTTTCAGCTTTTTAGGATGAGGTAATGCCTATCCTTATGGCTGAGATGTGTTTCTTGAATGCAGAAAAATGTTAGGTTCTGTTTATGCATCCATTCAGTTATTCTGTGTGTTTTATTGGAGAACTGAGACCATTGATGTTGAGGTATATTATTGACCAGTGACTGTTAAGTCCCTTGATTTTGATGTTGTTTGCAGTAGAATGTTTGTATGGTTATATTTTTGCAATGGTGTAGTTATCTTTTTCCCATGCAATTTTGATTTTAGCTTGTCACATTCAGTTGGAAGTTTCCTTCTAGTGACTTTGGTAAGGCCAGATTTGTGGATAGGTATGTACTTATTCTTATGTGCTTATAAGACTATCTGTAAATGAGCAATATGGCAGATACAATGAAGAGGCATTCCCACATTCTAAGAAGGGCTGCTGAATGACAGTGAGTAAAGTTCCACAATACAACAGAAAAATGAAAAGTAGCAATCTTTGAATTCCCTCCCCCCAAAAAAGTCATTCAAACCAATCAGGGAATATTCTATAACCTTAGAAACAGAAATCTTTACGCCATTAACTAAAGGTGGATTTTTCTTACCCTCAGGCACTAAAAAACTAGTCCCACAATATTAGCAACTGAATGTTTTATTTAATGCAAATGTACACTCCTGTCCTCAGAGTGATTATGCCACTTCTTCTTATGGATAATAAATTTTGTGAAGAGGTAAGTATACACAATATTTCAGCCTTTGTAACTTATTGTTTTTTTTTTATCTACAAACCTTTTAAATGCCATTTTATTATAGAAAACATTGCTTTTATTTATTTTTTTAAATTGAGATGTAATATGAATAAATTAATAAAATAAAATTTTAAAAAATGGAATATAAGAGCAAAATATAAAGTAATTTTTCTGAGCAAAGACACCTTTGTCAAAATTAAACTCCATTAACAATTAGATTAATTCCTTCCACAGGTTTTTCTTGTTTCACAATTTATCATGGAATTTCAATCCATCATCTGGAAATTCCTGACTGTACATAGCACTTAGAATTTCAAATGGTTTCTGTTGTCTGTAAGATGTGATACAGGACGTTAGAAAGCCAGTGGTTTTTAAATGTTTAAACCCAGTGACTATTCATGCCATGCAATTCAAAGGAGTCACAGAAAGATTCTCCTACACAATAATGTATACTTTAAAAAATATTTTACTTAGGGATTTCTCCATGAGTTAAGTTGTGATTTTTCTCATACACACAACTATTAAATTCTCATATAAGCTACCTGTCCCAAAAAGAAGCAAGCTTTTTTATTTTGGACTGACTTTGCTGAACCTACCTATGTGAGCCATTTGTCTCTTCATTGGCCTTCACATGGTTTTCCCACTCTCTTATGTCCTTGTCTATGTCCTCCATAGCTGAACTTAATCTAGATTATTATGTAACACTAATGGTAGAAGCTAACCGTTTGACTGCAAGTATCCAGAGGAAGTCAAGCTCAAGTTAACATAATATTTGAAAGTCTTAAGTTCAAGTGTGTAGTCATGTTCTGATGAAATATTTACTTTTTTTTTTTTTTTGATCCCAAATGTTACTCATTGTTTATCGAATTCCTCTATCCAATATGGAGGCTTTTTGGGAGTCCTGGTAAGCAGCTGCATTCTTCTACATTTAAGATCTAAATATATTAAAGATTAATATGCAAAGTAACTATTAAGTTGTGGCTTATGAATTCATAGGGGAAAAAGGTTATTTGAGCAAAAGAGTCTATAGGGACTTTTAGCACCAGAATTGGATGGAATATACACACTTTAATAGTACGAACTGGGGCAAGCTCTTGGATTCTAATGCTCATTCCTCTTAGGTATCCTTATGAAAGCATATGCACTTCTTTAATTCTACAACAGTCAACTATGATCTTAACAAAGCCTATTGGCTTTTTACAAAATTTATTCATGGTGTAGAGTAGGCAGGGGCAAGGAAATGAAGAGAAGATTTTAGCAGTGGAAATCCTTTGGAGGAAATAAATACACATCCATTCATTTGTTTGTTCATTCATTCATTCATACATATATATGTACCAGTATGATGAACTTATCCTATTTACTATGTATCGTGAATGGAATTTTTTAGACACTGTCTAACATTTGCCCCCCATCTTCAACTTCTTTCTTATAAAATGAACACTTACTGATGTTCCAGTCACAGAAAGAAATGCAAAATGAGGTTGAAGCATCTACTTGAAATTAGTAGTAAAAGTCGTAATCCTACTTAATTTAACTATGAATATTTCATGGAATAGTCAAAGACCTAGCTGATGGGAAGAGATTTTATTCCTGGTGGCTCTACTTTAATAAAAACAAACATTTAAGTATGTTTTTCCTTCTTATCCTGTCATATAACATTGGAAAAAGGAGAGAGAACAGGCTTATTTTGAACCATCCCTGGGATTACTAGACCCTATTTCATTGTCGATAGAAGCTAAATATGTTTTCTTTTATTTGCACCGAAAACATCCTTGATAAACTAGAAAAAAATTTAAAGCCTATACGAGAGGGAAGAGTTGATAATAGAGGACATGATAAGAGAGTACATGTGGCTAGGCATTCCATCAAATGAGAGAGTGGCTGTAATTATGTGTTTCTGATTACATTATTATTTATCTTATTATAACCACATTCTCATACTCATACTTACAATTGGATCTAATACCATGTTCATGTACAATGTAAGCAGTTTAGTTCATTAAGTCATAATTTTTCAGGGACAAAGGATGATATAGTTTCATTGTTAGAAAACTTAACCACGAAATAAAAGCATTAAGTAATAATGGTTAGTTTAAACATGTTAGTCATTTTGTACTAATTATATTTTCACTGGAAACTCTGAAATAAAAGTCTCTCTATGGATGTAAGTAATAAAACTCTTATAATAAGTACATTTCAATAAGTACCTGCTACTTTGAAAGAGGCTCAAAAACTATATTCCTAGTATTGGTTTTCAATTAGTTCATGCCCCACTACTTTCTTCTTTGCTTTTCTTGCTGTTTTCATGTGCTGATGCAGGTATGGGTACAGGTGAGAAAACCTAAAATTCACATTTAGCTGTGCTGGGTTAACCTTAGAAAATATAGACATATGGGTGAAGAATAAGTTTCCAATATACACTATTTGACTGTGTTTGAAAAATATGCATAATAAAAAATTATTAGAAAAAATAATAAATAACCAATAACTCTGGATATTTCTGCTCATTCAAACTGAGTATGACATTTTTCTGTATGCCAATAATTAAGAGATACTTTTATTAATTTAAAATTTTCTTACATATAATATATATATATATATATACATACATACATACACACAATAAACTACCTATAGCAAAAAGAACGATGAAACTACCAGGAATTATGAATATATTACTATATTAGTGTTTTAGTTGTTTACAGGCTTGAAGTAAACATCTTTCCTATCTTGGTGTGTCTAAAATTCTAAATGTAAATCAATACTTATAATATCTCCTTATTAAAAACCTAAGACATGTATCTAGACATAAAGACATCTTAATCCCTAAACAACTAATCTTAATTGTAAAACTAAACTATCTATTCTTCAACCCCATCAGAGTCTTGAGAAAGAATAAAATTAATTACCTGAGTATACAAGGGTGAAGATTAGTAGATTCCCAAGTAAGAAGATGACAGAGAGAGGTTGATACCAAAGCAGTCACCCAAAACTGTCTATAACATTGGAGCATCATTTTTCAGCCTTCTGGACATATTTTTGACAGACACGTTAGAGTGAGGAACTATTGAGGAATTGTTTATCCTGTCTTGGCAGAGTTTGGTCATCAACTCTTCCTGAAAACAAGCTTGCTCTTTTTCTTGCAGAATTTTGTCAGTGGTAGAAATGAGAACATTTTGCCCAGTGGTTTGTTTGCCACATTTGAAACCATCTCCATTAGGATGTTCTTTGATGCTCTTCATCTTCTTTGAGATAGGTTGTGTGTTGCCAGGAGTTAACTTGTCTCCAAGACAATGAATATTTAAAATAATAAAAACATTTTAAAAGCCATATTCTTTATGTCTCTGGGGTTTTTGAAAACCTTATCTAACTAAATTACTTTATCTTTCTATAGAATCATATCTAATTGTTGCACCTAAGATATATATACTGGTTATAAAAATAGAATAGTAGTTAGTATGACTTTGAGTTGATCAACTAACAATTAACTTGTATAACTTATTTATCCTAAACAGACTGCAATATCACTTTTGGAAGTAAACCTTGTATTATAGTTGAGTTATATGAGTACTATAATTCCTATTAGAGTAGAAATATGTATATGTAAAGTGTGTGAAGAATAATCTTAAATTTGAATGCTATGCCACTGTATCTAAAGTTAAAGTTATTTAGCATCTATATGCAAAATTATTTTATATCAATAAATTAAAGATAACCTTGTGAGTAACAATTAAGGCATTAAGTTAAGGAGTAGTTTCACTAATCTACTCTTTGTTATTTCTTCCTTATATATTTCTATATTCCCTCTTCATTCTTTTCAACCATTATCTCCAAACCTAGGAAACGGAAGATAAAGGAAAAGAGATACATCTCTAAGTCCAACCTTGTTTGCTATATAAATAAGACAAATAATAACTTATAAGTAACTCATTATGAAAATAAACCTCTATAGCCCAAGAAAGCACCAAAAACCTGCTGCCCCCTTAAAGGAAATGGAGCATCATTCTTTTAATTTTTTCTAGCTGATTTGGGATGAATAATACCTTTGGTTTTCTTTTTTTTTTTTTTTTTTTTTTTTGGTTTTTTGTTTGTTTGTTTCTGCAATTTGTACTTTTTATTTTCATCAACATTTACTTTTTAAAACAACGCCTTTGAATTTTGAACACCTTAGTAAGTACCAAGCTACATTATATGCAATAAAGTGAGCTGTTTCCAGGACAATTTTGTAGTCTTTATTTTTTTCCTTTTTTTTAATTAATTTATTCTTGTTACATCTCTATGGTTATCCCATCCCTTGTATCCTCCCATTCTCCCCTCCCTCCCATTTTCCCCTTATTCCCCTCCCCTATGACTGTTCCTCAGAGGGATTACCTCCCGCTGTATATGCTCATAGGGTATCAAGTCTCTTCTCGGTAACCTGCTGTCATTCCTCTGAGTGCCACTAGGTCTCCCCCTCCGGGGGACATAGTCAAATGTGAGGCACCAGAGTACATGAGAAAGTCATATCCCTCTCTCCACTCAAGTGTGGAGACTGTCCTGTCCATGGGCTAGATCAGGCTAGGGGTTTAAATTTTACCGCCTGTATTGTCCTTGGCTAGTGCCTTAGTTTGAATGGGACCCCTTAGCCCAAATCTGCCTATCATAATGTTCTATTTGTAGGTTTCTAGGAACCACTGGATCTTCTACATTGCTATTCTCCCATTGTTCTCTCATCTAGAGTCCCAATAGGATGTCCTTCCCTCTGTCCCAGTTTCCTGGTAAGTGAAGGGTTTCATGGGACATGCCCCTTGGGCTAGTATGCAGATATAAGTGAGTATATACCATTTGAGTCTTTCTGCTTCTGGGTTAACTCACTCATTATGATCATTTCTAGCTCAATCCATTTATCCACAAATTTCAGGAATTCCTTGTTTTTAATAGCTGAGTAGTATTCCACAGTGTATATGTACCACAGTTTCTTTATCCATTCTTCTACTGGGGGATATTTAGGCTGTTTCCATGATCTGGCTATTATGAATAAGGCTGCTATGAACATGGTTGAGCAAATTTTCTTGTTATTTGCTGGTGCATCTTCTGGGTATATTCCAAGGAGTGGAATAGCTGGGTCTTGAGGAAGCCCTATTCCCAGTTTTCTGAGATAGCACCAGATAGATTTCCAAAATGGTTGTACTAGTTTGCATTCCCACCAGCAATGAAGGAGTGTTCCTCTCTCCCCACATCCTCTCCAGCATGTGGTGTCGCTTGAGTTTTTGATCTTAGCCATTCTGATGGGTGTAAGATGGAATCTCAGAGTTGCTTTGATTTGCATTTCCCTGATGACTAAGGAGGTTGAATATTTCTTTGTTTCTCATCCATTTGATATTCCTCTGTTGAGAATTCTCTGTTTAGTTTCAAGCCCCATTTATTGGGTTATTTGGTTTGGTGGTGTTTAATTTCTTGAGTTCTTTATATATTTTGGATATTAGACCATTGTCAGATGTAGAGTTGGTGAAGATCTTTTCCCAGTTTGTAGGATGTCGCTTTGTTTTCTTGACAGTGTCTCTAGCCTTACAGAAGCTTCTCAGCCTCATGAAGTCTCATTTATTAATTGTTGACATTAAGGCCTGGGCTGTTGGTGTTCTGTTCAGGAAGTTGTCTCCTGTGCCAATATGTTCCAGGCTCTTCCCCACTTTTTTTTGTAACTGACTTAGCGTCTCTGGTTTTATGTTGAGGTCTTTAATCCACTTGGATTTGAATTTTGTGCAAGGTGACAAATATGGGTCCAGTTGCATTTTTTACACATAGATCTCCAGTTAGACCAGCACCATTTGTTAAAGATGCTATCCTTTTTCCATTGAATGGATCTGGCTTCTTTGTCAAAAATCAAGTGACCATATGTGTGTGGATTCATCTCTGGGTCTTCAATTCGGTTCTACTGATCAACCAGCCTGTTGTTGTGCCAGTACCATGCTGTTTTAATTACTATTGCTTTATAGTACAATTTGAGATCAGGTATGGAGATTCCTCCACAGCACCTTTTATTGTACAAGATTGTTTTAGCTATTCCGGGTTTTTTGTTTTTCCATATGAAGTTCATAATTGAACTTTCAATATCTTTAAAAAATTGTATAGGTATTTTTATAGGGATTGCATTGAACCTATAGAATCTATAGAACCTTTGTAGGCACCCAAATAAAATTGGGTAAATGGCTAAGGAAACTAGGAATAGCATTTGTTGTCCAGTTTCTAAATGTTGAAAAATTCTAGGCTTATTTATAGTCCTGTGTGGGACAGTATGAAATACTGGACCATGTGGGATTAGAAACTTTCTTTGAAAGTGTCCTGGCAGCTATCTTGTTATGATAAGGAATAGCAAGTGAAGGACTTGGTGCTGGAACATGAAGGATGCAGGATGTCAGTGTCTAGCATACTGAGAGGAATGAATCCTGTCAGTTCTGATTGAATGTCAGTGTCTGATTCTTTTGTTTTGAAGACATATAATTCCTCACAATCATGATACAATCCTAAACTTAAAATGTGCTGTTAATTGCTAGTATGAGATCTCTCCATTTTGTCTTTAAAAGTACTTAGTGCTATGAGCCTTCATTTTAGCATTACTTTCATTGTGTCCTATAAGTCTGGATATGATGGGCCTTCAGTTTCTTTGAACTCTAGAAAGTTTTTAATTTCTCTTTTTATTTCATCCCTTACCCAGATGTCATTGAGTAGGGTGTTATTCAGTTTCCATGAGTTTTTAGGTTTTCGGTTGTTCCTTTTTTTTGTTGTTGTTGAGTTCCAGCTGTAATCCATGGTGGTCTGATATGATGCAAGGGATAATTTAGATTTTCTTGCATCTGTTGAGGTTTTATTTGTGACCAAGTATATGTTCAATTTTGGGGAAGGTTCCATGAGATGCTATAAAAAGGTGTATTCCTTTGCATTTAGGTGAAATGTTCTGTAGATACCAGTTAGGTCCAATTATTTCATGATTCTTTTATTTTTCCTTGTTTCTCCATTTAGTTTCTGTTGATGATCTGTCTATTGGGGAGAAAAAGGGTGTTGACATATCCAAATATTTATGTGTGGTGTTTGATGTGTGATTTAAGCATTAGTGATATTTATTTTATGAATGTGTGTTCTCCTTTCTTTGGGGCATAGATGTTCAGAAAACAGACATCATTCTGGAGGATTTTTTCCATTGATGAGGATGAAGTGACCCCATCTCTTTTGATTAACTGTGGTTGAAAATCTATTTTATTAGATACTAGAATAGCTACTCCAATTTGCTTCTTGGGTCCATTTGCTTGGAATTCAATTTTACAACCCTTTACTCTGAGGTAATTTCTATCTTTATTAAGGAAGTATGTTTCTTTTATTAAGCAGAATGATAGATCCTGTTTTCTTATCCATTCTATCAGTCTGTAGCTTTTTAATGGAGAGTTGAGGCTATTGATGTTAAGAGATATTAATGATCAATTATTGTTGGTTTCTTTTATTTTGATGGTGGTGGTGGTAGAGTGTGGATATTTCCTTTCTTTAATATTTGTGGATATGGAGTTATTTATTTTTTGTGTTTTCCTGGGTGTAGTAGCTTCCTTCAATTGGCGTTTTCCTTCTAGTACCATGGTTCAGTTGGGCTTTGTGGTTAGATTCTGATTAAACTTGGCTTTGTCATGGAATATCTTGTTTTCACCATGTATGTTGACAGTTTTGGTGGGTATAGTAGTCTGGTTTGGCAGCTGTGGTCTCTTAATGTTTTCAAGACATCCATCTAGGCCCTTCTAGCTTTAATAGTCTCTCTTGAGACCTAAGGTGTAATTCTGTTGCATTTGCCTTTATATGTGATTTGACATTTTTCTCTTGCAGCTTTTAATATTCTTTCTTTGATCTGTACATATGAAGTTTTGACTATTTTGTGGCAGGAGTATTTTCTTTTCTAGTCCAATCTATTTGGAGTTCTGTAGGCTCCTTGTATGCTCATGGGTGTTTCTTGCTTTAGCTGAGCAAGTTTTCTTCTATGATTTTGTTGAAAATGTTTCCTGGACCTTGGTGCTCAGGGTCTTCTTCCTCTATTCCTTTTATTCGTATATTTGTTTTTTTTTTAATAGTGTCCCAGATTTCTTGGGTGTTTTCTTTCAGGAAATATTTATGTTTAAAGTTTTCTTTGATTGATGTACTGTTATTTTCTATTGTATTTTCCAAACTTGAGATTCTCTCTTCCATCTCTTGCATTTGGTTATCATTGCTTGTTCTCTGGTTCCTGTTCTCTTCTCTATGTTTCCCAACTCTAAGATTGCCTCCACTTTTGTTTTCTTGTTGCTTCTAATTCCCTCTCTTTGTCCTGAATATTCTTATTGATTTCTTTCTCCCATTTGATTGAATGTTCCTGTGATTCTTTATAGGATTTATTCAATTCCTTCATCTGTTTTAATGTATTTTCCTATATTTCTTTGAAAGTTTTATTTTCCTCTTTCAATGCTTCTATCATTTTCATCACCTCAAATTTAAAGTCTTCTCCTTGTGCTTCATGTGAGTTCATATCTCCAGGCCTTTCTCTAGGAGGATCACTGGATTCTGGTGGTGTTATATGGTTCTGAGTCTTGTTGCTACTCTTTGTGCACTCTCCTCTATCTCCTCTAGGCAGCTGTTTGTCTCTGGTGTTAGCAGGCTTAGAGGTTCCCCCAAGGGGATTGTTGTCTTTGTCTCACATGGGCCAGGCAGATTGGGAGCAAGTAAAGAGATCTCCAAGTCGAAGGTTGTTTGCTAGCACTCCCCAAATGCCTCCTCAGAATGATGGATAGTGAGTGTTAGAGCCTGCATTCAGCTCAGCTAAGCTAGGTTCCCTGTCTACATCCTATAGGAGGTAGGCTGATAAGAAGTTGGAGGCCTGAGGGAAATGTGAGTTTAAAGCTGCTTAGGGTGTTTTACAGGCCTTCTCAATATTTTAAATCTCTGCTCATCTACTCTATGTCCCAGTTGGGATAATCTGGTAAGCCACTGAGCAATGGAGTGAGATTAGAGCACAAAGCTGCTCATGGAATGGTAGCTATTTGGAGTGTGGTCAGCTCAGTCCTCTGTTCTGTCTGTCTGTTCTGTGACCTACATGGAATAGGCTGATAAGTTGCAGGTGGGCAGGGAGAAAACAGACCAAGAAACTGCTAGCAGGATAGCAGATAATGCAGATTGTGGTCTGCACGGGTCTGCGCTCATCCTGTCTGCTCTGTATACTTACTGTCTCAGAGCAGTATGCTCTAGGCAGGTGAGCGGAGATAAACCCAGGACAAATGCTGCTCACAGGATGGCAGGTAATGTGGATTGTAGAATAGGCCTGGATTCAGCTCTGACTGTATGCTCTGTATCACAGATGGGCCAGGTTGGTAGGCGCATGGAGCATGGAGAGTGATTGGGACATGAAGCTGCTCAGATGCTGCTCAACCCTTTTTGAGATGGCAGGGCTCTGCTTATCTGCTCGATGACCCAGCTGGGATAGTCTGGAAAGTATCTGTGGGACCGAGAAGGATCAGAGTCCAAAGGTTCTTGGGTGTCTCTCACTCTTTCTTGGGATGGCAGCTAATATGGATTGTGTCCAGTGCCAGGACTCAGCTCTGCATTTCTACTCTTTGTCTCAGATCTCATAAGCAGAAGACAGGTGGTGAGAGCCCAAAGCTGCACTGATGTCTCACAGTCTTTCTCAAGATGGTAGCTAATGTAGGTTGTTTCCTGGGATTTTTCTTTGGGTTAGCTGGGTGGCCAGGGGTCAGATCCACTTGTGCTCCACACAACATGTATTCCTCTCATCTGGGAATCAGTTGCACTGGTGTTTTGTAGACCTCAGTTTTGTCTTTAGGTCACTGTGCAGTCCTGGTTGTCCTGCTGTTTATAACTGGTGTGTGATCAGTGTCACCATCTTGGATCTGAGGATGACATTTTTATATGTGACTTTCCTATTCTATGCAGTACTGATATTATATAATTGTGATAACAGTAAAGTGCATTACTGATAATAGTTAAAAGAAACATCTATTTTCCAGCTGAAAGTAAAAATACTTAGCTTGCATTCATGGATAAGGTGCAGAGTGAAATAATAATGCTACACAGAAACTTCATAAGATTATAGATTATGACTTACTCCAGGATCTATGTTAGAATTGTGTAGTTAGCAGTTACAATTATACTGAAGTATATACAGACACCACATTTTGATTTTAAAATACCTTGTTTAGTTTTTTCAGTGTGCTTCCAACTTAAAAAAATGTGTTCTTTTTCAACTTCTCTATATTTTGTACTTTATGTAAATAAAGACACAGTGTTATAAAGTGAAAATATTGGAAAAGATTAAATGAGATAATGATGACTGGGATGTAAAGTGAATAATTAATAAAAACAAACAACTGAACTAATGGAACAGAAACAGCCTAGGTAGGACTAATCTGTCAAGTAACTCAGGGTACAATACTTAGAAATAGCAAGAGTAGCATAGAGTATTAATATAAATATATATATGTCCAATTATAGTGCTTACACCTATTAATAAATCTCATAAATCTCTGTCTTATTTATTTGGGAGGTAAAGAGAGAGAATAAAAAAGCCCACAAAAATATAACATATTTATTCTCAAGAGAGTTTCTTCAACCAGAAAACATAAGATCATATAGTATATAAAAAAATGATGTAATGAGATCCTACGGACTAGAATATATCTGTATCTCAAGGGCAACTATTTATTTTCTCTCATTCATTGATCCTAGATATTATATGGATATAAAAAAATCACACACACACACACACACACACACACAGACACACACACACACACACACACACACACACACACACACCCTTGAAATAGATTAAAGGGAATCAATGTGTGAATAGAATGGAGTGTATCGATGAACTTTGTCATCAAAGTTTGGAATTCAACTTAGAATACACAAATGACCTAATAACTTTATAAGCATCAATATAAACATTTAGCTTGTTAGCAATGCATAAAGGGATACATGAGTCAGCAGAGTTTGGCAGGAAGCAAAGTGGATTCATCACTCAAATAATTTATCAATGTAAGTCGCCATATTAGAAATGTAAGCACAAATTTCATAATGGCATTTTTATCTAGTCTTAGGAGAAGACAATATTGTTCCCATAACAAGTTTGCTTCAAAACACAAAACAGGTCTATTAGTGCCATCCTTGCTTAAGGAGTCATATTGATAAGACCACATGAGTGGAGCATCTATCATGAAAAGGGAAAATATTAGAAGGACTGTAAAATAAACAAAAATTTATAGGTACGTAAGGAAGCCTGAAAGCAATAAAAATAGTGGTTCTCATTGAGGAGCCTTTCAATTCTTTACACAATAGCAGGTACTCAGCTCTGAAGTTCTATGTATAAAAGAAACACTATATAGAATGAGAAGATTATATTTATATATTTTGGAATATATAACAACATTGAAAGAAACAGAGGCCTGGAATTTTAGAGAAAACAAGGGGTGGCATGGGAAGAAAAATCAAGTAGGAATGATATAATTATATTTTGATTTTAAAAAGATAAATAAATAAAACAAAAGAGAGATAGCTAAATGGGGTAGAAGAGACTAAATGTAGGAATATGTCATATATTTATAATAGTATGAAGTCAATTTACTAGAAAAAGATGATCTTTAACAGCTATATGTACTAATATAAAATTATTATTTATTAACATTATTATGCTTATATGTTATTATATAATATATTACAATATAGTAATAATATTACTTAAAATATTAGAAGTAAATATTATAAAAATTATTGTCTTCAAGTCATTTATAAGATAATGAAAAGATTTTAACTTACAAAATTTAGTAGTAATAAATGAATAAGTCAGTTTACACAAATGATAGAAGATAAACAAGCCCTTTGCCAGCTGTGATACATGCATAAAAACATATCCATATAAATTTATTTAGCATTATTAGGCAGTAGGTATTAATGAATTAAGAATACATTAGTATGACTCAATACAAATATCAGAATAGTCAAAGTAGAGATATTGACAACATGAAATGCTAGCCAAGAGAGAGCAACCTGGAAAAACACACTCCAGAGACAAAAAGTAATATCATTATTATTATATAATTTTCAAGGCTATTATGAACCAAATATAAAATTACATATGATCTACTCTTTCTTCTTCTGGGTATTTTTTAATGCTAATGAAACATACCACCACAAAATTTGTGTATATGAATGTCAATACCAACTATATTTGTGCCAGCCACATCATGATCATGGAAGCAAACCAAATTCCCATCAGTAAATAAGACTACATATGTATACACACACACACACACACACACACACACACACACACACACACACACA
>OU015742.1:103797987-103820416 GCA_907169655.1 Acomys percivali
TCTCTCTCTCTCTCTCTCTCTCTCTCTCTCTCTCTCTCTCTCTCTCTTTCTCCCTCTTTCTGTGTGTAAGTGTATACACACACACATATTCTAGGGGGAGTGAGTCTTAATGCATATCTGAATGTGTAAGTATACGTTTGTGTTGTTGCCCATGTATGTACAGCTATATAAAATGCATGATTATGTGATTCTATCCATATTTTTAATACATATTAACACCTTTGTCCAGAGTCCATCAGGTGTGCTCTCGGTTTGGCTAGCATCCACAAAGGTCCTGTTGCCCAGTGCTATTTCAAGATTCCTAGGTTTCGGGGGCTTTGCTTGTTTTTGTCTAGCCTGAGTTGTGGAAACTTCAGTCATTGTTCTTGTAAGATAGCCATCTATTCAGACCCACTATCTATAAAATATTTCTAGCTGAAAAAATGAAACTGAGTTCAGTCATGGGAAGATGATGCAGTGGATAATGAACTTTCCATGTATTCTAGATATAAATGAAGGACCAAAATTCACATTCACATTTTCATATTAGCCTCCTGTAATTGCAACAATTGGAAGACAGAAAAGGAATCATCAACTCAAACTCTGTAGACAGACAAGTCCTTATATGTGAGTAAGCATTGTATCCAACATAGAAACCACACTTCAGTGAATAAGTTGAGGTATAAGAAGACTGTTCAATATCAACCTTGGATCTACACACACACACACACACACACATGTACACACACATACACATACACATTTATACACACACATGGACACCCACCATCAACTACACATGCATGCACATACACATTCACATATGTGTACTCCCATATGTACATGTACTCACACAAAAATATGTGCAAGAGAACTTCCTGTGAGAAATAAAACAGGCATTTGTATAATTTCAAAAAATACAAGAGACTCAATAAAAATGAAAAAACAGATCAATGGTTGTCAAGATTTTGGATTTCAAGGCAAAGCAAAGGCATGAAGAAAGAACAGAAGCACTTAGGGTAAATGTTGTACCTGATTGAGCCAATCACTGTCCTGACTGTGGTGGTAACAGGCAAAAACTCATCAATTATATATTTTCATTATTAAATATTTGTTTCACCTAAAATTATGGAGAACACAAATGTAATTATGAGTATTCAAGCCTTAAAGAAAATTATCATGACTTTCAAGGTACTATAGATAAAGATTTGGGACTAGAAAGATGGCAGATAGGCTAAAAGCATGTAATGTTCAGCTTCAGTTTCAGCTTCAGTTTCCAACATCCACATCAGCATGTCAGACCACCTGTAACTCTAAACAGATCACAGGAAATCTGACATCTCTAGCTTCTTAAGGCTCCTGAACTCACATGCCCACACCTATACAGAGACATATGCATAATTAGAATATTTTTGGAAGATTTGCTTGTGAAAGAGAAAATGGTTACAACTGGAAGGGTACACTGAGTGATTTGAGATCAATATTCCAGTCTCTCAAGTGATGATAGTTGATCATTTTAATAAGGATATGTTTGTTCATACTTCATTCACTTTTTATTTTAAATTTTGTATTTAGTGTTAGAATTAAGAATTTTTAAAGCTCAAAGATATAAAAATCTCAAATATTATGAAACACAATCAAACACAAAATGTATTTTTAGAGCTTTGAGGGGGGTTCAATATATATATATGTAAATGTGTGTTTCCCATAAAATTTCTTGTCATGGTGTATATTCTGTCCTATTCTTACATTTATCATCAGCATTATGAATACTGGCCTTATTTTTTTAAGATATAATTAGTCTTTTTGTAAAGACAGGACTTAACATAAACCTTTCTGCATAATATTTATTCTAGATATACCATGAATTTTGATTTAATTGAAAATTTTTAATGTCTCCCAAAAAGAGGTGAAATTCTCCACAAAAGGTGAAAATTTTCTGTGATCTTATCATTTCTCATCAGTTTTATTATTTTACATTCAGATACTCAAGATTAAAATAGCATTAATTACTACAAAGAATAACAACAAAACATTAATATCATCATAATTACAAAGGTCCTATAAAGAGTACATCATTGCAAATACGATTTTACAAACTTGATAAGAAAGAATACCAGAGAATAGAATATTTTAGTGGTATAGCATAACTAATGTCATAGAATATTTAATGATAACAGTTATTGACTTGAATTTAATTTGATCTGTGATGACAACTGTATAAAACAATAGGTAGATATGCCTAAAGAGAAGACTTAGAGAAATTGTCTCATCTTAGGAACGAAAAGAGAATGCAGCACTGTAAGCACAATGAAAAAAGACCTCCAAGTCCCTTGGAGGACACAGTTCTGTGAGGATGAAGTTGAGATATAGTGGGCATCTTGTAGTTGGATATCAAATTCTTTTTTTAACACAGTCAGGAAATTGATCTTGTCAACAAAATTTAAAGCAAAGTAGTGTGCAAAATCACAAACTTTTTCTGAGAAAGCTCCTAACACTAGCCATTTATTTTGTCCTCCTCTTTACTGGTAAGATTGCAAGGTCTGAAGACACCTTTCTTATGTAAAGGTTGTGCATATTATTTTGTGTCTTGTGATTCTGTGACATTAAGAGGCAAACAAGCTTCCATTTTGTTTGAACTCTTGAATTATGTATTCATTCATTATAGCACCTAAAATCATGGGTCCTTTTAATTCTGACCATGTAATCTAATAGATGACTACTGATAAAAACACACATGCACATGCACACCATAATAACAGTTGCTAAAATAATGTATTATTTTGTCAGTCTTTAGCATTATATACATTTTTTAATATTTAAATGTTCTTTTGTCCTTGCTTGACAAAATGGTTATAAAATCACTAAAGTGATTTCAGGTGATTTATAGCATAAACATATTTCTAGAACTGAAGAACTCACTTGGCTGGCTTCTTAAGTTTATGGAGAATTTGAGGAGTAGAGAACAGAAGAAAACAAAACTCTCTAGGGAGGCTATAAATTATTAAACTGAGATTTTACATTTGCAGAAACAAGGAGAATACAACTGAGGAAAATTAAGGAAACATCAAGCTGACTGATAATAAGAATTTCTACTCTAATTCATTTACCAAATCAAGTGAATCTTCAATAAATACAAACCCAGGAAATCCTAGGAGAGCTAGGATTTCCCCACTAGACAGAATTATTCTGCATAACAGCCATTTTACAGGGAAGATGACAGCTTGTCTGTCTTTGCCTGCTGGGACCTGATAAAATGTCAGCTACGCTACCAAGCAAGGCTTCTTCTCAGGCTAATTGAACTAACAGTTTGTCAAAGGACACATCCTTTCATGCCTTTGCAATGGCAGTGCAAAAATTATAAAATTAAGTATTAGTTCAGCCAATAAAAATGAGATAAAAGCCCTGGGTCATAGAAAATTTTAAATTCCCCAAAAAGCATTCAGTAAAACGGTATCCTGAGTTAGATTAACTGTTGCTTTAGAAAATTTGTTGACTTAGTTTTTTATTAATTAAACATTTTCTTATTTTTACATATACATTTATATCATTACACACATATATATAATAAGCTACCTATAGCAAGAAGAACTAGGACACAATCAGGAATTATATAAATTTTACATTTTTAGTGTTTTGGCTATTTGGATTCAACAGCCTTGAAGAAAACATGTTTCCTATCTTGGTGCATTTAAAATGCTGACTGCAGACCAATCTCCATCACATCTTTTGATTATCAACTTAAATCATCTACCTACATCTGAAAGCATCTTAACCCATAAACAACTAAGGTTTATTGTAAAACTAAGCTACCTGGTCTTCAACTCCATCAGAGACTTGAGAAGGTATAAACTTGATTATCTGAATACGACGGGAGGGCAATATAGTACCTTTCCAAATAAGAAATGACTGAGACACTTTTCTATGGAATAATCACACAAAACTCTCTATAATGTTGGAGCATCTCCTTCAGCCTTCTGGCCCAATATATAGGTTAGTGAATCTACTCTTCAACTCAGTGCCTCAATTGTTACTGACAGGTTATTTTTAATTCACTGTTATAGAATTTTGTATATAGAAGCAAAATAAGTTTAATTCTAAGAACATTAGTATAGAATTCAAAAGTAAATTTATTCCTCACATATAGTATATATATATGTATATATATGTATGTATATACATATACATTTGTATAATTTTTTCTACTCTAATACAACATATTGTATCCAGATAATTCAACCATAATACTATGTTTATTTCCAATATTTTGAAAGTGCTATTTCAGGCTGTTTAGGATAAATAAGTTATACAAGTTAGTTATTAGTTGATCAAATTATGGTCATGTCAATCACTAATCTACTTTTATCACAAGAATATACATCCTAAGCACAGCAGATAAATATAATTCTACAGAAAAATAAGGTAGGATGGTTAGATGAGATCTTCAAAAACCTCAGCAACATGCAGAATATGGCATTCAAATATGTTTTTATTATTTTAAAGACTCACTGACAATAAGACAGGTTAATTCCTGGCAACACCCAGCCTACCTCAAAGAGGATAATGAGCATCAAAGAACCTCCTTATGGAGATGGATTCAAATGTAGCAAATAAGCCTTGGGAAAATGTTCTCATTCTTCCACAGACAGAATTCTGGCTAAAAAAAAGGCAAGCTTAGATGCAGGCAGAATCGATAGCCAAACTCTGCCAAGACAGGGTAAGGAAGTCCTCAAAAGTTCCTCTCTCATAAATATGTTTGTTGACTTAGTTTCAAAGGTATTTTATTAGATAGGGTTTCTATTGCTCTGACAAAAAAGCATCATAACAATAACTTATGGAGGAAAGGTTTTATTTTGATTATACTTCTGGGTCATGGTCCATCATTGGAGGAAATCGGACTAGAAATTTAAACAAAACTTGCACTTGGAATCATGACCTGATGTAAAGGCCATAGAAGGGTGCTCCATACTGACTTGCTCCCTATGGCTTGTTCAGCCTGCTTTCTTACATACCCAAGATTTCTAGCCCAGGGATGGCATCACCCACAATAGGACCTCCCCCATTGATCACTAATTAAAATTATGCTTTAAAACCAAATCTTGTAGAGGCATTTTCTCAATTAATATTCCTCCCTTTCAGATGACTGTAATCTATGTCAAGTTCTCATAAAACTATCCAACATAGATAACGATTCAGAAACAGAGCTGTTAGTTATTTCCTGAAGCCTTGTAGCTTTGAAATGCCTTTTATTTCCAGTCATAATCTTTTTTAGATTAACATTACATTAATAGTAATTGTTGCAATATTTGAGGATTAGATGATGCTGAGATGAAAATAGATGGCCCACTTGATTGTAAATATAAGGTATATGAACAAGCCTCTTTGACATAATTATGTTGCTATAATTATATTTACAATAACATACTTTAGGGATTTGTTCTTGATATAGATTACAGTAAAATGCTGACACTATGTATGTTCTGTGTTGATGATACACAAAAGGGTGGATTTTTGTTCAAAGCCAGTGAATGGAATAAAAATAAGCAAGAAAACATATTTTGAATTTTCCAACCAATTTATAAGACCAAGTGCAATATTCAATTATGAATAAATTCAATCATATTGACATATGTCCTATAATGATGGTACAGAATCTTTAGGTTGAAACACTAAACAGATTTTTATTAAATCACCATACAGAATTATATAATCTAGTCTTATTGTTAACTAGCATCATTTTTAATTGATTTACATCTGCTGTGTTTTTCAGAGTTTTGCACACATCACTAACCTGAAGATAATAGAAGGTTTTACATGATGCTTTTTATTATCAGTTGTAAGATTAAAACTGGACCATTGCAAACTCATCAATTTATTGAAAACAGTGAATTCCAAGCTGAGAAGATGACTCACTGGGTAAGAACACTTGCTGTGAAAGAAAGAGGACTTAAGTTTCAATCCCCAAGCACATATAAGTTTCTGATTTACATATTTTAAACCTATCTCTGTGGTACTGAGGATTTAAGCAAGGGGCTCAGGGGTGCTATACAGTTATTTTACCTCAACAATTTTTATTTGAAAGAATTTTTCTTTTTAAAAGAATAAACATGGAAAATGGCAATGCATAAATTGTAAAAGATGTCTAGTACCATAGCCTACTTTGTTCATAATGATTGATGCTTGAAATTCTAGTTGTAAGGATTTTATTCATCTCTCTTAGATTATGTCATTGATGTAGCTTAGTTAAGTATGGATCATGGACGCTAAGAATTTAAACTGAAGATGATACAGAGATCGGTTCTTTCTAGGGTATTAAAGTAACTTGGGTAGTACCATAATGGTCTTTCCAAATCAATGTTTCAAATTCAGGAAATGGTAAATTGTTTGTTCTTTTTACTGTGTATAGGACAATTTAAACTTAAGAACAGCCTACATTTCCAGTATAGTGCCATTCTGTCTATTCCAGGAATCTTCTAACTACAGGGAATCTACGGACTTGGGGCATGATAATAATTACAAAAACGGCCAGTTCTCAATTTATGCCCAATGGGCTATTTTATGTTTCTTGTCTGGTGGTGTTTTCCACACAATACCTCTTCCCCAACACATGGAAAATAGACTTTTAGCACATTGTAGTTTACGGTAGGTGCAGTGAAGTTGCAACAAGTTTCCAACTGAATGTGTCAATGGGCCATTAAATAGACAAAAATACTACTTACTATTTCTGGCATAGTAGAGAAGGATTGGACTAGATTCCATTAAAATAAGAGGCAGGAGAACTTTAAGCAGTGAATAGTGTAAAGAAATAGAGGACGTAAGAGAAGGAGGCTACCAATAGAATGTGCGGGGAAGTTACTACCAACTCCTTAAAGACTGTATTATTAATCCGTCAGGATTTATATTGGTCCTATTAAGGTTAGTCTTTTACACTTCTTCATATACTGAGAGTTGAGGAAATGAGTTTTTCTGATGATTATAGTTCAAAAGAATGGTCTTTCAGTCTCTAAGGACAGTTATTCCTGATTCATGAAGTAAACATATAACTGTAAAATTTACATACAATTTGGTGCGGCTTACAAGAATTTACAGATTTTAATGATGCTAGATTTAGAATAGGATTAAGAATGATTATAGACATTTCTTTCTTTAGATTGGGGAAATTTTCTTCTATGATTTTGTTGACAATAGTTTCTGGGCCTTGGAGTCTGATATCTACTCTTTCTTCAATGCCTATTATCCTCAGATTTCTTCTTTTCATGGTGTCCTTAATTTCTTGGATGTTTTGTGTCACAAGTTTTCCAGATTTGGCATTTTCTTTAATGGTTGCTTCAAGATCTGTGATTGTATCTTCTAGACCTGAGATTCGTTCTTCCATCTCTTGGATTCTGTTAGAAAAGCTCACCTCTGTGTTGCTCGCCTTCTTCTCTGAGGTCTCACCTCTCGTTTTTCTTCTGTCTGTGTGTTTATCATTGAATCCATTTTCATCTTCAGATCTTGAACTGATTTTTTATTTCTTTCCTCTGATTGTTTGTATATTCCTGAGTTTTTTCCATTGCCTCTTTATAGGTCTTCAGAGCTTGAACAGTTTTATTTATTTATTTCATCTGGTTGTTTGCATTTTCCTGAAATTTTTCCAGTTCCACAATATGTGCGTCTTTATGTCTCTCACCTGTTTGGCTGCGTCTTCCTGCATTTGATTACGAATTTTATTTGTTTCCTCTATTAATATCCTCATTACTAAGGATTTGAGGTCATTTTCTTGTATTTCTGTTGTATTTAAGTTCTCTGGGTTGTTTTCATTGGGATAGCTGGAAACTGGAGACGCCATGTTGTTTTGGGTTTTTTTGTATATGCTTTTACGCTGTCCTTTAGACATCTTGTTGTCTTTGTTTTTGTTGGGTAGCTTCCAGAGTTGGATGGAGGGAGTCTGATAATAGAGTCACTTGTTTTCTCACAATTTCCGTAGTCTGGAAGCTCTGCTACTTCACTGGTGTGGATGGCAGGAGGTTAGCCCTGTCGTTCTGGACTCTGACAGCCAGTGATCCTCAGCTCTCCTGTGCTGTGGGTCTTGTAATCCTTCTGGGTCTCTGAATGAGCGCTGGGTCATGCCAAGGTATCCACAGCCTTCTGAGTTCCATGCCAAGTCCAGCCAGGGACACTGGGCCTGAACCAAAGTTATGCTGAGGATATTAAGATCACCATCCTCCAAGCCAGTCCACTATATTTAAAATCCCACAACCTAAAGATGAGTTAGTTAAAATTTTAGTGTATATGTAACTGCCAAATTTAGAAATTCTTATTATTTCTTATTTCTGTAAACAAAATGATTAAGCCTTGTTTTCTACTTATATTTACATAATTTTCTTTTATTAAAAATTCTGTCTCACTTCTCTCTTTTTTGTTTTTGCTTTTTTGTCCATATTGGCTGTCAACATTTTATGCAATATATCTTAACCATATTATTTCCCATCTCCCAATTCTTCCCAGATCCTCCTCAATTTCTCCAAACTTACTTCTTTCCCTTTCCTTCATGAGGAATATCAAAACAAAGAGACAAACAAAAAGGGAAATATACCTAACCAAAACAAACAAAGACAGTACACACAAAAAATAAAATTCATTATTTCTTGCCCAACTGCTCCTAGGCATGGCACTTGCCCTGAGTTGTGGTTGATGTACTAAGTGTCATTTGATTGGAAAAAAACTGATTTTCCCTCTACAAGTAGATATTATTTATACATAGATTCTTGATTAGGAATGAAAATCTCTGTTTACTCCCCTTCTCATTCTGGTTTACACATACTTTCAGTGGTGCAACTTTGTAGAATGTGGAGTCTTAAAACTGGATGATGGAAGACAGTGCTCAATAAGATAGAACTTCACTGACTTGATTCTGTCCTCTCTGCACCCTCCTGAGGTAGCTAAATCTATCACAAGAAATCTAAGGTGGTAATACTGTTCAAAGAGTAAATGTAGCTTTCACTTAAGGTGTGGCCAAAACATCTCTAAAATCCATTTTATCCACACATTATTATATTAAATATAGATTTTTTCTAGTATATTATAAGTGAAATATGCAACACTACACTAGGTGTTTTGATGGTTATTTAGTTGTTTCCTCTTTTTTCTTTTCTCTTTTTTTTATATTTTTTTTGGTTGTTTTTGAAACCTTATTAAAGCCAGTAAAAGGATTCCCAATGCTCAGGACAACGGCTGTGTAAGGATCAAGTTGGATGAGTCTAGTTATTCATGTTCCACATAATTAATCCAACATTAATTTTCCCAGCATTCAATGGATCTAGTTCAGATTTTATTAAGTGCAAGTTGGATCCTTGACTCACCTTGTTCAAATTCCTTCAATTACACTATTTTTTTAATCTAATTTCTGAATCTTTTATTATAACAAAAGCATTCCATCTCTATTTTACAAAGTTTAAAGACATTCATTCATAAGCATTTGAGTTTTTTTACAGGAAGTATATTCTACACTTTGCCAGTTTTTAGAATGTTGGTATGAATTAAATCAATGTTGACAGAAAAAATGAGAAAGGCCAACAGTGTTCTTTGTATCTTGTTAATTTTGTTCAAGTTTATTCATGTTACTAGACTCACATTGAGTCTTTCCTAAAAAGAGGTAGCTTAAAATTACTTTGCACAGACCATATTTAGAATAGAAAATATTAGATGAGAACATGCATTCTGAACATAATAAAATGCAGTTTATATGGTGATGTTTGTATATTAATGAAATGTTACAACAACATCCTTCAAAATAGCATTAATCTGCAGGACACCCCATACAGTACAATGCCTTTAATTACTGCAAGTGCTTCCTCTGGAAAGCAAAATGCACCAGTCTCTAAAAATATCAAGTTGGAAAACATAATATTTTTGTTTTTATTGTTTTGTTTTATCTAGACCTTATTTGATATAAAATTTAAATACTATATTTTTCTTTTAAATTCAGCAAATATTAAAGGTAAGCTTTGCATTTATCATCATTGCCCTTTTATTGAAAAAATAATAGTTTTTATAACACATATGCCCCAAGTTGAGTCACTTATAGAAAAATAATAATTGTTATATTGCTATCATTGTTGAAGATGACCAGGGGGACAAACAGAGATAAATGTAAATCCCCTAATAAGTCATTTAACTTATCACTGAAACATCAGTTTCAAATTAGCTTTAGCTTCTGCTTACCTCATTGACTATTTTTGTGGCTACCTTTTAATCACTATTTTATTAATATGGAGATTTATCACTTTCCCCTTCCCTTCCTTCCTCCAGCCCCTCCCTGCTACTTTCTCTTGAAGCAATCCCATATCCCCCAAGTCTTAAGATGAGATCTTCTTCTTTAAAAAAATATTTTACATATATACTTAATATATGGGAATGTACGAATACATGTGTATGTACAAATATACAAAATACTGAGTCTGCTTTTGTTGTTTGTGTGGATATGAATATTCTCAATAATAGGGTTCAAACCTGGGAGACACTAATTTTTTTACTCCTGGTAATCCCTAGTTGCCTGTAGTTCTATATGTAATGATGGGACCATTCGACTTTAACATGTCCATTGATATTGTTATTTTCACTCTTATGTACACAGTCATTTCTAGAACGAACTTTCATACAGATTTTCTCATGATCTGGCTTTTATGATCTCACTGCTTCCTCAGCTACAGATGCAGAATCTGTGCTGTCTATGCATCTATTCTGTCAGGGCTCCTACAATCTGTTTATTTCTACTTTGTCTCTAGTTGTTGTTTTCTGTTGTGATCTTATTCTTGATAGCTCATACACTTTAAGAAGGCTTTTTTTAGCTTTCTTAGACAAAATGATAATAACTGAAATAAAAGTTCTCATTTTTAATGAAAATAAATTGTGATAATCATTAAATGTTTTGCTGGTATCTGATAGAAAAAATGATGAATAAGATAAAAAATAAGGGTGTGGAGTTGGATAGGAAAAAAATGTAATTCTGTCAATGACTTTTTTAAATATCTGAACATAATCACAAAGAAAATACATGTTTGAAGTGTTTTTAATGCTGATTGATGAAATTACCCCTTAGTTTGTAGTGATAATTAAGAAACCCTGATCTATAACATTGTGTTAATCAACTTCCTTCCTGAATAATGTACCTTGAACTTGGACATGACCACATTATGCATTTCTGGAGAGTTGGATTTAAAGTCTATTTTTCTTCAACAGTGTGTCTGGGAAAGATGATGTTTCCTGCTCAACCATAACAGATACGGTTGGCAACATTCCTTTGTCACTTTTATCTTCAGTATATGTAGATGTAATAGATAAAGCTGTTGAAGTTATATCCTTTGAGTTAAGAAAGGCTGATGGGCAAAAACTAACATAGGCAAAAAAAAGAAAAAGAAAAATAGAAATGATCAGTTGATCCTATTGGATTGTCTTTAGTGAAGTCAATGTGAGAGATAACTGATAGTTAATAATTTTCTATTCATTTATATAATATTTGTTTTAAATTTGAGCCACAGTTGTCTGCCTGCTTCTATAGGAATAAGCAACATGAGCTGTTTGTCATGAAACATGATTCTCAACAATGATAAATACATGACAAAAGCAGAATATGAGTTCAACAATTGATACTTATGATATTCTTGCAATTAGATTCCCTCCCTCTCCTTCTCCATCTTACTGTATATATTCAGCTGTAAACAGAAAAACCATACTGGTAAATAATACTGTGAACATTATCGTAATGTGTCTTTTTGTCTATCTTTTATATCATTCTTGTATTTATTTAAATTCTAAAAATTTACTAGCCTTCAAGGTCTGGGCTTGCAGAAGATTAGATTGTATATAGACTAAAAGCATGCAAGCCTAGGTCTATCTACAAGGTAGAAATGCTGTAGGCTAAGCCCAAGCCATGTGTTTAAACAACATGGTTAAGGCTCTCATCTCATCGCTACATCTGAGGAAATAAAAAATATTTATGAGTGAGAAGTGTGTACTATTGTGTCTCCTATTATAAAGTCATTCATCTGACTGTGAGGACCTGACCTCATCAACTGTACAAAAAGTAAACTCTCTAAATTAATGCTATAATATTGGAGATTTGGGCTTTTGTGTGTGTGGTTTTTGAAAGCATGTATAAGTAGAAGTATTGTGTAGCATAAGACTAGAAAAGCAGGTGGATTAAAATATATTAAAGCCAAATAACATGGAGTTATTGAATGAGCAATGATGCTAAATTAATCAACAGCATAAATCGGCTATCTGTTGAAGACATAGATATGAGATTTCAAGTGTGACAATGACATGACAATGTGTTAGCAGGATAATTTAAGTTAATAATGGATATAAATTCCTTAAAAGCTGAATAATAGATCCAAGATGGTGCTGAGCAGTGTGGACCATGTTTGGAAGCTCCAGTGAACAATTCAGGGAATTGCACAGATTTCTGAGCCAGGAACACCAAGGTCCCAACACCATGGCAGCATGAGTGCTCCACGGTTCAGAGGGACCAGGGTGTGTAAGACTTGCGTGCCCCTGCACACGGGAGGAGCGTGGATTTTCTCGGATTGGAGCAGCAGTGGCAGAGGCAGCAGCGCCAGTGGCGGCACCAGTGACAGCAGCAGCAGCAGTTGAGGTTTGGAGCTCAGAGCCTTTCGGTGAAGGTGATTGGTGTGGTGGCCAGAGGGAATAGCTGAGGGAGAGGGGACTCTGGACAGGATTTGGGTCACGGGGTGCCTTGTGACCCAAACTGGACTCGGCGGACAGTTCAGCCCCAGAGTCCCGGGCTCGGCTCAGTGCCGTGGAGATGCTGGCTCAGCACAATAAGCAATTCTGCCCGAGGCATCAGACCAGTGCAGCGGCAGCTCCCCTGCTGTGACGCAGGCCGGGCAGAGTGCTCAGGTACACCCTGGGACCCAGCTCAGCGCAGCCGCAGTTCTGCTGTGTTGCGGGCTGGGCGGAGCGCTCAGGTCCACCCTAGGATCCAGCTCAGCCCAGCCGCAGTTCTCCTGCTGTGACGCAGGCTGGGCAGAACGCTCAGGTCCACCCTAGGACCCAGCTCACCTCAACAAGCAGTTCTGTCCAAGACACTAACTCAGCTCAGCGGGAAGTTCTGGGGCACTGAAACAGATTCAGCCCAGAGGCCCTAGCTAGAATTGCCAGGCAGATTAGGCACAGAGTCTCTACCTGAGCTTTGCGCACAGGCTCGGCGGCCACAAGGGTCTGACTGGACTATCCACACAGTATAGACCTGGAGTACTGGGATGGTTTCAGTGTGAGTCCAGAGTCCCTGGCTGAGATCAGTGCATAATTCCTCCCCGGAGACTCGGGGGGAGCTCAGCATGCAGTTTAGGGCCAGAGTCCTTAACTGTGCTTGGCAGACAGATTGGACCCAGAGACTCTAATGGAGATTTTAGCACAGTCCTGGCTCTAAGACTCTAGTTGGACACAGTGTGCAGTTTGACTCCAGAATTTCTGGCTGAGCCTGGCAGACGGTTCAGGCCCTGAGTAAATAACTGACCACAGCACGCACTTTGGGCCAAAAACCCCTAGCTGAACTTGGTGCGCAGTCCCAGCCCAAAATTCTGGCTGTACCCTGTGTGCATTTTGGGCCAAGAATCCCTTGCTGAGCTCAGCAGACAGTTCAGGCCCTGAGAATCTAGCTGAGCTCGGCGCAGGGTTCGGGCCTAGTGTCCCTTGCTGGACTTGGCAGGGAAATCAGAAGGCTGTGGATACCAAGGCCAGACCAAACGCTCATTCAGAGACCCAGAATGATTACAGGACCCACAGCACAGGGGAGCTGAGGATCACTGGCTGTGAGAGTCCAAAACAACAGGGCTAACCTACTGCCGTCAACACCAGTGAGGCATCAGAGCTTCCAGCAGACAGAAATCCTGAGAAAACAAGTGAGTCTATCATAAGACTCCCCCATCCAACTTTGGAAGCTACCCAACAAAAACAAAGCCAGCAAGATGTCTAAAGGACAGCGTAAAAGCATAAGCAAAAAACCCCAAAACAACATGGCGTCAAAAGTTTCCAGCTATCCCAAAGAAAACAACCCAGAGAACTTAAATACAATGGAAATACAAGAAAATGACCTCAATTCCTTAATAAGGAGCATATTAATGGAGGAAACAAATAAAATTTGTAATCAAGTACAAGAAGACGCAGCCAAAAAGGTGAGAGACATAAAAGAAGCACATAGAGTGGACCTGGAAAAATTTTAGGAAAATGCGAACAACCAGATGAAAGAAATAAATAAAACGGTTCAAGCTCTGAATACCTATAAGGAGGCAATGGAAGAAACTCAGGAATATACAAAAAATCAAATGAAAGAAATAAAAAAATCAGTTCAAGATCTGAAGACAAAAAAGGATTCAATGATAAACACACAGACAGAAGAAAAACGAGAACGTGAGACTTCAGAGAAGAAGGCGAGCAACACAGAGGTGAGCTTTTCTAACAGAATCCAAGAGACGGAAGAACGAATCTCAGGTCTAGAAGATACAATCACAGATCTTGAAGCAACCATTAAAGAAAATGTCAAATCTGGAAAACTTGTGACACAAAACATCCAAGAAATTAAGGACACCATGGAAAGAAGAAATCTGAGGATAATAGGCATTGAAGAAAAAGAAGATATCAGACTCCAAGGCCCAGAAATTATTTTCATCAAAATCATGGGAGAAAATTTCCCCAATCTAAAGAATGAGATACCTATAAACATACAAGAGGCCTACAGAACACCAAATAGAATTGACCAGAAAAGAAAAACTGCCCGTCACATAGTAATCAAAACACAAAACATACAAACAAAGAAAAAATATTAAAAGCTGCAAGGGAAAATGGCCAAATAACATTCAATGGCAAACCTATCAGAATTACACACGATTTCTCAGCAGGGACCATAAAAGCCAGAAGAGCCTGGACAGAGATCCTGCAAACCCTAAGAGACCACAGATACCAGGCCAGACTACTTTACCCAGCAAAACTATCAATAATCATTGATGGAGAAAACAAAATATTGCATTAAAAAACAAATTCTTACAATACCTATCCACAAATCCAGCTTTACAGAAGGTACTAGAAGGAAAACTCCATCCCAATGGGTCAAGCTACAACCAAAACTACTCAGGATATAGGTAACTATACCATAGTAAAAACACAGCTACACAAACGCTCGATTGGAAACAACATCAAAATTAAGACTCTTAACAGTCCCTGGTCGTTAATATCTCTCAACATCAATGGTCTCAATTCTCCAATAAAAAGACACAGACTTACTGAATGGGTGCATAAACAAGATCCAACATTCTTCTGCATTCAAGAAACACATCTCACCCATAACGATAGGCACTATCTTAGGGTAAAAGGTTGGAAAATAATATTCCAAGCAAATGGTCACAAGAAGCAATCAGGCATAGCCATTTTAATATCAAACAAAATAGACTTTCAACCAAAATTAATCAAAAGGGATGCAGAAGGACACTTCATACTCGTCAAAGTTAAAGTCAACCAAGATGACATCACAATTCTGAACATCTATTCTCCCAATACAAGGGCACCCACATTTGTAAAAGATGTTCTTAATAAACTCAAACCACACATCGATCCCCACACAATAATAGTGGGAGACTTCAACACCCCACTCTCACTGGAGGATAAGTCATTGAAATAGAAACTTAGACGTGAAATAACATCATTAACCGATGCCATGGGTCAAATGGATCTAACAGATATCTATAGAACCTTTCACCCAAACAAGAAAGAATATACCTTCTTCTCTGCATGCCATGGAACTTTCTCAAAAATTGATCACATCGTAGGTCACAAAGCAGGCCTCAACAGAAAAAGAGGATTGAAATAATACCTTGTATCCTATCAGATCACCATGCTCTTAGGCTGCAATTCGTCAACAACAGAAACAACAAGAAGCCTACACGTACGTGGAAACTAAACAACTCTCTGCTAAATGACACATGGGTCAGGGAAGAAATAAAGAAATCAAGGAGTTTCTGAAATTCAATGAAAATGAAGGAACAACATACCCAAATTTGTGGGATCCATTGAAAGCAGTGTTAAGAGGAAAAATCATAGCACTAAGTGCCTTTAAATAGAAATTGGAAACATCGCACATATGCAACTTAACAAAACAGCTGGAAGCCCTAGAAAAAAGAAGCAGAAACACCCAAAAGGAGTAGACGTCTGGAAATAATCAAACTCAGGGCTGAAATTAACAAATTAGAAACTAAGAAAACAGTACAAAGAATCAACAAAACCAAAAGCTGGTTCTTTGAGAAAATCAACAATGTAGACAGACCGTTAGCCAACCTAGCTAAAAGGCAGAGAGACAGTATTGACATCAACAAAATCAGAAATGAAAAGGGAGACATAACAACAGACATTAAAGAAATACAAAGAATCATAAGATCGTACTTTGAAGGCATATATGCCACAAAATTTGAAAATCTAAGGGAAATGGACGATTTTCTTGATCAATTTCACTTGCCTAAGTTGAGTGAAGAACAGATAAACAAGCTAAATAGTCCCATTTCCCCTACAGAAAAAGAAACAATCATTGATAGTCTCCCAACCAAAAAAAGCCCAGGGCCAGGATACAAAATTAACTCAAAAACGTCTGTAGCCTTCCTATACACAAATGACAAGCTTGCAGAGGAAGAAATTAGGAAAGCCACACCTTTCACATTAGCCACAAGCAATATAGAATATCTAGGAGTTGCTCTAACTAAGCAAGTGAAGAATTTGTTTGAAAAAAACTTAAAAACTCTAAAGAAGGAGATTGAAGATGACATGAGAAGATGGAAGGATCTTCCTTGCTCATGGATAGGGAGAATTAACATAGTAAAAATGGCCATCCTACCAAAAGCAATCTACAGATTCAATGCAATCCCTTTCAAAATACCTCCACAATTTTTTAAAGACATTGAAAGTTCAATTCTGAACTTCATATGGAAAAACAAAAAACCCAGAATAGCAAAAACAATCTTGTACAATAAAAGGTGCTGCGGAGGAATCTCCATACCTGATCTCAAATTGTACTATAAAGCAATTATAATTAAAACAGCATGGTACTGGCACAGCGACAGGCTGTTAGATCAGTGGAATTGAATTGAAGACCCAGATATGAATCCACACACATATGGTCACTTGATTTTTGACAAAGAAGCCAAATTCATTCAATGAAAAAAGGATAGCATCTTCAACAAATGGTACTGGTCTAACTGGATGTCTATGTGTAAAAAAATGCAACTAGACCCATATTTCTCACCTTGCACAAAACTCAAATCCAAGTGGATTAAAAACCTCAACATAATACCAGAGACACTAAGTCACTTAGAAGAAAAAGTGGGGAAGGGCCTGGTACATATTGGCACAGGAGACAACTTCCTGAACAGAACACCAACAGACCAGGCCTTAATGTCAACAATTAATAAATGGGACCTCATGAGGCTGAGAAGCTTCTGTAACGCTGGAGACACCGTCAAGAGAACAAAGCGACAGCCTACAGACTGGGAAAAGATCTTCACCAACCCTACATCTGACAAAGGTCTAATATCCAAAATATATAAAGAACTCAGGAAATTAAACACCATCAAACCAAATAACCCAATTGAGAAATGTGGCTTGGAACTAAACAGAGAATTCTCAACAGAAGAATATCAAATGGCTGAGAAACACTTAAAGAAATGCTCAACCTCCTTAGTCATCAGGGAAATGCAAATCAAAACACTCTGTGATTCCATCTTACACCCATCAGAATGGCTAAGATCAAAAACTCAAGCGACATCACATGCTGGAGAGGATGTGGGGAGAGAGGAACACTCCTTCATTGCTGGTGGGAATGCAAACTAGTACAACCACTTTGGAAATCTATCTGGTGCTATCTCAGAAAGCTTGGAATAGGGCTTCCTCAAGACCCAGCTATTCCACTCCTTGGAATATACCCAGAAGATGCGCCAGCACACAAGAAAATTTGCTCAACCATGTTCATAGCAGCCTTATTCATAATAGCCAGATCATGGAAACAGCCTAAATGTCCCTCAGTAGAAGAATGGATAAAGAAACTGTGGTACATATACACTATGGAATACTACTCAGCTATTAAAAACAAGGAAATCCCAAAATTTGTGGAAAAATGGATTGAGCTAGAAATGATCATAATGAGTGAGTTAACCCAGAAGCAGAAAGACTCAAATGGTATATATTCACTTATATCTGCATACTAGCCCAAGGGGCATGTCCCACAAAAGCTTTCACTTACCAGGAAACTGAGACAGAGGGTAGGACACCCTATTGGGACTCCAGATGAGAGAACCATGTGAGAATAGCAAAGTAGAAGGATCCAGTGGGTCCTAGAAACCTGCAAGTAGAACTTTATGATAGGCAGATTTGGGCCAAGGGTTCCTGCTCAAACTCAGGCACCAGCCAAGGACAATGCAGGCAGTAAACTTTAAACCCCTACCCTGATCTAGCCAATGGTCAGAACAGTCTTCACACTTGAGTGGAGAGTGGGATACGACTTTCTCACGTACTCTGGTGCCTCATATTTTACCATGTCCCCTTGAGGGGGAGACCTGGTGGCACTTAGAGGAAGGACAGCAGGTCACCGAGAAGAGACTTGATACCCTATGAGCATATACAGGGGGAGGTAATCCCCCTCAGGAACAGTCATATGGGAGGGGAATAAGGGGAAAATGGGAGGGTGGGAAGAATGGGAGGATACAAGGGATGGGATAACCATTGAGATGTAACAAGAATAAATTAATTAAATAAAAAAGAAAAAAGTATTTTAAAAAAGCTGAATAATATATTAAATATCTTTTTTGACACAAAATGAATTATACAATTTCATAATAGTATCAATATTTCCAATAAATAAAATTTCTATAAAAATTGAACATAATTTGAACTTTATATATAGTATTTCTTCATTTTATATTAAAAAATTGTAGAGTATTTCTTTGAGATCTCTGATTTTGGAATTCAAGGCCAAGATTGTTCTATAATAAATATTTAGAAACTTTAAAAAACTGATTTGGTATTTGGAAGGCTTCAAGTCTTTAAATCTAGACAAAAAAAGTCTGTTCTTCAAATATACAACTTTAATATTTTTAATATTTCTTCAATTATAATGTTAAATATGACGAGTTTATTTTAACATTGTCTACTTTATAGTTTTTGTATTTTGAAGTCATTTTTTATCTTTTACAAAAACATTATAAATATTTAAAATAAAATCTTTAAAATAAAAATTATATACATCATAAACTGATATCAAGAAAATAAATGAGATGAACAGACATGATGTACCCAAATATGTTTTAATTTACACAACACATCCAAAAAGGTACTCCCCTGAGAAATACTGTTACAATATATCTAAACCCGAACCATTAATAATTATGAGGTACTTCTCTACTTAAAAAGATTTACTGAGACTCTGACTTATAGAATGTGTGAACCTAAAATTGACACTCATGTTATTCTGTGAGACAAGCATAGTAACATTCATATGTGAGGGTGTATATATATATATATATATATATATATATATATATATAGAGAGAGAGAGAGAGAGAGAGAGAGAGAGAGAGAATGCCTATGCCAGAACTTTTGATATCTACTATAATTACATTTTCTCTTCCCTTACTTCTTTGTAAAACCTCAAATACCTTCTTCTCATATCTCCTTCAATTTCATTGCTTCTTATTTTATTAATTCTCATCATATGCACATATATTTATATTAATACATATCTCTAAATATAACCTGTTAATCCCAAATGGTATTAGCTTCATATATGTTTTTAGGGCATTGGACAACTAATTTTTGTGAACAATGTACTACCTTAAATGTATGGAGATATTATAATATAAAGTTGAAATAAGAAGACAGCTCCTAGATAAAACTTAGATCTTTTACTTTATGAAATTCAGCTGCACCTTTTTTTGCACTTCCTTTAGGAATTGGTAAGAAATTCAAATATTTCACAATCAGCCTTATATTCCTTCTACCCATGATGGACAGTTAAAAAGCTATATGTCCTTTTCTGGGCAGGAAATAATCTAGTAGAAATTTTCTGCCATGGAGGACTGTTTTCTTATGAAAATTAACATTTTCTGCACAATTTCTCACATTGTCATCAATTACAAATGTAGAGATAATAGATAAGCTTAAATTTTTTTCTCTCAAGTATGCAGTGCAACAAATCAAGGGAAAGAAATAGATATAAATACAGAGAAAAAATGAAAATTCAAGTGTCCTAGACTAGTAACTCTTCCAGATGGAATTTTGCCATTATTTGTATTCAAATTCTTATACCAGATGGGACTTTAAGAAGTTATAACTAGATTTAAAAAATAAATTATTACTGTGGATTAAGATTCTGTGTATTAATTTTCTCTGCTTTTTAGAGTGGCTAGACTTAGAGCCAAACGTCTTACTCAATCAGCAATGAAAAGAATATATGTATATATATTGGACAGTATCAAAGAAAAGCAGCACATGAATAGTCAAACAGTCATTAAAAACAAGGGATATGCTTTCATATTCTGTGCCATCCTTGTTTCCGCCCTCTCCCTTTTTCTTCTTCTTCTCTACAGTCTACTTTTCATTCTTTCACTTTTTCCTCCACATCTTGCCTTTTAGCTTCCTGATACTCAAAACAGTCTGATTTCTATTATTGAGGTATGTTTAATGGGACATCATGTCAAACCAAGCTACACATATGTAACTTCACCATAGCTAATTCCAACAATTGCTTAAGTGATCACAGATGAATTATTTCTTAAATTGTGTTACAGACAACAGAAAATTATGCTAGAACAAGAGTTGTGTTTCAATCTTCTGCAAGAGAAAACATCCCTGATAATGTCTGAAAAAGGAGCTATCCTATGAATGTATCAAAGTATCAATAGAAAATTTTAATGTTACTTTTGTTTTTCCAGTAGCGTTTGGTTTTACCCTAAATCTTGGAGATATTCAGTCTCTTATTCTTGGTCACTCAAGCTGTATCAGTTGATCGAAGTGGGTCTTGGGTCAAATCAGTTATTGGCTGGATATACCCACAAACTTTGTGCCACCATTGTTCTAGCATATTGTGCTAGCAGAAAAGATTGCAGATAAAAGTTTTTGTTGCAAGGTTGTGTTTATATTTGTCTCTTGTAGCTTGAAAAATATCCTACAATTGCAAAGACGCTACAACTTTGGGTGTAGTTTTATGTAAGTACACACTCAACCTTTCTGTGTCCTATCAGTTGTGTGGGGTTTGTCTTCAGCAGTGGTGGCTTGCAGTTTGGTTTTGGAGAGCAACCTATAGTTTTGACAACAACCTGTGTTGTTTTAGAATTTCCAAGGGCCCCCTTTGGTTGACAACACAATTGGATGTAACCCAGTCCTGGTACTGGATCCTTAATTTGATGATATTTAGGACTCCATTTCCCTCATTATTTTGAGACTTTACTAGGGTCTCCTTCATATAAGAAGGTTTTCACTACACTGTTTCCATACCATCCCTCAAATGGCCCTGATTTATAGCTGTTTCTCCCAATATTCTCTTTCTCACCCCCAATTACTTCCCACTTCCCAACTTATACCTGATCCTGTCACTTCCATCCCTATACCTCCAGTCCACTAGAAAAATCTATTGTGTTTCCATTTCCTAGGGAGATCTACTTGCCTCCCCAACACCTCCTTCCTCTGTACCTAACTTCTGTGGGTCTATGGGTTACAGTTTGTATATCTTTTCTTTAATGAATACTATCCATACTTAAGTGAAAAGAAACCATATTTATCTTTCTGAGTCTTTGTTACCAATTAGAATGACATTTTTTCTAGTTTGATCCGTTTGCCACTACATTTCATAGTGTCATTTTTTAACAACTGAGTAATATTATATTGTGTAAATACCCTATATTTTCTCTAAATATTCCTCTGTTCAGGTACATCTGGGTGGCGTCCAGTTCCTGGTTATTACGAATAAAGCAAATTCAAAATGGTTAATAAAGTGCTCTTTTTGGTAAGGTGGAACAATATTTGGGTAGTATAGCTGATTCTTGAGGTAGATAAATTCCCAGTTTTGCAAGGATCCACCATACCAATTTCTATAGTGGCTGTACAAGTTTTCAATTCCAACAGCAATGGAGGACAGTTTCCATTATTCCACATCCTAGCCAGGATGAGCTATCACATATGCTATTCATCTTAGCTATTCAAACAGGCTAAGATGAAATTTCAAAATAGTTTTCATTTGCATTTCCCAGATGACTGAGGATATTGAGCATTTCAATGTTTCTTGGCCATTTTAGTTTCCTTTACAGAAAATTCTTTATTTAAATTGGGACCCCATTTTAATTAGGATATGTGTTTTAATATCTATTTATTTATATTTATATTATATTATATTGTATTTATTATATTATATATTAGTTCT
>OU015742.1:103870416-103911482 GCA_907169655.1 Acomys percivali
CCATATAAACAAACTGAAAGAGAAAAATCACATCATCATCTCCTTAGAGGCAGAAAAAGCATTTGACAAAATCCAACACCCATTCATGTATAAAGTTCTGGAGAGATCAGGAATACAAGGCACTTATCTAAACATAATAAAGGCTATATACAGCAAACCAATTGCCAACATTAAATTAAATGGATAAATAATCAAGGAAATCCCTCTAAAATCAGGGACCAGAAAAGGCTGCCCTCTGTCCCTATATCTCTTCAATATAGTTCTTGAAGTTCTAGCCAGAGCAATGAGATTTCAAAAGGAGATCAAGGGGATCCAAATGGGAAAGGAATAAGTCAAATTATTCCTATTTGCAGATGATACGATAGTGTTTATAAATGACCACCAAAATTCCACCATAGAACTCCTACAGCTGACAAACACCTTCAACAAATAGGCAGGATACAAAGTTAACTCAATAAATCAGCAGCACTCCTTCATTGCTTGTGGGAATGCAAACTAATACAGCCACTTTGGAAATTTATCTGGCACTATCTCTGAAAAGTAAGAATAACGCTTTCTCAAGACCCATCTATTCTACTGCTTGGAACATACCCAGAAGATGCTCCAGCACACAACAAGAACATTGGCTCAACCATGTTCATAACAGTCTTATTCATAATAGGCAGAACACGGAAACAGCCTAAGTGTCCCTCAGTAGAAGAATGGACTAAGAAACTGTGGTACATTTACGCTATGAAATACTACTCAGCTATTAAACACAAGGAATTCCCGAAATTTGTGGACAAATGGATTGAACTAGAAATTATCATAATGAGTGAGTTCACCCAGAAGCAAAAGGAGACAAATGGTATAATCTCACTGATATTGATACACTAGTCCAATGGATACGACCCATGAAAAACTTTACTTACCAGGAAAGTGGGTCACAGGAGAGGACATCCTTTTGAGACTTTAGTTGAGAGTAGGATGGAAGAATGGGGAAATAGAAGGATCCACAGGGTCCTGGATACCTGCAAGAAGAACTTTATGATAGGCAGATCTGGGTCCTGGGGTCCTTCTCAAACTTAGGCACCAGCCAAGGAAAATATAGGCAGTAAATTTCTAACCCCTACCCAGACCTAGCCAACGGAAAGGATATTCTCCACCGTTGAGTGGAGAATGAGATCTGACTCTCACACGAACTCTGGTGCCCTTTTCTGACCACGTCCCCTGAATTGGGAGGCCTGGCGGCACTCAGAGGAAGGATAGCAAGTTACCAAGAAGAGACTCGATACTCTAAGAGCATGTATAGGGGGAGGAGGTCTCCCTCAATCACAGACATAGGGGAGGGATAGAAGGAGAGAAGTGGGAGGGAGGGAAGAATTTGAGGATTCAAGGGAAAGGCTAACAATTTAGATGTAATATGAATAAATTAATATTAAAAAAAGAACACACCAACAAACTTTTAAAAAGATTTTAAAATTTTAGTCAAAGTATAATTATATCATTTCTCCTTTCCTTTTTCACCCTCCAACATTTCCCATGACTTCCACTTTCAGCCATTCCAAACCCAACCATCTCAAATTCATGGCCTTATTTTCTTTGATCATTGTTGATATATATATTTATATGTATATGTATATGTATATATATATATATATATATATCACATGTTATATAGGTATATCTCTTGTTACACCAGTTTAGTATTGCTTGTATGTACATGTTATAGGGCTGACAACGTAGTATTGTATATGCTGATAAAGTCTCATCTCTAGTATAGGCTAAATTTACCTCTCTCAATGTCCATTACTTTCTTATAGTTCTTTTCTAAAGATGGGGCCCAATGTGATTTACTCTTTAAATATCACCACATTTATTGGTGTTGTTTACTGATAGCTAGCCATAATGTTGTAGATACCAACTTACCTTTTGAAGTTATAAAGTGTGCTTAAGACGAATCAGATAAATAGTTCACTTCATGTTAAATGAATTTAAAGCTATTACTCAGTGTAGTTATCTCATTGTTTCTTCATTTTTCTATGATTTCTTATATTTCACAACTTTAAAATCCTTTTTTTCTTTTTTTTTTTTTTGGTGTCTGGATTTCTCTATTTTCATTTTATGAATTTCTATTTTCTTATCCTAAGATTACTTAAAGTTTAGGAAGTTTTTATTTTCTCTAGAAAATTCTTAGTCAGGTTTACTTCAAACAGTGCCTTTGTGTGTATTATTTTCTTTTAATTTGGCAGCTCTAGCATGCATCACTGTGTCTACCTTGCATACTTTATAGCTTATTGTTCTTCATTATACTTTCTAAAATTTTTATAAAAATGAATTTTGAATATACATCAATTGTGATCTTACAAAATGTGGACTGTGGCTTAGGTTTGGGAGGAAGTCTGAGTAACTACATTCAAAAAGGTCTTTGCTTTGTACTACCAGTATATTAATTTGTACAGTGTTAATATTCTATGTAATGTTTGATCCATCTTTCTGGTGTACCATGTGCTTCCTAGTAATATTTTATCTGATGTAAAATCTTTCCACTTAAGTCTCAGCTTTTTATTTGTTACTTTTTTCATTTGTAAAATATCTATTTGATTATTTTTGACCCAATTGTTTCATTTTTAGAATGCTCTATTGATAATTAAGTATATCTTTAAATATAGAAAGATTATTTTTAATGATTATTTCATAATGCCACAATTTTCTCAGTTTTACTTCTCTGTTCTTCTTGTTTTTTGGGATGGTTGTTTATAATTTCCATATCTGTGTAGTTAAATTATTATTAGAAAATATTGTCTACAAGAATGATTTGATATGTAGAATAATGTCTTTTTGAGACTCAGCTCTTTCTGAAACAATTGTTTACCATTTTATTTTCTTAAGAATCTTACCCAGTCTAAAATTCTTTCCCAAGTGAACACTGTGGCTACCAGTTCAAGAGGATGCTTGTTTCCAGTTAACCCTCCCCCATTTCACCACTTTGATGAAAAAGAGTCTCCATGGAAAATAAGTCTTCTAAATTTTGTCTTCTCTTTCCAATAAATCCATAAAAGTTCATTTTTATCTCCCTTACACAGTATTTTCTAAATATGCTTAGTGATTTTCTCTATATTTTTTTATTTTCTCCAAGTTTTGATTGAAACTACAAGATTAATTTTACTAGTACATGTTTTCCATATTTGTTTAAGAAAACCTACAGTTAACTTGGAGAAATTATGACACCCAGAGATAATATCTATTATCAACAGAGGAAGTACTCAGATTTGATGTTAATCATGGACACAACACATTAATCTTCTTTAATTAATCAAAAGAAAATTACTCTTCTATCAAGAATCTTCCTTATGATCTATACTTTAATCACCATTTAAATTATTTTCAAGGAATATTTTCTTATTAAACAAGGATAAGTTGATGGGAAAAGGCATTTGTCTTGAAAGGCTAACCACAAAAGTATGATTCGTGTTGTACACTTGCTCATACATACATATATCCTATAAATATGTATATATACACACAAATGCACACACACATATGCACACTCACACACATATATGTATGGAAAAACAAACTTAAAAAACTAGAGGCTTCCTATATTCACCCTTTGTGATGGATATTCTTATCGTCTTACTTTTATTGAGATATATTAAGATATTAATTCTTCACACACCTGACTCTTTCTGTCATATTCTAGAACACATTAACTATTGATATAAGAGCCACTCATAATGTAAGCTCTACTATCCAATCAGTGGAAGGCTCTATGCTTGCTGATTACTATCTTCTGATTTATGTGAAAACAAGTAGTTCTCTCACTTAAATCAGTTCCTTGAGGCATTTTGTCACAGCTATTAAAATTATGGGTTACATACCCTACTGTAATAGAGATATACTTTTTAATATTTTATTTAACAACTGCTTATACTTACATTAAATTGAATGTTGCATTATATAATTAGCACTGATTCTTCACTTGTATCACCACAAGAAGTTTAATGAATACAGGTCCAAAAGAAAAAATTAAATTAGTGTTTATGAAAAGGCAAAAAGAAGATAACTATAGCTTTATAATTAGTCAAATCTGCATACTGAGTTGTTTGGTTTGAAGGAGAATTTTTTCAAGAAGCCCATTTAATAGTTTAATTGCACAGTAGGTTTTTAAAACTGTTTTTTATTAATTTATTCATATTATATCCAAATTGTTATCCTATCCCTTGTATACTACTTTTTTCCCTCCCTTCTGCTTTTGTCCTATTCCCCTCTCATATGTCTGTTACTGAGGGGGACATCCTCCCCCTCTATATGGTATCAAGTCTCTTTTTGATAGCCTGATATCCTTCCTCTGTATGCCACCGGGCGTCCCCATCAAGGGGATATGATAAAATAGGGAGAACAGGAGTTTGTGTAAAAGTCAGTCCCCACTCTCCAATCAAGTGTGGAGAATATCCTGTCCATTGCCTAGATCTGGGCAGGGGTTTAATGTTTACTGCATGTATTATCCTTGTTTGGTGCCATAGTTTGAACAGAAACCCTGGGCCGAGATCTGCCCATCATAATGTTCTTCTTGTAGGATTCTAGGACCATCTGGATCCTCCTATTTCCCCATTCTCCAATACATATCTCACTTACAGTCCCAATAGGATGTCCACACCTCTATCCCAATTTCTTGGTAAGTGAAGACTTTCATGGAACATGCCCCTTAGGTTAGTGTCCAATTATAAGTGAATATATACCATTTGAGCCTTTCTGTTTCTGGGTTAACACACTCATTATGATCATTTCTAGTTCCATCTATTTGTCTAGCAATTTCAGGAATTCCTTGTTTTTACTAGCTGAGTAGTATTCCCTAGAGTAAATGTACCACAGTTTCTTCATCCATTTTTCTACTGGGACTGGCTATTATGAATAAGTCTGCTATGAACATAATTAAGCATATGTCCTTCTTGTGTGCTGGAGCATCTTCTGGGTATATTCCAAGGAGTGGGATAGCTGAGTCTTGAGGAAGCGCTAATCCCAGTTTTTTTAAATAGCGCCAGATATATTTCCAAAGTGGTTGTACAAGTTTGCATTCCCACCAGCAATGGAGGAATGTTCCTCTTTCTCCACATCCTCAACAGCATGTGGTGTCACTTGAATTTTTTTTCTTAGCCATTCTGATGTTTCTAAGCCATTTGAAATCCCTCTGTTGAGAATTCTCTGCGTAGTTCTAAACTCCATTTCTCAGTTGGGTTATTTGGTTTGATGGTGTTTAGTTTACTGATATATATATATCAGTATATATATATATATATATATATATATATATATATATATCTGACCTTTGTCAGATAAGATTTTTTCCAGTCTATAGCCTATCCCTTTGCTCTACTGACAGTATATTCTGCCTTAAAGAAACTTCTCAGACTCATGAAGCTCCTTTTATTAATTGTTGACCTTAGGCCTGGTCTGTTGGTGTTCTGTTCAGGAAGTTTCCCTTGTGCCAATGTGTTCCAGGATCCTCCACATCCTTTATTCTAATCAATTTATTGTCTCTTTTTTTATGTTGAGGTTTTTCATGCATATGGATTTGAGTTTTGTGCATGGTGACATTTATGGGTCTAATTGCATTTTTTACATGTAGACATGCAGTTAGACCAGCACCATTTGTTGAAGATGCTATCCTTTTTCCATTGAATAGAGTTGGCTTCTATGTCAAAAAGATAGTGACCATATGTGTATGGATTCATTTTTGGTTCTCTGATTTGATTCCATTGATCACCAGTCTATTCCTGTGCCTGTACCATGCTGTATTAATTATTGTTCCTCTATAGTACAGCTTGTGATATGGTACGGAGATACTTCTGGAGGATTTTTTTTTATTGTACAGGATTGTTTTAGCAATTCTAGGTTTTTTGTTTTTCCATATGTAGTGGAGAATTGAATTTTCAATATCTTTAAAAATTGTGTAGGTATTTTGATAGAGATTGCATTGAATCTGTAAATTGCTTTTGGTAAAATGGCCATTTTTCCTATGTTAATTCTCCCAATCTACGAACAAGGGAGATCATTTCATCATCTGATGTCATCCTCTATCTCTTTCTTTAGAGATTTGAATTTTTTTCAAACAAGTCATTTACTTGCTTGATTAGAGTTACTCCTAGATATTTTAAATTGCTTGTGGTTATCATGAAGAGTGTAGTAGTCCTTATTTTTTCCTCTGCGTATTTATCATTTGCATATAAGAAGGCTACTGACGTTTTGAGTTAATTTCGTATCTAGCCAATTTGCTGAAGATGTTTATCAGCTGTAGGAGTTCTCTGGTGGAATTTTGGTGGTCAGTTATGTACACTATCATATCATCAGCAAATAGGGATATTTTGACATCCTCCTTTCCTAGTTGGATTGCCTTGATCTTCTTTTGATGTCTTATTGCTCTGGCTAGAACTTCGAGTACTATATTGAAGAGATATGGAGAGAGTGGGCAGCCTTGCCTTGTTCCCAATTTTAGAGGAATTTCCTTGGGTCCACATTTAATTTAATGCTGGGCTATTTGCTTGCTGTATAGAGCCTTTATTATGTTTAGCAATGTGCCTTGTAATCCCGATCTCTCCAAAACTTGAAAAACAAATGGGTGTTGGATTTTATCAAATTGTTTTTGATCTAATGAGATGATCATGTGTTTTTTTTTCTTTCACTTCGTTTATATGGTAGATTACATTGATGGATTTCTGTATACTAAACCATCCTTGCATTTCAGGAATGAAGCCTTCCTGGTAATGGTGAATGATATCTTTGATATGTTCTTGTATTCACTTTGTGAGTATTTTCTTGAATATTTTTGCTTCAGTGTTCATAAGAGAAATTGACCTGAAATTCTATTTTTTGTTGGGTCTTTATGGGGTTTAGGTAGCAACATGACTGTGGCATCATAGAATGAATCTGGTAACGTTCCATCTGTTTCTATCTTATGAAGTAGCTTGAAGAGTATCGGTATTAGCTCTCCTTTAAAAGTCTGGTAGAATTCTGCACTGAAACCATCTGGCCCTGGGCTTTCGTTGGTTGGGAGACTATCAAAGATTGCATCTATTTCTATACAGGAAATAGGACTATTTAGCTTCTTTATCTGTTCTTAACTAAATTTTAGCAAGTGAAAATTATCAAGAAAATAATCCATTTTCCTTAGATTTTCAAATTTTATGGCATATGTTCCTTTGAAGTAGGATTTTATGATTCTTTGTATTTTTTCAGTGTCTATTATTAGGTCTCCATTTTCATTTATGATTTGGTTGATTTGGATAGTGTCCTAGTGCTTTTTAGTGAGGTTGGCTAATGGTTTCTCTATCTTGTTGATTTTCTTTTTTTTATTATTATTAATTTATTCTTGTTACATCTCAATGGTTAGCCCATCCCATGTGTCCTCCCATCCTTCCCTCCCTCCCATTTTCCCCTTCTTCCCCTCCCCTATGACTGTTCCTGAGGGGGCTTACCTCCCCCCTGTATATGCTCATAGGGTATCAAGTCTCTTCTTGGTAACCTGCTGTCCTTCCTCTGATTTTCTTATAGAACCAGCTCCCGGTTTTGTTGATTATTTTTTGGATTGTTTTCTTTGTTTCTAAATTATTGATTTCAGTTCTGAGTTCGATTATTCTAGGTGACTTCTCTTCGGTGTTCCTGCTTCTTAATTTCCTAGGGTTCCCAGATGTGTCATTAATTTGCTTATGTGGGATGTTTCCAATTTCTTTATTATGGCACTTAGTGCTACGAATTTTCCTCTTAGCACTGCATTCAATATGTCCCACTAATTTGGGTATGTTGTTCCTTCGTTATCATTGAATTTCAGGTAGTCTTCAATTTCTTTCTTTATTTCTTCCTGGACCCAGGTGTCATTAAGTAGATAGTTGTTTATTTTCCATGTATGTGTAGGCATTTTCTTATTTCTGTTGTTGTTGAAGTGCAGCCTAAGACCATTATAATCTGATAGAGTACATGGTATTATTTCAATCATAATGTATCTCTTGAGGCTTGCTTTGTCACCTATGTGATCAATTTTGTAGAACTTTCCATGGGGTGCAGAGAGGAAGGTATATTCATTTCTGTTTGAGTGAAAAATTCTGTAGATATCTGTTAGATCCATTTGATTAATGACTTTAGTTTATGATGTTATTTCTCAGCTTAGTTTCTGTTTCAATGACCTATTCTTCAGTGAGAGTGGGGTGTTGAAGTCTCCCACTATTATTGTGTAAGGATCCATTTGTGGTTTAAGCTTTGTTAATAGATATTACAAATGTTGATGTCTTTGTATTGGGAGCATAGATGTTCAGAATTGTGTGTCATCTTGGTTGACTTTACCTTTGATGAGTATGAGGTTTCCTTCTTCATCCCTTTAATTAATCTGTTTGAAAGTCTATTTTATTGGATATTAAAATGGATACACCAGCTTGCTTCTTGTGAGCATTTGCTTGGAATTATTTCCCAGCCTTTTACCCTAAGGTAATGTCCACCCTTGTGCATGAGATGTGTTTCTTCAATGCAGAAGAGTACTGTATCTTGTTTATGCATCCATTCAGCTAGTCTGTGTCTTTTTATTGGAAAATTGAGATCATTGATGTTGAGAGATATTAATGACCAGTGACTGTTAAGTCCCTTAATTTTGATGTTGGTTCCAAAAGAGAGTTTGTGTGTTTGTGTTTTGTGATGGTGCAGTTATCTATTTCCTGTGTAGTTTTGGTTGTTGCTTGTCCCTTCAGGATGGAGTTTTCCTTCTAGTAACTTCTATAAAGCTAGATTTGTGGATAGGTACTGTTTGAATTTTTTGTCATAGAATATTTTGTTTTCTCCATAAATGGTTATTGATAATTTCGCTGGGTATCATAGTCCTGCCTGGCAACTGTGTTCTCTAAGGGTTTACAGGGTCTCTGTCCAAGCCCTTCTGACTTTTATGGTCTCTGCTGAAAAGTCAGATGTGATTCTGATAGATTTACAATTAAATGTTACTTGCCCCCTTTCCCTTGCAGCTTTTAATATTTTTCTTTGTTTTGTATATTGGTGGTTTGATTACTATGAGAAAGGAAGTTTTTCTTTTCTAGTCTATTCTATTTGGAGTTCTGTAGGCCTCTTGTATTTTTATAAGCATCTCCTTCTTTAAATTGTGGTGGTTTTCTTCTATTATTTTATTGAGAATATTTTCTGGGCCTTGGAGTCTGGCATCTTCTCTTTCCTCAATACCTATTATCATCGGGTTTCTTCTTTTCATGGTGTCCTTGATTTCTTCGATGTTTTCTGTCAGGAATGTTCCAGATAACATTTTCTACAATGATTGCTTCAATATCTATGATTGTATATTCTAAACCTGAGATTCATTACTTCATCTCTTGGATTCTGTTTTAAAAAGCTCACCTCTGCGTTGTTCACCTTCCTCTCTGAGCTCTCATCTCCCAGTATTCTTCTATCTTTTTCTTTATCCTTTTATCCATTTTCATCTTCAGAACTTGAACTGGTTTAATTGATTTCTTTCATCTGATTGCTCATATATTGCTGAGTTGCTTCCATTGCCTCTTTTTAGGCCTTCAGAGATTGAACAGTTTTATTGATTTCATTCAGATAGTTGTTTGTCTTTTCCTTCATTTTTTTCCAGTGCTTCTCTATAGGCCTCTTTATGTCTTCCACCTCTTTGGCTGTGTCTTCCTGCATTTGATTATGAATTTTATTTCTTTCCTTCATTATTATCCCCATTACTAAGGATTTGAGGTCATTTTCTTGTATTTCGGTTGTGTTTGAGTTCTCTGGGTGGCTTTCTTTAGGATAACTGGGATCTGGGGAAACTATATTGTTTTGGGGTATTTTTGTGTATGATTTTAAGCTGTCCTTTACTCAACTTGCCATCTCTGTTTTTGAGAGGTTGCTTCTGGAGTCAGGTAGAGGTAGTCTGAGGATAGTTTCACCCATTTTCTCATGATTTCCCAAGGCTGGAATCCCTGATGCTTCATTGGTCTTGATGGCAGGGGCCAGCTACATACTGTGGGTCTCTAACAGCCAGTGATCCCCAAGTCCACTGGACCATGGCTCCCGGAATTGTCCTGGGTCTCTGAATACATGCTGAGTCAGGCCAAAGTGTCCACGGCCTTATGGGCCCCATCCTGGTACTGGGGCTCTCTGAGGACTGAGGTAGATCTGAAGGAGGTTGTCTGACATCTGCTCTATTCCCTGTCTCCTTAAGATTTCCCTAGTCCTGGAGCTCTGATGCTCCACTGGCCTGTGGTTTCTGGTAGCATTTCAGGACCCAGAAAACTCAGAGTCCTGGTTAGAATCATAGGGCCCAAACTGCACAGTCACTGAGTCCAGGTAGCATCTAGAGGGCCCAATGCATTGCACTTAGTCCAGTTAGCACTGATTCCAGGCAAGGACTCTGGCCCAACCTCATGCTGAGTTCAGTCAGGGTCTTAGGGCCCATACCATGCTTTGAGTTCAACTCGGGTCTCTGGGCCCAAACCACGCTCTGAGCTCAGCTAGGGTTGTGGGTTCAAACTGCACTCTGAGCTCAGCTAGCGTCTCAGGGCCCAAACCGCACATCAAGTCTAGTTTGAGACTTAAGGCCCAAACCATGCTCCGAGTCTCCTCTCTAGCACCAATTCCTACTGGTCAACACGTCAATCACCTCTGCCAATGGATTCCTTGTCAGCCATTCCCATCAGCCAACCTCAGCTGCTGCTGCTGCTGCATTGGCCCACTGTCCAGAGCGTCCATGCTTTTCCCGGGTTCAGGGATATGCAGAGTTTTTGTATTTTGTTCTTTTTGAACTGTGGCGTACTCCCGCTGTAGTGGAATGGGGAACTTGGTGTTCTTGGTTCAGAATTCTGTGAAATTTCGTGACTGGGGCTTCTAAATATAATCCACACTGCTCATTGCCATCTTGGAGTCTGAACCAGGATCTTACAAAATATTAGGCAGGTTTGCTTACTTTTCTAAAACTGAATTGAACTCTAGAACTCTGGTCTCCCCCTGCTCAGTATTAAAATTGCATATAATCATAGCTGTGTCTTGAAAACCTAAATTATGTCGTTTACAAAAGTTAACTGGGATATAAGATTTTATTCAGTCTGTTGCCAGTAAAAATATATAATATATGTCTCTATTCTTTAAAAAATAAAATATGACTGAATTTTAGCAAAACAATATTTAAATTAACTTAAATTAAGAATAATGAAAGTGGCAGAGGTAAGGAGCTACAGTAATAAAAGACTAAGAAAGTATGTGAGGCAATTATGTGTGCATTAAAAGTGATTGCTTCACCTACTGCTCCAATAATAGCATAATTTTTATCAGAATAACTAACTTCTCTCTGTTTGGATTTGAGGTCTGATTGAGAAGAGGAAGTTTATTGGCCCTGTACTTATAATTAAAAGTGTATGGCATGATATTAATGGGCTCTAGGATAAAGCCTGGCAGTATTGTTCTAACTGGTAATGATGTCAAATTACCTTGCAAATATTTGTTTTTACCAAAGGAATAAGCTGTTCTCAAGCAGGGTCAGAGAAGTTCTTTTGTAGTGAACAATTGTCGGTGAAGAGAAGTATAACTGGTCAAAGTGCTGAGAACAAGTGACTAAGTACTCAGAATTAAATTGGATACAGGTATTAGCTCCAAACCCCATACACATACATAAAAATTAGGGAACATCCCAGAATATGGTGTTTAAAGAATGCAAAACCATAGAATGAGGGAAGAGTACTGTGAAATGCTATTTGCTGGACATTCTAATCCCAAACTAACAAGAGTTGTGATTACCTAGAAAAGACATCCAGAAAACCAAGGCAGCAAACTCCTGAGACAGAAGGTTAAATGATATGTAAGCTCCCACAACAGTGAGAAATTAATGGCAATGGATAATTGCTGGGGAAGAATTATTCTTGTAAAGGTGGGTAGGTCATTTATGTTCCAGTAGATAGCCTCATCGCCATACATATATGGACAGCTAGTGGCCTATAAAAATATAAGCTAGTGGCTTATAAAAATTTTAAAGGAACTGGGAAAGGATGGAGATGTGGGAGGAAGTGGTAAGAGTTGGTGAAATAAATGGTAAGTTGATATTATACTTCATTTCTCACAAATATGAAATTCTCAAAAGTTAGAGACATTAAAAAATATAACCGAGGTATTGTATTGAGACAAAACTCCACATAAAAAAGGAGATCTGAGGTCTCTAAGAGCAGAAATGCTCTTTTTCATTTAGTATTTTATTTTTTAATATTTTACAAATACATGTATATTATTACACATATATTCCGTAAACTATGTATAGCAAGAAGAACCATGAAAAATCAAAAAGTATATACATGTTACATTTTAGTGTGTTGGCTATTTGTATTTAGCAGCCTTGAATAAAACATCTTTTTGATCTTGGTGTACCTAAAATTCTGAATGTAAGCAAATATCTATTATATCTCCTCATCAATTTAAAACATCTATCAAGATGTAAAAATATCTTAACCTCTAAACAACTAAACTTTATTGTAAATCTAATCTGTAAGATCTTCAGCTTCACCAGAGACTTGAAAAGAAATAAATTTGAGTACTGGAGTATATCAGGAGTGCATGTTAGGTGCTTTCCAAATGAGAAGATCACAGAGACAATTTACTACCTGAGCACTCACCTAAAACTCTCTATAATATTCGAGCATCATCTTCAGTCTTCTTGCTCAGTATATCTGACAGACATATTTTTGAGGCAAGAACTATTGAGGACTTGATTACCCTGTCTTGGCAGAGTTTGGCCTTTGTCTATGCCTGGATCCATGCTTTCCCTTTTTTAGGGAAATTTCTGTCTGTGTTAGAAATGAGGATATTTTGCCCAGTGGCTTGTTTGTCACACTTGAAGCCATCTCTATAAGGCGGTTCCTTGATGCTGATAATCCTCTTTGAAGTAGGCTGGGTGTTTCCAGGAGTTTAACCTGTCTCATCGTCAAAGAATTTTAAAAATAACAAAACCCTTTTTAAATGCCATATTCTGTGTGTCTCTGAGGTTGTTGAAGACCTTATCTATTTGCTTCATTGTTCTATAGAACCATATCTATCTGTTGCACCTAAGATGTATGTTCTTGTGATAAAAATAGACTAGTAATTCATATGACCATGATTTAATCATCTAACAATTAACTTGTATAACTTGCATATTCTAAACAGCCTGCAATAACACTTTAAAAATACTGGAATTAAATTTTGTACTATAAATGAGTTATATGAACACAATACCTCATATTATAATAGAATATATAAAATATATGTGAAGAATAATCTTACATTTAAATTCTATACCACTATAAAATTATACTTTTTAGCATCTATATACAAAACTCTATACCATTAAATTAAAAAATAACTTGTAATTAACCAGTAAGGCATTAAATTGAGGAGTAGATTCACTAATATACCTTTTTTCTATTCCTCCTACATATTTCTATATTCCCCTTTCATTCTTTTCAACCCCTACTTCCAAAACTAAGAATGAAAGATAATGGAAAAGAGAGAAATCCCTAAGTCAAACCTTGTTTTTTTCAAAGATCATTAAGAACTTATAACCAACACCCATTGAAAATATCCTTCTTTAGTTCAAGAAGGCAACCTAAAACCTACCTGAACCCTCCATTAAAGAAACAGGGACTTGTTCTCTTAATAGTTCTTCTGGCTAATTTGGGATGAATAATACCTTTGTAAGGGCCCAAATAATACTGTGGCAATGGTTAAACAAGCTAGGAATGGTATTTGTGGCCCAATTTCTAAATGTTGAGAAATTCTAGGCTTAATTAGAGTCCTGTGTGGGACAGTATGAAATGCTGGAACCACTGGGACTGCAGGTTTTATTCGAAGATGTCCTTGGAACTGTGTTTTTCTGATGAGGAATAGCAACTCAAGCACTTGGTGGTAGAACTTGATGGATGCAGTTCATCAGTGTCCAGCATGCTGAAGAGGAATGAATCCTGTGGGGTCTGATCCAAAATTAGTGTCCCGTTATTTTTTCTCAAAGCATATAATTTCTTACAAGCATTATATAGTCCTAAATTTATTAATAAAGAAGGTGAGCATGGCACAAAGAACAAGTAAGGCTGGTTCTCTTCTCTTTGTATGAGCAGAAAAAAAGACATCTGTAATTTTTTATTCATGTCATATGAAGAATGGTATCTAATAATGATTCATAAGGATCCGTAGCCAACAAGAAGCATTGTCTATGCCTAGAAATTCATGACTCAGCCAATATCAGATCTACTCCCATATAGTGGGATTAGCAATATAAGTTACCTTCTTGTTCTGCAGTTTAAATTCTTTACATACTGATTGTATCCTCATCCTTTATTCCCTCCTGATTGCCCCCCCTCCTTCCCTCATTACTCCCCAGTCCTCAGAAAAGGGACCATTCCTCCCCTAACATCAGACATTATCATCTCAATTCTCATCTGTACTACCTGTAACCTATTCCTCTGTAGCATAGAAATGGTATCCTGCCAGGAAGAAGTGATTAAATTTTGGTGGCCAGAGTCCATTTCTCAAGTAGTCTCTGTTCTCCAGATGATGGGAACTACAAGGTGACTATGCTACTACATCTGAGCAGAGGGTTTACGTCCACATAATATAGGGTCCTTGGTTGATGTATCAGTCTATGCATTGTAATGTAGTTACCCTGTTTTATGTGGCTAATATCTGTTTATGAATGAGTACATACCATGTGTGTCTTTCTGGTTCTGTGTTACCTCATTCAGGATGATCTTTTCTAGTTCCATCCTTTTGCCTGAAAATTTAGTAGTGGAATAGTATTCCTTTGTGTAAATCTACCAGTTTCTTTATCTCTTCTTCAGTTGAGGTATATCTAGTTTGTTTTCATGTTCTGGTTATTGTGAATAAAGCTGCTTTGAACATAGTTGAGCAAATGCCCTCATTGTATTTAGAGCATATTTTGGGCATATTCCCAGTAGTGCTGTGAATGGGTCTTGAGGTATAATTATTCCAAATTTCCTGAGAAAGCACTAGATTGATTTACAAAGTGGTTGTACAATTTTCGCTCCACCAGGAAAGGAGTAGTGCTCCCCTTTCTCCTCAATTTCACCAGCATGTGCTGTGATCAGAGTTTTTTATCTTAGCCATTTGGATAGGCATAAGATGGAATCTCAGAGTTGTTTTGAGTTGCATTTCAATTATAACTAGGGATGTTGAACATTTCTTTAAATATTTCTCAGTTATTCGATATGCGTCTTTTGAGAACTCTCTGTTTAGTTCTGTGCCCCATGTTTTAATTAGGTTATTTATTTTATTGTTATTTAATTTCTTAAGTTATTTATCTATTTTGGATATTAGCCCTTTATCAGAGGAAGGCTTGGTGAAGAACTTTTCCCAATTAATATGATAAAATTTTGTTCTGTTGACAATATACCTTTCAGTTTCATAGACATTTTCTAACTATATAAATTAGAAGAAAATCTACTTATTTGAGTTAGAATAGGAATCTTAAGTAATGATAAGGTTACTATGAATTTTCACAATATCTCTTAACATTAAAATGATAATTTTAAGGATATAAAAGAAAAAATATTTCTAAAATTTTTTCATTGCTTCAGTACATATGGAAGCCAGAATCGTGTTGTAGAAAACTTGAATCTGGAATTAAACATGGCTGTGAGTGGTCAAGTATGTGATGGGAATCTACCCAGTTCCTCTGCAAGAATAAAAGATGTTCTTCATTACCTACTTCCCTCACCTCAACTGCCTTCATCAATTTTAAAAGTTGCTGTTTCACTCAAATAGCCTATTTTAAAATAGCATGACAATGTTTGTCATGTATCATGCCCCTCAAACTCTTGGTTTTTAAGCTTTAGTAAATCTGTGTAGTTTCTGAGAATAAGATAAAATCTAAAATACAGTAGTTATGAAAGAAGAAAACTAAGTGGTGCAAGATAATGATGGTATTTATAAAGAAGAAATTATCAGAACGTATTGTCATAAAGGAGGAAAAGTTTAGATGTGCTCATATGTGAGAAGCAAGAGAGATAGATCAGGTCATCCATTGAATAACTAAAGGAAATTAAACCATTATGCATCACATACATAATGAGAATAATAGAAGGGAAAATTATAAAAAGAATCACAAATTCCCAATTGTCTCTGATGACAATTTAATTATCACTGGTACTCAACTGTATAGAAGAAAATCTATAATCAGGAAAGGACTGATAGCATCTAATTTCCCCATATACACATTTTAACAAAGCAGAACTATTCTGACATTATTACCCAGAACATACTCTACCTGGCCTCATATTAAAGACACAATGATTTCTTTTCTAGATACGTACTCCAATTGTGTAAATCACTAAAATTGGTCAGTGAAGATGAATAGAACAGTCAGAATATTGTACTTTGTCATAAGCCAGAGAATCCTGAGCCACTAATAAATTAATATTTTTAGTTGTGACATTTGTATCCATATAAAACTTCAATAAGTTACTACATTCAAAAGCTCTGACTTTTATTTATGAATGAAGACTATGTTAGAGATAAAGGTTTCAGATAGTTCACTACTTGTCATCTGGGCATAATGTTATGAATGCAGAATCATATGGAAGAGACATTTCTTCTCATTAAAGACAAAATCAGAGAAAGTGTAAGAATACCAAAGAACTTTGCCCAGACGCCTTCCTTTACTTAGTTTTCACCTGGAAATATTTCAGTAGAAATTTAAATCTCTAATGGAAATGAAGCACCATTTAACCAAGATATAAACCATTGTGGAGGACACTTCATATTCAAGCTATGAAATTCAGATAGCAGAACTTGGGAAGATATATTTGAATTCACTCATATTTATTTTTAAAATAAACTATGTGACCATTTATTGACATTATTACACTTTTTAAACAGATGACAAATAGGGAAGTGAAGGGCTTTCAACAATCAGAATTGCTAAGATCAAAAATTCAAGTGATACCACATGCTGGCAAGAATGTGGAGAGAGAGGCACACTCTTTTGTTACTGGTGGGAATGCAAACTACTGCAGTCACTTTGGAAATCAATCTGGCGCTATCTCACAAAACAGGGAATAAGGCTTCCTCAAGACCCAGCTATTCTACTCCTTGGAATATACCCAGAAAATGCTCCAGCACACAACAAGATTTGCTCAACCATGTTCATAGTGGCCTTATTCCTAATATCCAGAGCATGGAAACAGGCTATGTGTTCCTCTGTAGAAGAATGGATAAATAAACTCTGGTTCATTTACTCTATGGAATACTACCCAGCTATTAAAAACAAGGAATCCTCGAAATTTGTGGACAAATGGATGAGACTAGAAATGATTATAATGAGTGAACTAACCCAGAAGCAGAGAGACTCAAATGGTGTATACTCACTTATAACTAGATACTAGCCCAAGGGGCATGTCTCATGAAAGTCTTCACATACCAGGAAAGTGTGATAGAAGTGAGGACATTCTATAGGGACTGTAGCTGAAAGAAATATAGGAAATGCAGAAATAGAAGGATCCAGGAGGTCATAGAAACCTACAAGAAGGACATTATGATGAGCAGATCTGGGCCCAGGGGTTCTTGTCTAACTATGGCACCAATCAAGGACATTAAGTGCAGTCATCATCAAACCCCTACCCAGATCTAGCCAATGGACAGGACATTCTCCACAGTTAAGTGGAGAGTGGGGACTAACTTTCACACGAACTCTGGTGCCCCATATTTGGTCATATCCCCTTGATGGGAAGGCCCGATGGCACTCAGAGGAAGGATATCAAACTACCAAGAAGAGATTTGATACCCTAGCATCATATTCAGGGAGAGGAGGTCCCTCTCAGTCATAGTCAAAGTGAAGGGGAAGGGGTGAAAGCGGGAAGGAGGGAGGTATGAGAGGATGCACGGGCATGGGATAGCAGTTGAAATGTAATTTGAATGATTTTATTTTTTAATAAAAAGGAAAAAATGAAAAAAAAATAAGTGATAGAAAAATAGATAATAGAAAGATTACATATATATATGGCAGATGATAGGTAGATAGATAGATAGATAGATAGATAGATAGATAGATAGATAGATCGATAAATAAATAAATATGTTGATGGAGACATATATGTAGATAACAGAGATAAAGAAAAACAGGCTAGCATGCAGACACATGATAGATGATAGACTAAAACAGACTAAAATGCCTATATATTCATTCAACTTCTAAGCTAATTTAATTTCAGTATTTCTATTTAATGTAAATAATATGTTAAATACTATTATAATGAATATAAACATTGTATTATATATTCTGTATTGTATTTAGCTGTGAAGAACTTACTTGTATATAATGATGAAGATATAATAAACATGCATGTATCTAACACCTGCATATTCAATATTACCTACTGCAAACTAATCTCAAAGTCATATATACAGTAACACAAATGAATGTAAAATATATTCTATTGTCTATAAGAATTATTTATTTGTTTATCATTTTATCTCCTCATTACTATATTAGGGAATTTGAGTGTTCCCCTTTAAGGCCACCCTTGTTCTTTCTCTGTCACCACTTCTATCTCTTGATCTCCTTAGATTATACATGTAACATGAAGTCCTACAACTGCAGCTATGATTGACTAAAAATAAGAGTTTTCTTCAACACTTTGGACAACATATAAAGCAGAAAGATAAGCATCTTTAAGAAAGCTCTTAATTCCCATACTTTTCACTCAACTGTATTCTGAATGACAACATATTATGACTAGGACAAAAATGACATTATCTCAGCCAAGAAAGTACAGATAGTCAATCTCTTAGCTTCTATGAATTTTGTCTGACAACCCATTAAATGCTAGCATCTTTAAGCTCTGTAAAATATTGCTAAATGTTAAGGTACACAGGTACTGAAACAGATATTGGGGCGCTAAGAAGATCAAGATTTTTAAAAGATACATGAATGCTTGCAGAGAAAAACTGAATCATTTAAAGACATTAAAAATTATATGATGAAATAAAATACAGGGAGGAATTCCATCTACTAAAATGAAAAGGAACCTAAATATGATGGAATGGGTGAGATTGGCTGAGTTCAATTGTCAAAGACTGGATATCAGGAATACTCGAAAGTACAATATAAGACTGCATTATTCTCAGCTTACTTTGGCTTAAGGGCTCTAGAAGAAAGTTCTCTACAAAAAAAAGAAAGAAATGTATCAATAGGAGTCAACACTATTGCAATCAGAACATATTTAGAATGAACTAGCTCCGAGTTGCTTTCTTTTAAGTAACCAAACATTGAAACAAATTTCAGGAGCCCAGGACATGTAGGAAGAGATAAACAGGTGGTAGGCTTGATTAAATTAGTAGAACCACTGAATGCTCACTAAACCCAACCTATACCCCTGGAGAAAACCTAGAGAGTTACATTCTTAAAGTAGTGCAATTAATCTAAATACCAGTATTATCTAGAGAAGAACACTCCAAAAAAAATGTTGGCTTTCCTGATACAAGAAGTGAGACATGAGAACATTGTGTGTGTGTGTGTGTGTGTGTGTGTGTGTGTGTGTGTGTGTGTGTGTGTGTGTGTGTGTCTGTGTGTGTGTGATGCTTTTGTATATTTGGCACCTAGCTTTGCCATAATATCATCTGTTATAGGATATTTGACCATAATATGATCCCTGAGATTGTGAACTCTAAAATCTTGCCTTCCATTCCTTTGTGATTCCTCAGATTGTGAACTATAAAAACCTGGTTTTGTTTGTTTGTTTGTCTTGTTTTGTTTTGGCATGGTTGATGCCTAATACACAGCTTTAATCCAAGAGTTTTCTGTCCAAAGGATTTGAAAAATATTAAGCCTAGGTCAAGAGGAGGAGCAAGAAACCAAGAGACAGGGATTAAATAGGAGGGACTTTGAGTTGAGGGGTATTTAAGACAGAATGTAAGAGAAAGGGTCTTTGCTCTTTGGTCCTTACCATTTCTTTACCTTGTGATTTTTCTTGGCTCTTAGCTCTCTAGCTCTTGAACTCCTCAGCTCCTTGGTCTTTTGCTGTTTGGACTTTGACCTTGCAAGCCTTTGGCCTTGTATTTTTTGCCCTCTCCCTCCTTGGCTGTCAGCAGAGCTAGTGAGCCTTTTTGGCCTTTCCCCATTGGAATGTGAGATGAGTTGGAAGTTTCGATGGGTGATTTCACTACCTCTGAGATAACAGGGTTTTCACCACAGCATCTGGCTCCTGAATCTTTATTGGTAAAGTTGAACAATCAGGGATTTTTTATTAAAACATCAGAAAACATTTTTACACTATTTTATAATGTACCCTACATAGAATTTGGTTTATTTGAATAACTAAACATCCATGACTATTTGATACTACCATGAGTGAATATTTCTGAGACACTTGTAAAAAGTAGAAATTTGAGCCAGAGAGTACTGGTGCATGCATTTAAACCAAGCACTTGGGAGGCAGATGCAGGTGGATCTCTGAGTTCAAGGCCAGCCTGGTCTACAAAATGAGATCCAGAATGAGCAGCACTATAAAAAGAAAACATGAATCAGGTTTAAAAACAAAGTATAAATGTACCTCATTAGTTCTATTGAGAAGCACACAGTGGCTTTTTGTATGATTCCCCTCATTCAGCAACAAAGCAGAAATAAATGATGAGTAAAGAAGTTCATGGCCTCTGGACTTTATGAAACCAATATAAATTTATTGTCTATTGTAGAGCTCTGACAATCTAAAGATGCCCCAACAGAACCAAAATCTCTGCACTGTTGTACTGGGTTTTAATTTTCCAGCAAATGCTTTTAGGTAGTTAAATTCATGATAACAATAAAAGCCTTGAGATACAAAGAGATTAAGTAATTTGTTTAAAAATATAAAGCTTCTGAGAAGATCCAAGATGGTGGTGAGTAGTGTGGACCATGTTTAGAAGCTCCAGCGAATTTCACGGAATTCTAAACCAGGAACATCAAGCTCCCCACCCAACTACAGGGGGAGTGCTCTATAGTTCGAAAGGACCAAAATACAGAAAATCTGCTTACCCCTGCACACTGGAGGAGCACTGATGTTATCAGACCAGAGCGGCAACGGTGGCAGGTGAGGTTTACACCTGGGACCCTCTGGCAGAGGTGATTGGTATGTTGACTGGTAGGAATTGCTGCGGGAGAGGGGACTCAGTGCAAGATATGGGCCCCGTTGCCCAAGCTCAACTCATCACACAGCTCGTGCCCTGAGACCCAAACAGGACTCGGTGCAAGGTCGGCCCCTGAAACTCTAGCTGAGCTCAGCAGGTTGTCCTGGCCCTGAGATTCTGGCTGTACTTGGCACGTGGTCCCAGCCCTGAGAATCTAGCTGAACTTGGTAAGCTCAGGGTGTGGTTTGGGCCCGTGACCCTGGTTGGACTCAGCACTAACTGAACTATGTGCATGGATTAGGCCCCACGACCTGTTTGGGTCCAGAGACATGGACTGGACTCAGTGTGTGTGTGGCTGGGGCCCCGTGACACTAACCTGGACTCTGCGAGTGGTCTGGGTCCTGAAACACTCCCAGGAACCAGAGACCAGTGGAGCATCAGAGCTCTGGGACTAAAGAAATCTTGGAGTGACAAGGAGTAGAGTGGCCATCAAACCAGCTCCACCTGACCTGCTTCAGTCCCTAAAGAGGTCCGGTGCCACAAGGGGACCCAGAAGGCTGTGGACACTTTGGCTTGACCCATCTCACATTCTGAGACCCAGGACAAGTAGAGGGGAGCAGGGGATCACTGGTTGTGAGAGAACCAAACTACAGGTCTAACTTCCTGCCATCTAGACAAGTGAAGCATCAGAGCTTCCGGCCTAGGGAAATCATAAGAAAATGGGTGAATCTATCCTCAGAATCCTTCTACCTAACTCCAGAAGCTACCTGCCAAAAACAGAGATGGCAAGATGACTAAATGACAGTGTAAAATCAAACGCAAAAAAAACTAAACCAAAACAAAACAATACAGCATCTCCAGATCCCAGCTGTACCAAAGAAAACAACACAGAACTCAAAAACAATGGAAATTACCTCAAATCATTAGTAATGAAGATGATATTGGAGAAAACAAATAAAATTCATAATCAAATACAGGAAGATGCAGCCAAACTGGTGGAGGACATAAAAGAGGCCTATAGAGAGGCACTGGGAAAAAAATGAAGGAAAATACAAACACCCATAGGAAGGAAATCAATAGAACTGTTCAAGCTCTGAGGACCTATATAGAGGGAATGGAAGAAACTCAGGAATATACAAACAATCAAATGAAAGAAATCAATAAAGCAGTTCAAAATCTGAAAATGAAAATGGATTCAATGATAAACACAGACAGAAAAAAAAACGGAAATGTGAGAGCTCAGAGATAAAGGCAAGCAACACAGAAGGAAGCCTGTCTAACAGATTTGAAGAGATAGAGGAACGAATCCCAGGTCTAGAAGATAAAAATTGTAGATCTAGAAGCAGCCATTCACGAAAATGATAAATCTGGAAAAATCCTGACACAAAACATCCAAGAAATAAAGGCACCATGAAAAGAAGAAATCTGAGGATAATAGGCATTGAAGAAAGAGAAGATGACAGAATCCAAGGCCCAGAAAATATTCTCAACGAAATCATAAAAGAAAACTTCCCCAATCTAAAGAAAGAGATGCCTATAAACATACAAGAGGCCTACAGAACACCAAATAGAATTGACCAGAAAAGAAAAACTTCCTGTCACATAATAATGAAAACACAAAATATACAGAACGGACAAAAAACATTAAAAGCTGCAAGGGAAATGGGCCAAGTAACATTTAATGGAAACCTATCAGAATTACATCCAACTTCTCAGCAGAGACCATAAAAGCCAGAAGTGCCTGAACAGAGATACTGCAAATCCTAAGAGACAACAGATAACAGACAAGACTACTTTACCCAGCAAAACTATCAATAACCATTGAGAAAGAAAACAAAATATTTCATGACAAAAAAATTCAAATAGTACCTAGCCACAAATCCAGCTTTACAGAAGGTACTAGAAGGAAAACTCCACCCCAAGGGACAAGCTACAACAAAAATTACAAAGGAAATAGATAACTACACCATAGCAAAAACACAAAAACACAAACATTCTACTGGAACCAACATCAGAATTAAGACTTAATAGTCACTGGTCATTAATATCTCTCAAAATCGATGTTCTCAATTCTCCAATAGAAGGACACAGACTAACGGAATGGATGTATAAACAAGATCCAACATTCTTCTACACTCAAGAAACACATATCACTCATCAAGAAAGACATACCTCATGGTAAAAGGCTGGAAAATATTCCCAGAAAATGATCACAAAAAGCAAGCCATTTTAATATCTAACAAAATAGACTTTCAACTAAAACTAATCAAAAGGGAAGAGGAAGGATACTTTATACTAATCAAAAGTAAAGTCAACCAAGATGACATCACAATTCTGAACATCTATGCTCCCAATACAAGGGCACACACATTTGTAAATGATCTGTTAATGAAGTTTAAACCACACATCAATCCCCACACAATAATAGTGGGAGACTTTGATAAGCCACTCTCACTGAAGGATAGGTCATTGAAACAGAAACTAAGCCGAGAAATAACATCTTTTACCAATGCCATGAATCAAATGGGGCTAACAGATATCTACCGAACCTTTCACCCAAACAAAAAGGAATATGCCTTCTTCTCTGCACCCCATGGAACCTTCTCCAAAATGGATCACATAGTAGGTCACAAAGCAAGCCTCAACAGACACAAGAGGATTGAAATAATACCTTGTATCCTATCAGATCACCATGGTCTTAGGCTGCAATTCACCAACAACAGAAATAACAAAAAGTTTAAATATACATGGAAACTAAACAACTCTCTACTTAATGACACCTGGGTCAGGGAATAAAGAGAGAAAGAAATTAAAGACTGCCTGAAATGCAATGAAAATGAAAGAACAACATACCCAAATTTGTTGGCTACATTGAAAACAGTGCTAAGAAGAAAGATAATAGCACTAAGTGCCTTTAAAATGTAATTGGAAACATCCCAAATAAGCAACTTAACAACACAGCTGGATGTCCTAGAAAAAAAGAAGCAGAAACACACAAGAAGAGTAGACATCTGGAAATAATCAAACTCAAGGCTGAAATAATAAATTAAAAACAAAGAAAATAGTCCAAAGAATGAACAAAACTAAGTGCTCTTTCTTTGAGAAAATCAACAAGATAGATGAAAGGTTAGCCAAAATAAAAGCCAGAGACACAGTATCGAAATCAACAAAACCAGAAATGAAAAGGGAGTAATAACATCAGACACTGACAACATAAAAAAAATCATAAGATTCTACATTGAAGGTATATATTCCACAAAATTTGAAAATTGAAGGGAGATGGACAATTTTCTTGATCAATTCCAATTGCCAAAATTGAATGAAAAACAGATAAACAAGCTAAATAGTCCCATGTCCCCAATAGAAATATAAGCAATCATTGATAGTCTCCCAAGCAAAAAAAGCCCAGGGCCAGATGGTTTCAGTGCAGAATTCTACCAGACCTTCAAGGGCTAGCTAATACCGATACTCTTCAAGCTACTCCAAAAGATAGAACTGGATGGAACATTACCAAGTTCATTCTATGAGGCCATAGTCACATTGATACCTAAACCTCACAAAGATAGAGAATTTCAGACCAATTTCTCTTATGAACATTGATGCAAAAATAGTCATTAAAATACTTGCAAAACAAATACAAAAACAAAGATATCATGCACCATGACCAGGTAGGCTTCATTCCAGTCATGCAGGTTTAGTTTAATATATGGAAATTCATCAATGTAATCCACCATATTAAAAAACTGAAAATAAAATACCACATGATCATCTCCTTAGATACAGAGAAAGCATTTGATAAAATCCAACAACCATTCATGTTTCAAGTTTTGGAGAGATCATGGATACAAGGCACTTTCTTCAACATAATAAAGGCTATATACAGCAAGCCAATAGCCAAAATCAAAGTAAATGCTGAGATACTCAAGGAAATTCTTCTAAAATCGGGAACAAGGCAAGGCTACCCATTCTCCACATCTCTTCAATATAGTACTGGAAATTCTATCAAGAGAAAGAAGACAATAAAAGGCGATCAAGGGTATCCAAATGGGAAAGGAGAGAGTAAAATTATTCCTATTGCAGATGATATGATTGTGTACATAGGTGACCCCCAAAATTCCACCAGAGAACTCCTACAGCTGATAAACACCTTCAGAAAATTTGCTGAATACAAAAATAACTCAGAAAATTCAGTAACCTTCCTATATACAAATGACAATCACGAAAAGGAAGAAATTAGGAAAACTATAGCTTTCATATTAGCCACAAGCAGTATAAAATATCTAGGAGTTACTCTAACCAAGAAAGTGAAGGACTTGTTTGAAAAAACTTTAAATATCTCAAGAAAGAGATTGAAGATGATATGAGAAGATGGAAGGATTTCCCTTGTCATAGATCGGGAAAATTAACATAGTAAAAATAGTCATCTTACCAAAAGCAATTTACACATTCAATGCAATCCCTATAAAAATACCTACACAATTTTTAAAGACATTGAATGGTCAATTCTCAACTTCATATAGAGAAACAAAAAACCCAGAATAGCTACAACAATCCTATACAAAAAAAGATCATCTGGAGGAATATCTGTTCCTAATCTCAAGTTGAACTATAGAGCAACATTAATTAAAACAGCATGGTACTGGCACAGCAATAGGCTGGTTGATTGGTGGAATAGATGCGAAGACACAAAATGAACCCACACACATACGGTCACTTGATTTTTGACAGAGAAGCCAAATCTATTCAATGGAAAAAGGATAGCATCCTCAACAAATGGTGCTGGTCTAACTGGATGTCTATGTGGAAAAAAAATGCAATTGGACCCATATTTTTCACCATGCACCAAACTCAATCCAAGTCGATCAAAGACTTCAGCATAAAACCAGAGACACTAAATCAGTTACAAGAAAAATTGCGGAAGAGCCTGAAACATATTGGCTTAGGAGACAACTTTCTGAACAGAACACCAAAAGCCCAGGCCATACGGTCAAAAATTAATAAATGGGACCTCATGAGGCTGAAAAGCTTCTGTAAGGCAGGAGACACTGTCAACAGAACAAAGCGACAGCCTATAGACTGGGAAATGATCTTCACCAACCCTACATCTGACAAAGGTCTAATATCTAAAATATATAAAGAACTCAAGAAATTTAACACCTCCAAACCAAACAACTCAATTGAGAAATGGGGCTCAGAACTAAACAGATAATTCTCAACACAGGAATATTGAATGGCTGAGAAACAATTAAAGAAATGCTCAACCCCCTTAGTCATCAGGAAAATGTAAATCAAAACAACTCTGAGATTCCATCTTACACCCACAAAAATTGCTAAGATCAAAAATTCAAGCGATATCACATGCTGGCAAGGACGTGGAGAGAGAGAGGCACACTCCTTCATTGCTGGTGCGAATGCAAACTAATACAGCCACTTTGGAAATCTATCTGGCACTATCTCTGAAAAGTAAGAATAAGGCTTTCTCAAGACCCATCTATTCTACTGCTTGGAACATACCCAGAAGATGCTCCAGCACACAACAAGAACATTTGCTCAACCATGTTCGTAACAGTCTTATTCATAATAGGAAGAACATGGAAACAGCCTAAGTGTCCCTCAGTAGAAGAATGGGTAAAGAAACTGTGGTATGTTTACACTATTGAATACTACTCAGCTATTAAAAACAAGGAATTTCCAAAATTTATGGACAAATGAATTGAACTAGAAATGATTATACTGAGTGAGTTAACCCAGAAGCAGAAAGAGTTAAATTGTGTATAGTATACTCACTTATATCTGCATACTAGCCCAAGGGGAATGTCCTATGAAAGTCTTCACTAACCAGGAAACTGGGACAGAGGGGAGGACATCCTATTGGGATTCTAGTTTAGAGATGCATAGGAGAATGACAAAATTGAAGCATCCAGAGGATCCTAGAAACCTACAAGAAGAAAATTATTATAGGCAGATTTGGGTCCAGGGGTCCAAGAATAATACAGGCCATAAACTTCAAATCCGTATCCAGATCTAGCCAATGGACAGGGCATTCTCCACAGTTGAGTGGAGAGTCGGGTATGACTTTCACACCAACTCTGGTGTCTCATATATCACCATGTCCCCTGAGTGGGGAGACCTGGTGGCACTCAGAGGAAGGATAGCAGGCTACCAAGAAGAGACTTGAAACCCTATGAGCATATACAGGGGGAGGAAGTCCCCTTCAGTCACAGTCATAGGGGAGGAGAGTAAGGGGAAATGGAAGGGAGGGAGGAATGGGAGGATACAAGGGAAGGGATAACCGTTGAGATGTAATATGAATAAGTTAATAAAATAAAATTTTAAAAATCTGGACACTAGCCCAAGGGGCATGTCCCATGAAAGTCTTCACTTACAAGGAAAGTGGGACAGAGTGGAGGACATCCTATTGGAACTCTATGTGAGAGAAACATGGGAGAATGGGGAATGAGAAGTATCCAGAGGGTTCTAGAAACCTACAAGAAGAACATTATGACAGGAGGATCTGGGCCAGGGGTCATCCTCAAACTATGGCAGAAGTCAAAACAATATGTGCAGTAGACTTTGAACCCCTACCCAGATCTCGCCAATGGACAGGACATTCTCCACAGATGAGTGGAGAGAGGGGACTGACTTTCACATGAACTCTGGTGCCACGTATTTGACCAAGTCCTTTGGATGGGAAGGTCTGGTGTCACTCAGAGGAAGGATAGCAGGCTACCAAGAAGAGGCTTGATACCCTATGGTTATATCCAGGGGAAGGAGGTCCCCCTCAGTCACAGACTTAGGAGAAGGGAGTAAGGGGAAAATGGGAGGGAGGGGAGAATGGGAGGATACAAGTGATGGGATAACAAGTGAGATGTAATGTGAATAAAATAATAAAATATATTATAAAAAAAAGCTTCTATGAGTGTGGTTGAGATGCTTATTTAAATATCTTAAATCTATATACCACGCTTTGATTGATAATTTAATGCTTCTTCACCAATTCATTAATTAGCCTTTAACATTTAGAAGATGTAACTTTTTCTTAAAGACTACCACCTTTATCTCTGTAGATTGTACAGAGCTACTTAAGTATATTCATATTTCTAAGTTCTTTTCACTGCTGTATATTATGTTTACAGCTCTGATTAATGATGGTAAATGCATACAATGTATAAATCAAATATTTTAGACAGTTTTCCCACTGATTAGAAAAGTAATATATTATTAACTCATTAAAGAAAATTAAAATTGTCAATCTTGGGGAAATCAACATTTTGCCAAGATATAGTAATGAGCCAAGGCACCTACCAGATAACTTGGTTCTTTCTAGAGTAGCTTTTGGATCCATATAGAAATATTGTTGCAAAATTGTGTTCTTCTTTTTGTATATCATTTCATACAGGAGGTCCTAAATAATTACAGCCGAACTCTGACTCATGCATAGATGCTGTAAAACATGCCTGTTCCAATGTTAGTCTTATTTCAAGATACAGAAATGAGCTGAGGTGTTGATTACCATGGATAAGAGAAAACTCTCTCTAGCTCAATTTCCTAGAATCTGGAAACCTTTCTCAGAGAACAGTCATCATTTCTACTTCCCCTACTATGTGTGGCTTGCCAAGACCATTTGCAGTCATCTTTAAGATTGTTGCTTTTAGTAATCAGTTTTTTATAGATCCTTTAAGACTATATAAAGCTACATTTTTATTTTTATACTGTTTTAGTATTGTTAGAAATGAAGCTAATAAGATCAAAACTACTGTAACAGCTATTTGAATATTACCTCTTCTATTTCTTCTATAAATACAGCAATGCTTGTATAATGTATGACTATTCGATTCTGTTAGTAAAAATAGAACAGTTTTTCTCCTGATCACATTGATAATGGCACTTAATCCTTATTTAAATCCATCTTGCTTTTAATAATAGGCCCTCTCTTTATAACTAGTGGAAAAAGACCTTAATGTCAGATTGCAATTCAGAGTTGATCTTGTTGTTGTAAGCTGCCATATTCTTGACTGCTCTTAATGTATTAGCGATAAAAGTTATTGAAGCCTCGTATTTGACACTCATATAGCCGTAGAATTTTAAATGAATATATGAATGAAAAATACCCTTCTTAGTTATGGCAACAAAAATATAGTTTGCAATCACTTTTACTTAAATTTCATGTTTACTATTCAAATATAGATATAATTTATATAGATTTATATGTGTCCCATTATGAAATTTTAAATTTTTACTTAAAGATCAGACTTTAAGTACAATAGTGGTAATATAATTTCTAAATTGTGAATTTTTGTACTCAAAGGAGTAGAATGTTCAACTTTAGCTTCTGAAGTTTTCAAGAAAAAGAACAGAGCTATTCTTTTTCTTGGGCTTCAGATAATACTATGTCAAATATGGAACAGACTGTTATAGATACAAATCCACGTTGACCGAAAGTTGTAAAGTAAAAATTATATTGGAGTATTCTTTTGAAAGTAAAAATAAAATATTTATTCCTTATAAAAACTTTACCCAGGTTCTACTACAAACAATATTCCCCAGTTTTTTTAGAAACTGATACTTAGCTGGGCCTGGTGGTGAAAACCTTTAATCCCAGCACTCAGGAGGCAGGTTGATATCTGTGAGTTTGAGGCCAGCCTGGTCTATAAAACAAGTTCAGGACTGCTATGACTACACAGATAAATCTTATCTCAAGAAACAAACAAAAAAAGAGAAAAAAGAAAAAGAAAAAAACTAAAAAAAAAAAACTTTCTACTGGAATTTAGTTTGCCTAGTTTCCTCTTTTGTCTTTAATTTCTCTAAAATGTTGTTTAGAATTAATAAGTGAGACCATAGACATTATTTTAAAAATAAGTGGAATTTTTTTATTGAGTATGGCACAAGACATAAATTAAATATATGGCCATAAATCAGTATCAGTTAATTTTCCCAGAGCTTAATAAACTTTTAATATTTATATTTGTATTTTATATTTATACTCTCAGTACATGTGTAAAGCAGTATTTCATGGAACTGGGAAGTAGAGGAATGTAGACTTTGGTACTAGGTGGCCAGGTATCATTTATAACTTAAATGTAAATTATTTGGTACTTATCATAATTATATTGAACAATATATGAAAAATGGGATGATTCCATAAAAATTCATACAAAAGTTCACATTATCCTTTCTTCATTCTGTATAGCTCCAGCATATCTAATAGGTTGACAAGTATATATACATATGATATATATGGTATATATAATGTATATGGTATATATATGAGGTATATGATTATGGAATATAGCTGTACATAGTAATAAGATATATAATAATTATAGAGACATTTTATCATTTATAAGGATAAATATACAAATATTTTATCAATAAAGATCCCATTTTTCAATTTCTCTACAAAGCAAAATATTAACATCCTTTAAGTGTGTCAGCTTAATTAAGTACATATTTCCAAATGTGTTTTAAAGTATTTGTCAAAAGAAATTAGCTTTATCCTGCTTACATCATAAAGAGGTATTGCTCTGGAAATTAAATCCAACTTCATTAATTCTGGTAACATAGTTCCCATCATAATACTAAGCTAATGTTACCTCGTCAAAACCAATAAGAAGTAAGGGTTTGTTACCCTTTTGCACTAATGGCATTGTATTCTGAATACAGACCAGGCTAAATGATTTTCAGGGTATCATTAAAGTGCATGCTTCTGATGAAAATAAATCTACATTGTTTATATAGCTCAATGAATGGAGTTATATGCTAAAAGATGGATGGATTCATTCTTAAGGGCAATATGAATTTAATCGAGAAAATCTCATTTACCATTAATTCCTAAACCTCAGCTGATATCAACAGATTTCAACCACTCAGCATGCGAGTATTTCTTATACATGGGAAATTTTCTTTTAAAGAAACATGTGAAAGAGCCATAAGTCAAGTTCAGGGTCATTATATGTGCAAATTAGCTTTAGTAACAAATAGGTTTAGTGACTCTCAGATTTCAGAATGGCAATTGCAATAAATATGCACATGAAAAAGATTGAACCTAAATCAGGCGTATGTTCTACATTAATTCAAAAACAATAAACCTAGAAAAACCTATGTGTGCCCAGTCATCCTAACATTGGGTGTCAAGTTGCATAAGATGTCCTAGTTAACTACAAGAAATACTCATTCCTTCATTCTAGCTACTTTCCTCTTCGCTTGTTTATTCATTGTTTATACATTGTGTCATGAATATACATAGAATATATTTGATCCTACCCACCCTGTATTTTCCCTTTCTTATTCCCCATAATGACCTAAGTACATCATTTCCCCAACTTTCTTTTTCTCTAAAGATCTGCCCTGTGTTCTCAAGTGTGGGGACATCAACTACAGAGCAGACAATCTACCAGTTTTAACATCCTTAGAGCAAAATGACTTAGCCTTCCCCTGCAACCATTTAGTTACTTTAAAATTCAAAGTGAGGAGAAAACTCTGCTAGTCACCTAAAGTATTGTATCATGTATTATCTTTTTGTGAAATTTGAAAATATTGAATATCATATTATATCTGAAGTAAGGTAGGGGAAAGTCCCCAAAATTACAGTCATTTGTAAAATGAAAACAAAACTAATAGAGTCATATTCCTTATGAACTGAGATATCATTAAGGAACTTTATAAATACCTATACATACCTGGGAATCATGAAAGCTATGAACATGAGGAGAGTTTTATTGTAAAAGTTTGCCAAAAGGCCTTAAGCAGTCAACGCTCATTGACATTTAGGAAGAAATTCTTTAATATAAAGAGAAAACTAAATGCATCTATGAAAACAATGGCTTGTATTAGCACAATAGTTAAATAAATGAAGAATGTGAAAACATCAAACATCACAAATCTGCAAAATAATAAAAATTAATACATATTTTAAAATAATAATTCTGAATGTTAGGAGTTGTAGGGGCAAAATTAATGCCGTATCTGTGTAATTTATATTCTGCATTTAATGCTATGTTCTGTATGAGAACTTGTCCTCCAGGTGACTTCTCTTCATCCTGCGTTCCAGGAATGACCACTTATTTCTGGTAACTAGATCTGCCAGCAGCCTCCAGAAACTCCACTGGAACAATTAGATACAATTAAATTTCATTGTCATGGGCCATTACAGCTACTCCATCATACTGGGAAAAAACTGCCTTGTGGCCCCAAAAACCTGCCAACGTGGACAATCATATATTTCAAATACACACTTATTCTCACCCAATATGCCTTAGCCAATCAGTTTGTAGACCAATTATAGGACTGTTACTGAAGTATGCCTTTGCTAGAGTATAAAGACATTATGAATTTGCTGTTCAAGATCTCAATCCTGTGCGCAAGTGGACCCCAGCACATTGGAACAATAAAACCTCTTGCTTTTGCATCAACCGGTCTCTGTTTCTGTCACTTGTTGCTTCCCAGTATAGACTTTCCTAATCAGAGTCTTAGAGAGTCACAAGTCCCATAAAAAACTCTGTCTAGCAGATTAAACTTTTTGGTATATAAATTTATATTATTACACGTAAATTATAAATACATACAGCAAGAATAACCATGAAACAATCAGGGACTCTATGAATGTTACATTCATGGTGTTTTGAATAGTTGTATTTGCCAACCTTGTAGAGAACATCATTCCTATCTTGGTGTTTTTAGAATTCTGAATGAGAATCAATATCTATCTTATCTCATCTCTATCAACTTAAAACATATATCTAGACCTAAAAATATCTTAAACCCTACACAAATGAGGTTACTTTAAGAATAAACTATCTGGTCTTCAACCCCATCAGAGACTAGATATAACAGATAGATATGATCTTATAGATAGATGAGGTAAAATAGGTATATAAGGACTTCAAAGCCTAAGATGCCTACAGAATATGGTGTTTAAAGATCATTTTAATATGTTAAAGATTCTTTGACAAGACATTTTAACTCCTGGCAAAACCTAGCCAACCCAAGAAGATGATAAGCACCAAAGAACATCCTTATGGAGACTGCTTCAAATATGGCAAACCAGCCACTGCACAAAATATCCTTGTTTCATCCACATTATATTTTTTAAAAAGAATTTTTCAATTGCTTCTCCAAGAAGAATATTCCAACACCGAAGACAAGTTAAGATGTTAAGAGAAAATAGTGAAAAAAATGAATTCTAAGTAAATGAAACTAACAAAAGTAACTTCTACTATTTTATTATAATATTGAACAAAACAAATTTCAAATGAAAATTATTAAAAAAAAGAAAGTTACTTCTCAAATAATTAAGGTGAAACCACTAAAAGCTATTAAGGTTTAAAACAGTATACACTGAACTTGATTGCACCCAATCAAGTTTAATGAATACATAAGGTATTTGATAAATAAAAAATAATTTAATAAAACAAATATTACATTTAAATACAGTTTTTAAACACAGTACAATAGAGTGTGTACTCTAGACATGTCTTTTACAATTATAGCCATATGATTTGTTTTCTTTAAGACAGGGTTTCTCTGTGTAGCCATGGCTGTCTTGGGTTTGCTTTCTAGACAAGGTTGGCCTTGGACTTACAGAGATACACTTGCTTCTGCCTCTCAAGTGCTGGGATTAAAGGAAAGATCCACTATGCCTGCTAGCCATATATTTTTTTTTACAAAGATCAAAATCATACATGAACAAATGACAAATTTTTCAACTTGTGGTGCTGACAAAATTGAAGAGTCATATATACCAACTGCTAAAGGATGAAAGAATGCTCTTTATGTCAAATTTGAATGCTGAAGCTATTAAAAAAGGTCAGAACTTCTAAAACATGGGCATAGACATGTCCTTTCAAAATAAGATTGTAGTCTTTTAAGAAGTAATGTTAGGACTGTGGTTACAACCACATATAGCTCTTGCAGAGTACTGGGTTCTATTACCAGTATCTGTGGTAACTCCAGTACCAGGATACCTGATGCTCTTTTTCTGCTCTACAGAGCTTCTGAACATATATAGTACATATAATCTAATGCAGGTATACACATAAGCATAAATTTTAAAAAATGAGTATTTAAAACAGAAATAATGCCAGCTATTGATAATGTAATTATGAAATGAAAAAGGCTTTGCACAAAGAGTCATACAAATAGTTAAGTGAAGAGGCAGCCCACATTGTAGGAAAGAATTATTGCTAGTTGTAGATCTGGCAGAGTCTTAATATCTATGACTTACAATTTTTTTTAAAACTAAGAGAAAGAGAATAACTAAATCTCAAATGTGCTAATGAAATAAAAGAAAAAATTTCAAATGTTGACAAAGAAGTGGCTTACTTGAAAAAAGGACAATTTCACTAGCTTCTGGAGAAATGAAAATAAAACTTAAATTGACATTGTCTATTTTGCCCTAGTCAAAATTGCAGTCAAGGAAATATTGTAGGCCTAGATTTTTTTCAAAACTTCCTTTATTTAGGATCCTTAAAAATTCAACCTCACTTCTAACCCACCAACCAGAGGAAAGGGAAAAAGAATCTTAATAGGAGAAGGGGCTTGTGGGCCTGCTTAGACAAGGTTCCTTGGGCCAGATCATCTTTCTGGTCAGGATATGAATAATTCAGTCCAATATCCAACACCAAACAGCACACAAATCCATAGAGGTGTCACTATCCAGAAGAAACTAAAAGGTTCCACCGAATCAGTACATGTAAAAGTAATTTTGTTCTCCTGGCTGAATTGTTACTAAGGAGGCCAACAGCCTCATTCTGCTGACCTGGGGTTAGACCAGGAAGCTTCTAGCCTCCAGATAATTGAATCTAGGCATATAATGTTTTAACCTCTGAGACTTACTGCTTAATGTACTCAGGATGACAAAGAAGTCATATTAAATAAGTCACCTGAGAGAACAGTATAAGCCAGAACATCGAAGTTGAACCAGCCATCCCAGAGCTCAGAAAAAAAAATCTGTGAGCTTAATAAGCAGTAATTATCAGAGGCTGAACATTCTAGGCCTAGGTTAGATGGTACAGAGGCTAGAATTTCCCAGGATGAAGCAAAGGCCAGCAGGAGTCAGTAAGCCTCCAGAACAACAATTAAGCCAAGATAGTAAATGTTACTTTTACATGCAGGAGTCCTGAAAGCATGCAGAATCACAAGTGTACCACAAAAAAGTCTCTGGAATGTGTCTCTGGAAAGGGAACAGAAGAAAAGACCAAGAAATTCCAAAAAGACCAAGAAAGTGTTGCACAGCATAGAAATGCCAAAATCCTTTTCCCATTACCTCATATACTCATTTTCACTAACACAGACCCTCTCACATCTGCTTCCAAGAAAACACCACATGCCTTTCCTTTCAGAAAAACAACACCTGACATCTTACAAGAGAACTTTAAGGGAAACATAAACTGTCAAAACTGAGTCTTCAAAAAAGACTCCCCATCTCTGTTTAAATGAATATTGTCTTTTTCTCTAACATTAACAATGTACACAAAACAGAAATGATTATGAGAACCATAAAATGAGAACTTTACAGTGCTTTTTAAGTAAAATGCTTATGTATAATATATATCAAACAATATCAAACAAAATAAACTTAAGTTTCCATCACTAAACGATAGTTAATCAAAACAAAATTAATTTTCTATCAATATACACTAATCCATTTTATTACTTTTTAAAATTTTTATTCATTTAATTTTTATTATTGTTAATCTCTGTTCCCTCTTTCTCCCATGATTAGATAAGAAAGATAAAAGAAAAACAAAATTAGAGGAGAGAGTTCCCTGATTTAAATATTACTTTGTTTTCTCCCTTACCATAACTGGTAACAGCCAACCACCCTAGGTGATAACAACTAAACACATCAAAGGACAGAAAATATCTACCCCACTTTTTGGGAATGGGGGAAGTTAATGCTATTAAAATTACTTGTCTAGAGGCAAAAATATCTTTTGGATATCTTATGAAAAAATGGGATACTGGCCAAAACCTAGGAAAGTTACCTGTATCTTTTTCTGTCCAGTATTTATATTTTTTGTCTAGTTTCTGTCATCAATACAGTCTCTGTGTTATCAATCATTTGAGCTAGCCCATTTGAAGTCAATTTGTATGCATCTTTTGGAGAAACCAGTTATTGAGACAGTCTGTAAAAGTACTTCATCTCAGACACTTGATTTGTGAAAACACTCATGTCTCAGATGATAAGTGGTTTTCCCTGGTCAGATCTAATCTTTATAAGTTTTGTTAGTAACCCTGTAGAAAGATGTGCAAAACCATGCCCCCTTCTTAATACTATTGAAGGTTTCCATTCTAATGTCAACATACCTTTATAATGTATTGGTTGCCCTACTTAATCAGTCTGTTAAATAACTCATTGTCTCTCGGCTGCTGTTGTTCCCTTTTTACCGACATTAAGAAAATTTAGAATTAATGAAGTGTTCTTAAGTCTGTCCCTTGGGCTTTTTTTTTTTTTTACTTTTACTTTTTGTTTAAAAAGCATCTCTTCTAAGGTATGATTGGCTATTTCTACAACTTCTTGTCCTGTAGGACTGTGTGGTATACCAGTAATATGCTTTATATTGTGATATGCAAAGAGTTGCTTCATCTTTTTGGATACATGTACAAGTATATTGTCAATTTAATTTGTTCAGGTATCCATATAATTGACATTATTTCCAACATGTGTATAATCACACAATCAGACATACCATAACTTAAAGCAGTTGTCCATTGAAACCATGAATATGTGTCAATGGTATGATACACATACCTTTGTTTTCTAAATTATGCAAAATAAAATATCCATCTGATGAATGTCATTTCTTTTGATACCCTGAGAACTACTACCAGCAGGTAATAGAGTTTGGTTGTATAGAAAACCTAAAGGGCATTTTAAAAAATTATTTCTTTGCCTTGTTGCCAAGCTTTAAACATTTTTGTCTTTAATAATTTCCTGTTTTTATTATTTTTTATTAATTTATTCTTGTTACATCTCAATGGTTATCCCATCCCTTGTATCCTCCCATTCTCCCCTCCCTCCCATTTTCCCCTTATTCCCCTCCCCTATGACTGTTCCTGAGAGGGATTACCTCCCCCTGTATATGCTCATAGGGTATCAAGTCTCTTCTCGGTGACCTGCTGTCCTTCCTCTGAGTGCCACCAGGTCTCCCCCTCCAGGGGACATTTCCTGTTAACATGAGGTTTCATATGGAATGTTGAAAATTCTAACACATACCTTATGAGTAATTCTTAAATTTCCCAATTTATTTGTGCCAATGGGCCTGGCAAACCTTTACCAATCAAATATTAGTAACATGTAATAGATGGTTTCTACTTCCAATGGCCTGTTGCAGTTGTATAAATAACTAAGTTAACTCTGAGTCATCAGGAACAAATTCAAAGTGTCTATATGAAAAACAAGTCTTTCTGCACAAAGAGAATCAGTAACAAAATTAAGAAATTCAGGAATATCTAATACTACCATAAGGATTGCAGACAATTCAGATTTTTGAACTGAGGTATAAGGACTTTTAATCACCTTGTTTATTTTGTCTGAATTATAACCTCTCATCCCCACCTTGCTTACATCAGAATAGAACACTGGTGCCTCTGGAATTGGTGTTTTCTTTTACAATACATGGAAAACTCCTATTAGTTCTCTTTATAAACTTTTTACATTTGCTTATTGAATTTTTGTTATTAATTTCTCCAAAGTAGTTGCTACCAGCTCTGGGGCAATCTTCATTGATAACCCAAAATGTCATAATCTCAGCAAAATAAGAGACATTACAAGTTTGGCCAGAGCTCGCTGATGAGTAATAAAATAAGTGAACTCTCTTGTCTATACGATAGTCTGAAGTTCAAGCAAGAGGTCATTAATTTGAGTCTTATCATAGTCAGTAACAGCAGTTTTAATAACTGGGAAAAATTGAGAAACAAACTGAGAATCATTATAAACATTTAAAAGACAAGCTGAAAACAGAAAAAGCCAGAGTAGTAGCAGCAATCTCAACTTTTTGAGTTGGAGTAAAAGAAGGTGGCTCTCTCACTGACTGGGCCTCTGTACTGCTGCTATACCTAATGTCCAGCCATCAGTTAAGACTGTATCAGAACCCAAGATCTATTGCCACTGAAAAAACATTATTAAGAAGACATGCCACTAAGAAACATGACAGCCTGTAATTTCAGAAACTGTACCAAAGGGTGACAAGGAAGATGAAACTTATTTGTCCTGTATGATTAAGAAATGCCAATTGTCAATCCTCTGACATATTTTAAAGCCAGTCAAACTGTTCATTATTATTAAGTACTGAGATAAAATTAAAGTCTGCTCCTAATATTTCTCTGCTTCACTTCCTTGCTTTCATAATTATCAAAGACACCAAGGTACTATAAGCAGTTAAAGTTTTTCTTGGATCATCTGACAAACAGATCTATTCTAGAGGACCTTCTGCCAAATAACCCCAGTAGATGTAAAACAAACAGGCGGGATCAAATGCTCCCAGGGCAAAGCAAGGGAAATTCTCTGCAACTAATGCTTATTTAATTCATGATGTGCAAGTTGCAAAGCATCCTTTCCATATGGCATTATTTGATAATGGGAACTTGGATGTAAAGGACTTCCAAAATATTAAATAATGGATTTAAGTTTGATTAGTCAATTTTAAGATAGGTCAGAATAAATTTGTTTCTTCTAACACCTTTTGAAAGTCATTTAAAATTTTTAGGTGTGAAGAATTCCAATGCAGATGTGGCTGAATCTCAGATTGTGTCGGGATAATTCTACCTAGATAACTGAAAGAAGGTTGTAGTTGAATTTTGTCAGGAGTAATTTTAAGTCCATAGGCTTTAAGAGCCAGGGTCATTCTCTGTAAAAATTGCTTTAAGTAATCATGATTAGGATGAGCCAATAAGATGTCATCCATATAATGGATAATAACGAAAAGGTGACCTTTTTGTCTTATAGATAACAAAGCTTCATTCACAAACTTCTGTCACCATGTAGTACGGTTTTTCATGCCCTGAGGCAAAGCTTTTCACTGATAACATTGGTAAGGACTTTGCAAATTAATTGAAAAGTAGCTAAAAACAAATATGTTTGCATTCTGTTCAGCAAGCTTAATAGAAAAAAAAAACAATCTTGAAAATCAATTACTACTATGTCATATTCAGAGGGAATAATTATGGGAGTATCCAGGATGTGAAGCCCCGATTGTTTCCATAGCAGCGTTCACTTTTCTTAAATCGTGTAATAACCACCATTTTCCAGATTTCTTTTTTATTACAAAATAGAAGTATTCCATCTGCTGTTTCTGATATACCACACAAAGCAAGCTCTCTTCTTACAGCTTTCCCATATCCTGTCTTCCACATTAAATATTACGCTGCAGACAAATATGCTGGCGTACAAATGGCCAATCCAAAGGACTAAGAGAATAAGTTGCTACATTATCTAACACTGAAACAATGTAAGTACTGGCTACACCATAGTGTGTATGTGATTTCTTTCAATTCTTTTAGGATATTGTAAGGCAAAGGTTCCCAAGACACTGTATTATTCACTTTTATACATTAGCTTGGAAAAATGAAAGGAGGCATCACCTGCCTTTGCAGCCTGGTTTGCAGCTGAGACTAGAGCCCTCTTAGTAGATTCCCATCTCTGGGACTTGATATTCCTGTGCCTTGGAGACTTGTGTGATAGGTCCATGGCAGCAGTGCATGCTCCATGTGGAGGCCACTGTTTCTTACTTGTATCAGTAAATAAATCAGAGCTGGCATCATATCTAGTCTTAGAAATAGAATCTGAGAAATTCTCTGTGTCATTTGATGATAAATCACTTAGATATATTCTAACAAAGGATGGCTGCCTGCCAGATTTTGAATATGAGCCAAGATGTTTGTGAGGCAAATTACACTTTCTTTTCTGAATGATGCTGTCCTCCAGTTTCTTTTTTGTTTGTTTGTTTTTTAGTTTGTCTCTTATTCAACTCTAAGTCTGCAGGTTGGATTTCAATTATGTCTTCTTGAGAACTAAAGTCAGACAGGTCTGGTAATTTTAATTCTTCTTATTTTAGAACCTGTTTAATTACTAAGCAGAGTGTAAGTGTGGATTTTTTCATGTGCTCATTAGTATGGCTCACAATGTATCTTTTTAATTCCTGCCCTTCCTTTTGCCATTCTTTCTTACATAATTTACCTGATTCTGGAAGCCATGGACTCCTTTTTTCAGTGAACATTATGAATTTCTCCAAAGCATCAGAAAGAACTGCAATACCCATTGTTTTCAAAGTTTTCTTAATAATATGACTATAAATGCTCCATTTCTTAGATTAAGTTTTACCCATGATTACCTGCTTTAGATGTGACAGATTTCCTGTCAGATGTGTCTGCAGCACACATGCGTAGCTCACAGTGTGAAGAAATATTATTAAATGATGGTTACCTTACCATTACTCATGTAGGCATGCTAACTTCCCATAGACCAGCTCCAGAAACCATTGAAAAGGAGAGAATAGAAAGTCTTGGTTGTGTGGTAGGAATATTTGAGAAGGTGGTGAATAGCTGGTTAAGGGAAACAAACTATTGGTTGAACAACTAGCTAAAGGTACTAGTTCTTGAGCAGAGATTTAGGAACAGAGGAGAAAATAAATACTGAGACCAAGGAATAAATAGAGGTGCAAACAGAAAGGTCTTGTAGACCAGGAGAATTTTATTCTTCTTTGTCTCCTTGAGCCAATACCAGTACATTATTTAAAGTGAAATACAGTTTTTTCCATTACAGATTATATTATAATTTTATCTTTTACAATAAATAGGGCATTTAAAAACCAACAGAGGAAGAAAACAATATAACAAAGAAATATAAACAGTATATTGTATAACCTACAATAATGCATGTAGCAAAAATCAATAAATATCCAAGCAATGGTCAGTATGACCTGATTTTTATTATTATTATTATTATTATTATTATTATTATTATTATTATTATT
>OU015742.1:103918118-103993819 GCA_907169655.1 Acomys percivali
TGTGTGTGTGTGTGTGTGTGTGTGTGTGTGTGTGTGTGTGTGTGTGTTTAAGTCAACAATAAGTAAAGAGAAGCTAGAAATTTTAAACAGACACTCAGGGTACATGGGAGGTTTTGGAGGACAGAAAGGAAGAGAGAAGTGATATAATTATATTATGACAAAATTACATACATATGTATCTAAATGATCAACTTTCTAAAGAGAATCCTTAGAGAACAAAAATTCAGCAATTTATAGATGAGGCAAATTACTGATTTAAAAACCAGATCCTTCAGAAACACCAGAAGAAAATGTCAGGACGGCTGAAAAACATTAAGTGACAATAAATCTTGGCAATAAAACAAGGGTTTCTTCACTGTTTTTATTTTGGTATGAAGTATACCCAAATTCTCTTGTGTGTTGGATGTATGACATTATTTTGTGAGGCTTTAGAAATTTGGAAAAACATTAATTTCTTGAAAAGAGTTAGTTAATAGTTCTGTATGCTTCCTGAAACTGACCCCTCCTCATTCATGTGGATGGCTGTGCATTTTGGTCATAGTTCGGTGAATAGACTCTGACACATATTTTTTTATCAATATGGTCTGATTGACAATAGTTTTAGCTGTAGGGTGGATTACTGAAACTGCAGGGAAAAAAAGGAACCTAAATAAATAAGTCTTCATTTATATTGCTTTAGTAAGCTGCTTTTGCTCAGGAACAGAAGCGGTGAGTAGCAGAACTACCAACAAGTCCTGGCCCTATTAGCTGGCTTTTTTTTTTTTTTTTTTTTTTTTTTGGTTTTTCGATACAGCGTTTCTCTGTGTAGCCTTGGCTGTCCTGGACTCACTTTTGTAGACCAGGCTGGCCTCAAACTCACAGCAATCCTCCTGCCTCTGCCTTCTGAGCGCTGGGATTAAAGGCGTGCACCACCATGCCCGGCCCTATTATCTGTCTTATTAGAGTAATATTAAGCTGGTTGCATGCAATTTCACTTTAACATTCTGGAGGGAATCTCACTTTTGTTAATATACTTGCTTTTAATCAATTTTATAAGAGTTTAATTAATTCTTTGCCAACTCCACACATGTATTTATTCACCTACCATCTATTTCAGTTACTACCCTCCCTTTCTTCCCATCCATTTTTCACTCAGCTTTGATATTAGTATTTTTCTTCTTTATCCATTGAGTCCCACTTATTTTGCTCAACTAGTATTAGGATTTTGTTGGTCCTGCCTAGAAATGTTTTAGGGTCACATTAATTAAGAATATTGCTCTATTCATGCTTTTTGGCTCTCTTTCCAGTATCCATCAAATATTAATTAAATTCTTACATCCTGTCATTTAGTTGTAGGCTTTGAACTTTTTCAAACCTACTTTATTTGTGGTTCTTTATTTATTATACCTCCCTTCCAACCCACTTACCCTCGATAGGAGAGAAAAGAGATTACTGGGCACAGGACTAATAGAACTTTTAGACTCAGTTGTCCTCTGTATTTTTGTAACCCATTAAACAGCAAACCAGCAACTCATAAAGGTGACTGAAGCCCCAGCAGCCAGACTCTGGAGCAGCAGCTAGAATCCTGTCCCTCACCATATTCTCTGGAGTGTTTCTATTTAGGGTCATTCCAATGTGGAGTGATGAACAGCCAAATGACAGGAAGTGATGCCAAAATGAAAAAATCCCAGCCTCTAGTTTGGAAATGTGAGTGCATGAGTGTGTGTGTGTGTGTGTGTGTGTGTGTGTCTGTGTGTGTGTGTGTATCAGAGTACATACTAGGACGTTAATCAGCTGACATAGACCATGGCCCCCACAAGAGGCAATTCCTCTTCTAGCAGACAAACACCATATGTCCTCTTACAAGTCTGTTTTCAGTGGACAAACACTGTACACCTTCATAGAACTGTTTTACATCCCACACATGGGATCAAAACAAAAACTTGTTTACATCCACTACATCTAGTAGTGGGATTTCATATCCATATTTCCCTTCTGTGTTAGTGCTTTCTCTGATTACAACTTGTCTTTTTTTGTAGACATGCTGTCACACTTATTGTGAGTCCATATTGACATTTTCCATGTTGTGTTTTGAAAACAGTTTCTTTAGTGTTATGTGCAACACCTGGTTCTTATAGTCTTCCTGTACTCTCTTCTACAAAGATTCCTGAGCCACGGTTGATATGTTGTATGAATGACCTATTCATGGCTTTCATTCTCTGTATGCTTAGTTGGAGTTCTTTGTGTTAATTCCAAGAAATTCAAGGAAAGGTGTTTCTGATGAGCCTTGATGTATACAGTGTTCAATGCATAGAACAATAAATCATTATAAGTACTTTTCATGTTTCATCCAGTTCAAAATCAGTTGTATTAGGTTGTGCTCTAACTTTCCATAACTATGTGAATTTCCATTTCTTCTTAGACACTCTATCATGGATTCCATTCCATGGAGCAGGATTTATATCTACTAAGGAAGTGATTTGTTACTCTCATACTACTCATGTTAGTACTGCACCAGTAAGCATCTCTTGTCAGGCCAGTCACGGTAGAGTTAACATCTGGGGGATAGTGAGGCTTACTTTATACTGCATCATCAATATCATCATATGAAAGCTAATCAGCAAGGAAAAGTTTCTGGGTCAGTACTAGCTTGATTTTTCTATATTTTCTTATTCCTGTGGTGTATCCAGAATTATGATGCTTCTATCAAGTAATGGAGGATACTCAAGAAGATCTGCTTCAATCCTTTGAGATATCAAAGAATTGCTCAACAACTCAAAAAGAAGTAACCCATTCCCTACTTTCTAGTATGTAAGACAGCCAGGATCAAAGATAAATAAAGAAACAAGTAAGCAGTGCGCCATGATTATTTTAATTTTATTAAGTGCATTCTTTTTTTAGAGGAAAATACTGTGTTTTCTGCTTTAATCCTGGATACTGAGATCATGAGCACCTTAGTGGAGTGGCCCAGAAAAAACCCAGACATGAAGCCATACCTCAGTCTTTCTGGGTTAACTGTAAAGTAATGGCCTGAAAGGTCAGGAACTCAATGTTTAATTGTGTAACCTGGTAATGTAATTTATTTATTGCACTGTATTTCTAAGATAAAGTCAAATTGATGTTTATCTTATTTTTCGTCTCCTCTCAGAATAGTCTCTCAGATAAATGATTAATATTTCCACCATCTCTTACTAGCTTCAAACAAGAATACTTGTGTTCACTTTTTCCTTTAATCAAGAAGACAAATGTGAATGTTAATGTCTGTAGGAATATAGCTTTTGACAGTCATGTTATAAGGGACAGTGACTATGCAACTTTATTCTCCCAGATAAAAGGATAGTAATTATTACTTAGAAACTACCCATCAAGGCTCTGTTCCACTTGAATGAAAGGATTTAATGATCCCTTTTTCTTGACATCCCTGGAACCAATCATTTTTTTCTTTCAGGCAGAAAAATTTCCAATAATTAATGGTTTTGTTATTTCTATACTTCATGATTCCCTACAAAGATACTTAACACAACTAATACTTAGCTGTGACTGCCTGCAACCATTTCCCAATGAACAATTGGAAGTGCTAAAAAGAAACTGAGTTTGTCAGGGAATGGACATACCCAGGATATATTCTCTTAATTACGTTTTATACACAGTCATTGTGTCTTGCAGAGTAGTCTTTTATCACCATAGGCAAACTAAATTAATTAAAAATAATTTAACGATGGAACAAGAATGATTATATTTCAGAAAAATAAATTCAATATATTTAGTGAAACTGTAAATATTCTCCTCCATAGGGAATAACTATGATAAGGAAATACTTTTGCTTAGAAAACTGATTAAAGCATCCTGTGACATAATAATAGTGACATAATAATGATGAGAAAGGAAACAAAAATTTTAGATGTGATTAAGGTTAGTATTCAGTTACTCTTAATATAGGAAAATTTATCATGGATATCTATCTCAAAAGTCTGATGTAATAGAAAAGGTCCCTTAGTAAGCAAAATACATCAGTGTTACAATGTAAATACTATTTGTTGTTACAACAGTCTCAATGACAGAGAGTGAATGAGAAAGAGGAATTGATGATAACAAATGACTGAAATTCATTATATACATGGATAAAAATGTTAAAGAATAAAACCACATTATTTTATTTTAAGAATCAGGGGGTATGGGACTATGAACTGATGAATGCCTTTGAAAGCAAAAATGGATGAATAAATAGATAATTCAGAGAAATGCAGCTACAAATGGCTGTAAACCACTGAGACACAACTAAATATGTGTGATGATAGATTTATATTTAATTTGTATTCCTATAAGATTGTACTCCTATGTGAATTTTTTCTTTAATTTTGTTTTGTTTTGTTTGTGTTTTAGTTGGTTTTCTTTTTGAGACAGATTTATGTGTATAGCCTTGGTTGTCCTGGACTCACTTTGTAGACCAGGCTGGCCTCAAACTCACAGATATCAGCCTGTCTCTACCTCCCTGAGTGCTAGGATTAAAGGCATGTACCAGCATGCGTGGCTTATGGAAACTTTTAAAAACATCTTTACTAAAGAAAATGTGGTACATTTACACCGTGGACTACTACTCAGCTATTAAAAACAAGGAATTCCAGAAATTTGTGGACAAATGGATTGAACTAGAAATGATCATAATGAGTGAGCTAACTCAGAAGCAAGAGACTCAAATGGTATATACTCACTTAAAAATGGACACTAGCACAAGGGGCATGTCCCATGAAAGTCTTTACCTACCAGGAAAGTGGGACAGAGGGGAGGACATCCTATTGGGAATTTAGGTGAGAGAAACATGGGAGCATGGGGAAATAGAAGGATCTAGGGGGTCCTAGAAACCTACTAGAAGAACATTATGATGGGCAGATCTGGGCCCAGGGGTCCTGCTCAAACTATGGCACCAGCAAAGGACAATACAGGCAGTAAGCGTCAAACCCCTATGCAGGTCTAGCCAATGGAAAGGACATTCTCCACAGTTGAGTGGAGAGAAGGGACTGACATTCACATGAACTCTAATGCCCCATATTTGACTATGTCCGCTGGATGGGGAAGCCTGATGGCACTCAGAGAAAGGACAGCAGGCTACCAAGAAGAGACTTGATACCCTATGGTCATATCCAGGGGGAGGAGGTCCCCCTCAGTCACAGCTATAGGGGAGGGGAGTAAGGGGAAATGGGAGGCAAGGAGGAATGGGAAGATACAAGGGATGGGAAAACAATTTAGATGTAATATGAATAAATTAATAAAATATTTTTAACAAACAAACAAAAACATCCTCACAAACTGATGCACAGAGATGGAAGCTCCTTCCTATATTTTTTGTATAGCCCTCTTAGTGCCAAGAAATAAGGATATAGAGACCAAAATTTTAGTTTCTAGTGAGCACTAGTTTTTCATATTCAACAAATGCTGGGAAAATTCCAAATGCTAATATAGCTAACTGAAATTAATAAATCTTAAGACTTCGTCTTCTATATGCTATAAAACAGTATTTTATACTTATATAATGACATTTATTATTATTTAGTTTTAAACATAATTTTAAGAGTGGACATAATTTTGGTGGTATTTTAACATTTTTTTTTAAAATTTCACAGGCAAGCAAAGGAATTGACAGGATTCTAAAGTATATCACTCCCTCACTCCATCCCCAACATAGAGAATGAAACTTCACAAAGGTGATACAAAGTAGACTCCAGTCAATAAAATGTGCACTTTCTCTTTAGACTTGACTTAAAATTATATTCTAGACTAGGTTAATTGTGAGAAAAAAATCTTTATTGGAATGGTAACCTGGAAATAATTGGAGACTGAATTAGTTGAGTACTAGACAAAATAAGGGACAACTGTATGACTGCAGTGAAATAGTGTTTTCTATATATTACAAGAACAGTAAACATATGAACTCACTGTGTTGTCACTGCATGAACAAGACTGAGTCAGACAAAATCCTGCCCTGAATGGGAAAGTGACTCATGAAGCGCTAGCTATAGCTAGGAAGCTATTGACAGTTTATGGGGGGTGGAAGAGTCAGCTTTCCTCGGGGATGAAGTCTCCAAGACTGTCTTTCTTTAGTAGACAGTCCTTATACCTATACACTTAATGTCAACCCTAATTAGATTCAGTGTTTGAAAAAAAAGAGTGAAGATAAAAAGTGAAGAGGGAACTATATGGAGGGAGAAAAAGTTAGAGAAGAGGCAGTGAAGAATGGATTAATCAAAGCACATTATGTATGCAGATCATTCTCAAGCAATACAACTAATATTACAGGGTTTAAATATCAAGCATTTGTGTGTACAATCTTATTTGTGCCTACATGTTTGTAATGCATTGTTCATTGCTAAGTGATACAAGCTGAGCCAGGGCCATCATCACAGATTTCTAAATATTAAGAAGTACTTTTGAAAACTGAGGTTCAACGTGTGTTTGAGATACCCACTAAGAGTGTCTACATTTCTGTAACTCTAATGTTGACCCTTTCCACACATGCATGTATAAAATAAAGTGTCCTAATCAGTGTTGAAGTTCTCCCTGTTCTTGTTAGAATTTCTAAACATTTTGCTTCCTCTATATAGGAAAAATATATTATCTAGCAAAGCAACACTTTTTAAGTGTGTTGTGGTGCTAGGCAAATTGGTACTATTCACCTTTATCTCCTAGAGTAATATCGCACCCCACGCTGCCTCACAGTTTGTTTCATGGTTATTATTTCTGTATTAAACTTCTGTGAAATGTGGTCAAATATCAAACAAAAACAAAGTAAAAACATTTGACTAAAACTTTTCTAATTTATGGACACAAAAAAATTATCATTTAGAATTTGAGGAAGGCAATTTTGGTAAAGTAACCAAAGAACTTACATAATATAGACTCAAATAAAACTCTACAAGTTTTAAATACTGATATACACTTAACCAGTGAGTTATGCATGTTATAGAGATGCAGGAATTTTTCAGGCTAGCCTTATTTCAAGGAGGAAGAAACTGAGACTTGTATATAAGAGCTGGACCTAAAGTGGCATAGTTACCCTTGGGCCAAACATGTGACATAAGGATGGAGCTCTCCTAGCTTCTAATGAGATAAGCAAGCAGTCTCATTAGCATTAAAGTTTGGGAATACATATTTACAAAGATAAGTTTGTTTTCAACATTTATCACATGGATAAAATATCAGCCTTAGTTCTGAATTCTTTCCATAAATAAAAACAAAAGCATCTCTCAACTAGATTCAGTTATCAGTTAATAAGGCCCCAGTCTTTTATTTCTTAAACTTAAAGAAAACTTCAAAAAGTGATTACGGGCTCCCAACAAACATTACAAAATGACAGAAAATCTTGCTCTTTCTATCAATAAGTGTAAATGAAAGTATCTGTTTCTTCTGGAAACAGAAAAGGAGAAGAGGGTGTGGAGTTGAAAAAGTGCATTTGAGGAGAGAGAGCTAAATTTGAGTGACATTGGAATTAGTGTAGTAGAAACTTCCTAAGATATATGAATGTTATCCTAATGAAGTCTCAAGATAAAGAGGGAGATGTGGTCTGAACTAGCCATCTCTTGTCAACAAATGAAGCTTCCATTATTGTGACTGGGTTGTATCCAATTGCACTATAGGCCAAAAGGATCCCACAAAAATTTCCAAGCAATCAAGGCTGTGGCCAAGACACTAGGATTTTCTCTGCCATCTGACAGCAATATCCTATTCCTAAAGAAAACACACAACTCATGAGAGTTTGAGTTGGTAGTTACAGTTTCTACATAGAAGCATCATCCCCTATCAACTTTGGTATGAGAAGGTACTCTGCAGACTATCAAAAGAAAAACATAAAAGTAAACCAGTCACAAAACCTTTCATCTACAATCTGACATGGCTGTAAATATTCTAGGTCACTGGTAATACAAATCTTGAAGAAGAAACCAATCAATGTCTGATTTGAATGAAGGCCACTCTATGAGATGGAAATCATACTAGATACCTCTAGGATAACCAAGAACAAGAGATTTGATACTCCAAAGACCTAGGGTAAAACCAAATATGACTGATCTTTTAAAAAGCTATTAATAACATATTGCTAATGATATTCTGATATACTCATATGGGAACAAATGCAGACAAAGCCCTACAAGCTGATACTACATAGAGACCTCTCATACTGCATGTCATACTACATATAACACATGTCAAATCCCACAAATATCTTCCCTTAGAGATTTGAAGAGATGGAAAGAGTGTAAAAGCCAGAAGAGATGTAGTGTACCAGGAGAACAAGGCCCTCTAAATCAAAGGAGGGAAGCACATATGAACTCACAAAGACTGAAACAGCAAGCAAAAGGGTAATCACTCAGAAGTAATTATAGTTGCATAAACTTTCAAGGTTTACCATATTATCTTTCATTGGAAATACAACTAAAACTCTTAGTTGAGTTTCTAACTTTCTTTAAGAATACTGCTTAGAAAGATTTGGGGTAGAGAAAATGAATTATAATGTCCTAAACTGCCTCTCTATATTTTTAAATGTACATCATTTGTAGTTAAGCTAATTAATAGATGTAAACTAATCATCATAAAACAAATTACATCATGGCTCTTGGTTGATAATTATACATATATCATAGATACATATATATTTCAACAATGATCTATATTCCTTTTGTTTTTAGAATTTACCACATAACTTTCTCATTATGTACTCATAATGTTTATTTCGGCTAACCACATGAGAGCAGATTTTTGTTTATATTAGCATCAAAGTCAGAAAATAGTATTACAAAATCTAATATTTTGTTGAAATGAAATATAATCAGTTTGTTAATCAAAATAGCTACTTACTGCATAATGAAATTCTACAAATGCCAATTCAGCTACATTATGAGGACAAGCAAAAATCAATAAAATGACATCAAGTATGTGCAGATTAAAATAACTCTTAAGAACATTTTGAAATGCTATAAAATTCATTATAACATAATCAAGTTACTATTGCATACATCGTTTTAGCAGAAAGATGTCTAGAGGTCAGAGGTCACAGATTTTGTCCCTGGATATAATTGAGGAGAATACAATGTCGAACATAAATATATAAGAAACACACTTAGGTTCTTGAGATGATGATGGAAGAAAACACAGAATTCTTGTGTACTGTATTTGTCATTTATTTAGATTAATTTTATACCTTACCTATATGCAATTTATCTTCGTGTAAATTTTACCTAGTAGATCTATTTTATAACATTGCTTATAATTTAGTCTCCTTTCCTATTCTAATTTAAGATCTAAACATTCTGTTCTCTCCTCCTTCTCTAGTATCAAGTTGGATAGTATTAGACATTGTTACATAATTGTAATAGTCAAGTAAAATCAATATTTTATTTTTAGTGCATAACAAACTGTTTAACCAATAATGAGCTTGGTATTTAATAATATTGATGATGGGGCTAGAGAGATGGCTCAGAAGTTAAGAGCACTGACTGCTCTTCCAGAGGTCCTGAGTTCAATTCACAGCAACCACATGGTGGCTCACAACCACCTATAATGTGATCTGATGCCCCCTTCTGGCATGCAGGTACAGGACTGTATACATATTAATAAATAAATAAATTTTAAAAATAATACTTCATGACTGAAGGCAAAAGAGTACAAATTTAACTCTGTTGAAAGAAGATATCAGCATGAAGGAGATAGTAATTTAGAGTGTAAATATGAACAAACTTTAGGATACACTTGTTTAGAAATGCCATAATAAACTCAAGTTTACTTGATTAATAATCACAAATATTTTAAAATTATTTTTCTCATTCTGCACAATACTTAATTCAAAATGAATAAAAAATGGCACTGTAAAATCTGAACCCTAAAACTGCTAATGTTTAGGAGTTTATCATAATATATATATATGTAATGGCAATGACTTTTCAAATGTGACTCTGATGACTCAGAAATTGTGCAAAAGAACTTAGAAAGGAGGATTTCATGAAATTATAAAGCTGATGTACAACAAAGGAAACAATCAATCCAGTGAAGAGACAAACTATAGAATATGAGAAAACCTGTAACCCAAATGTATACAAAGATTTCCCCAAACACTAAACAACAAGAAAACAAACATCCTAAAAATTGATTATGGGTTTATACAATTCATTCTCAAAAGCTATGAATAGCTAAGACATATTTTAAAGGAATTTAACAATAAAATCTGCCAGGGAAATGTATATAATTTTAGTAAAAAAGGTTCCTACAATAAAACAAATATCAAACACTTCCCAGGATATAGGAAAATAAATATTTTTATATTCTGTTGATGGGAATATCAACTAGTACAGTCATGATGTAAATCAGTGTGGAGGTTTCTGAAAGGCTAAAAATAGAACTACCATATGACCTTGCTATACCATTTCTAGACTTATAGCTAAAGAACATCATAACCCCTGCAGAGAGTCTACATATTCATGTTCCGTACAGCTTTAGTTATAATATCTAGAAAGTTGAATCAGTCTAGATGTGATAAAAAAATCTATTAATGAATATTTAATGAGAATGTACGATAAAATTTTATTCATGTCTAACTAAAAATAAAACTAGACAAATGAGTAGCTGGGAAATATACTGAGGTAATCCTGACCCAGAAAGTCAAATACCAGATATTCATTCTTAATATGCTGATGTTGGCATATTAATTTCTAGATTTGTACATTTAATTGAAAGTATCTGTACAGGCCTGGAAGCTAGAAAATGCCTATTAAAGAAGAAAAAGAGATACTAAGGAATGAGCAAGTGGTATAATATCATTTTAAAAGTAGAGTGCAGAGGGAATACTATGGTTAAAATTTAATAGGGGTTGAGGAACAGGGAAGAGGGGAGACTATGAGGTGGTGGAATTTAAAACTAAGGTTCATTGAAACCCATACAGATGTCAATTACTAATTATATAAGCACATTAAAATACATGATTAAAAAGAAAGAAGTTTGAACATAGATAATCTGCATGAGTGGACATGCTTTCTCAAGTAGACTTGGTTGTAAGTGAACATTTCAATATTCAACATGGGGTCAAAATGATGCTATTGCTCTTTGTTGCCTATTAGCTAGAATTTGCAAGACACTATTGCTGTCTATTTTGGTTGCATACAATAGAGAAATCAAGCTGAAAATAGCCTTAAAACCCTCACAGTACTGGCTACTGTTTATAGTGCTATAAGGTAGTGCCCAGGTTAAGAGAAGAGAAATTGTCTTGTGGCCCCTGTGTTACAATAATGACTTTCCAATTTGTAGGGCTAATCATTAGCGTTCTTATTTTATTTAAGGCCTGTGCTATGGAAGGGAATACATTGCTGGTACTGTAAGCCAAGTCAAAGACCTATAACTAATCGTAGGCCCGTCAGATATACTTCCTATTCCTAATGATATTCTGATAAGTGAACATAAAATCAAACTATTCATTAAATACTTACTAATAATGTAGTTTGCCTTTTTCTGAGAAGTGTCTTTTTATAATGATCTAAGGAAAAGACTGATAACTGGCCAAAGTATTAAGACTATATGACAGTTGACTTCTTAACCTTAAAAGTGATATCTGTATCTCTCCCTCCAAGAAGTAGGGGATACAATGATAAAGTGGGTAAGAAGATTTTAGAGGCCCAAATATATATAGGAATACTATGAAATGCTGCCTTCTTCCTATGGGATGGCATCTGCACAACACCTTCACACATACATCACAAGAGGGAGACAAGAATTTAGGAAGAGACTAATTGGGGTAAAAAAGAGGTCATCAGTATTGTAAATAATATAAAAGAAGGTATAGTGGATACATATGATTATCATACATTTTACACACATAAAATTGAAAAATAAAAAACAAAGTGGCTATAGAGATAGCTTATTTTGTAGGCTTCCTGTCACACATGCATGAGTGTCTGAGTTTTGAACTCTAGAAACCACATAAAAAGCTGAGCATTTCTGTATGCTTTCCTGTAAACTTAACACCAGGCTAGAGTAATTAGGATATAGATAATCCCTAGCCAGACAGCCTAGCAGAATCAAATCTGTGAGAGACAATGTGTCTCAAAGTTTTAAAAAATGGAAAGTAATCCAGAAAACATATTTGATGCTACCACCACCTTCCATACTAACACAGGCACACATACTAACATACATATCTGCCTACATACAAAATACAACACACAGACATGTGTGCACACATGTACACACACACAGACATATACCAGAACAAAGAAAAAGTAGTGTGTGTGGAAGTGTGTGTGAGTGAGTGTGTGTGTGTGTGTGTGTGTGTGTGTGTGTGTGTGTGTGTGTATCCCACAAGAATGGCCATAAGTAATTTACAATAATGTCAAAACTTCCTCAAATAACTCATTTGCATTAAAAAATTATATTTGGTGGAGCCCGACTGTATGAGCTCAATATATATATATATATATATATATATATATATATATATATATATAATGATTAAGTCCTTACAGTCTGTTCTTCTAGAGATTAAAATATACTTAGACACAATTATATTCATTAAATATAAGGGTTAAAGTTAGAGAAAGTTTTATAACATCAACTCACCAGGATTAATGAAGATGAAGAACAGATTTTTAACATTATGATAAAAGATATTTCTGAAGTAACACAACAAATTCATACTAGGATATTATTCTAAAGAAACCTATTCCTTTTTTCCAGTAACTAAAACGTAGCACATTTAAATAAAGATAAATGTAGAGATTGTTGAAATTAAAACATAGAAATCAATATAAAGAATCAATGAAGCTCAGAGCTGTTTCTTTGCAAAAAAACAAACAAGGTCCCAAAAGAACCTTGGTCTAAGTAACCAAAAGAAACAAATGCATAACCCAAATTAACATAATTAGAAATAAACAAGGAAATATAGCAGATACAAAAGAAATTAAGAATATTATAAACAATAAGTTACAAACCTGTACTCTATTAAGTTGGGGCAGAATAGAGGAATTTATTGATTTATCAAAGTACCAAAGTTAATCCAAAAGATGTAGACCCTAAATAATTCCAGAATAAATGAGCTTATTGAAGCAATAATTAGAGGGACGTATAGCAGAACTCCATAAGGCTTTAAATGTATATCGACTGCCAATCCTTCTTTTTATTTTTATTAAATATTGTATGAAACATATATAAAATATATAAAATAAACTACTTACAGCAAGAAGGACAGAAAAATATGATAGGGTCTGAGGTAAAAAGAAATGATATTAAAATTTAGAAAATATTTTAATGGACTAGACAATGTTCTCAAAGTTCGAAATATCAATATTATTCTGTGACTTGAAAGAGCAGCTTCAAGTAACCTGAGTTAAAGAAATTCTCCATGTTTCGTCCTATAAGCAAAGGAAATAACAGACTTATGTCATTATATCCTGTGTTGGAAATACCTCTTTGTGCAAGACAGGCAACCTAACTAAGAATCATATCTTCATTTTTCTCTTGAGAAAAAAAGACAAAAAGTCCATTGAAAGACAAATCGTCATTGAATTATTTTCTGAACTTAAAGATCAAAAATTAAGATTGGCACTATGCATATAAATATAAAATACTGTTTATTTATTACTAAGAAAAATATTTGTCATTTAGTTTTATTATAATACATTGATATAAGCTTGTAGAAGAATATGATTTTGATACAGTTTGTTTTAATAGTTGACTTACAAAGCTTTTTTAAGGGTCACTTGAGATCTTGATATTCCCTGGTATTTAGAATTTAATACCACTTGAACTCTATGACCCAGTTAAAGTCATGGTGACAAAAGAATACAGTTTAGAAACTGTGGCAATCTTGGAAAGGCAATCACAGGAATAGCCTTGAGGAATTTACAACAAAGTCAAACCTTCTTCAAACAACTTGTTTTTCAAAGATATTTTTGGTTCAGTAATAAGAAGTGGTGATACAGAAGGGATTTAAGAGAGCAGTCTCTGGAGCCAGACTATCTGAACACAATTCTTATATTCTTCTTAGCTGTGTGGCCACAGATAGCCCCTTTTAAACAACCAATGCTGTATTTTCTCTCTGAAAATAAGGACAATAATAGCACTTACTGCCTAGTATCATTGAGATTTTAAGAAAAAATTCAATATGCATAATATCTAACATACAGTAAGTACTACATTCATATTTCCCTTTTATCATACCCAGTATATCTTTGCAGGGAATGACTACTGATAGAACATAAATTTTTCATACAACCTGCACTATCTTTCATAAACTATACACGGTCTGATCCATCACGTGTAAATTCTGCTCCCTTATTAAGTGCCTTTGATAGCTGTGAAATCACCCTTGAATCCTAAGGAGCATAGCCGAAAGCTTCCAACAAGGAGTCTATATCCATGCGCCTATTCTTGACCTTATTCTATCACTCTCTGTAGGAAATCCACTACAATAAAAAAAAAAAAAAAAGAAGAAGAGCATACATTAGCCTTGTTTAGAGGTGGATCCTGTAACATTCTGCCCCAGATCCATGTGAAACAGTGAAATTTCCTTGCCAAAGGTAGGTAAGAGATGTGGAAATAGTGAAAATGAAAATTTATTAAGGAGAGTCTTAAGGAGTGAATTGTAAATGACTCCTGGAAAAATCTGCAAAAAGCCACATATTAATGCTCACCAAAGGATACTATTGCTAGAGGTCTTGACAATCAATACGATAGATAACCATTCTGTGCTTGTGTATATCTTCATACACACTCCTCTTCTTATTTAAATGCTTAGAAACCATAATTACAGATGGTGGAAATAGAGGTGTTCTAGGTCTCAATAAAATAAATTCCTTTCAATATGCTTGATCTGCCAATGTTAGTGTGTTTCACCCAATCTCTCCATAAGCAGAGATAGAAGCTGAAGACTGAATTGACACCATGGCTCAAGAGAACCTCCTCACGGTCCTTTGAATTCCACTATTCAGACTGGTTTTTCTTGGAGCACTGCCACGGACCACCGAGGGGGCTTCTTGCCGTGGAGAGCAAGGGTCCGAGGATATCAGGTGGGGATGGATTCGGCGCGACAGACAGACACGAACACAAGGAGGTCCAATGCTGCTGCAAAGATCTTTACTTGAGCACAGTGGTTTATACAGTCATGACAGGAACTTCTGCTGGCTACAAACCACAGTTTAAGAGATACAGATCAGGTTACAAAGTGTAAAGTATAGCAATAATCAGAAACTAAAAGTACCACAAGGTCCTCTGGCTATGCACAAGGGCCAGAGACAGACTGTGGTTAATCACCTCAGAAGGTGGCATGAGCTTTTCTTAGAATTCGCAGTCAGCTAGGCGAAGCTGGCTCCTTTTTCGGGCATGTTATTGTTAACAGCTTTTACCAATGAGAGAAGTACAAGTCTGTATGTCTGTAGCCCATACTTAGATAAAGTTGTTATAGTCCTTTACACATCTTAATATTTCTGATATTCCCATACATTGTAAACCAAAACAATCCCATGGGGTGCCATACTTTACTACCACCTTGGTGAGTTGTGTAATTGTGTCATTTTTCTCTGCTGCAGTTAAAGTGCACCATGGAGGTCTGGCCCTCAAGATTCTTTCCCAGGGACTCAGGTCCTAATATCTTATCTTTTTACCATCCTTAGTAACCCATCGTGTTAAATCCTCATCATACACTCCTATATATGATAATGGAGGGTAGGGAGTGGTTCTTAGAGCTATTGGTCCTCTGTATTTGGGTCTCTGCCACCATTTCCCTTCAATCCAGTCCTAAGTTGTCCCATTTTCTGTTTTACTGGAAACTCCCGGGACTGCTTCATTTTCCTTGCTATCCTCACATTCCTGGATATGCCTACTCTTCCAAGAATTCTTTAGCCTATACTCCAGCTGTTGCCATTTGTCAAGTGCCTCCTGCACAGACGTATTTTCTTTCTGTATCAACTGCACAAACATCTTCACCCCCAAGGTGTAGTTTCATTTACAGTCATGTTTCTGGTAATGTTTAATATGAGACTTTCAGCTTTCTGTGGAACTACTTCATCCACGGCCACCATTGGTTCATTTCCCGATGGACTCACATCAGGTTTCTCAGTTACTGAGATGTTCAGAGGGTAAGAACGGCCTTGCCCTGGAGGTGGACTTAATAAGAATGCGTCAGTGATTATAGAGCAGGGAAGGAGGAAAAGCAGAAGTAGGCCAATAGCCAGGCTCTGTACACCCAGGACTCGGGATGTTCGTCTCAACAAATACCTGGGCATCTGCCAGAGACCCTTGCGAATCTGGTTCCCCATCACCTGATCGATGTCGGAGCATCCTCCGAGCCGATGAAGTTGCATGTCACACAGACTCTAGCGGAGTGGGTATGGCAGAGCAAATGCATATGGTTGACATGTTTAAGCCTTCCCAGACTACCACACTTCTGCCAAGCAATGTTTCTACAAAGTTTTGCTATTTAAAATGAAATTATTTCTGAGGAATATTTTTTTTATATATTTGTATTATTAAGTATTTTTACATATATACTTTTATTCTTATGTACATATATAATAAGCTACCTACAGGAAATTAATTTTAGGAAGAGGTAATGTTTTATCCATGGCACATATAGATTTTAACTTATACTCAGCCATTCCTTATTTTCCTTTTTTTATACATTTTTTATTAATTCATTCATATTACACCTCAATTGTTATCCCAATCTTTGTATCTTCCCATTCCTCTCACCCCTCCCTTTCAACTTATTTCCCTCACCTATGACTGTGACTGAGCAGGACCTCCTTCCCCTGTGTATGATCATAGGGGCTCTTGTTGGTAGCCTGCTATCCTTCCACTGAATGCCACCAGGCCTCCCCATCAAGGGGACATGGTCAAATATGGGGCAGAGAAGTTTGTGTGAAAGTCAGTCCCCTCTCTCCACTCAAGTGTGGAGAATGTACTGTCCATTGGCTAGATCTGTAGGGGTTTGATGTTTACTGTACGCATATTCCTTTCTTGGTGCCATACTCTGAGCAGAATCCTAGGCCCAGATCTGCCCATCACAATGTTCTTTTTGTAGGTTTTAGGACCCTCTGGATCCTTCTGTTTCCCCATTCTACCACACTTCTCTCACCTAGAGTCCCAGTAGGATGTCCTCACATCTATCCCACTTTCCTAGTATGCAAAGACTTTCATGGGACATGCCCCTTGGGCTAGTGTACAGTTATAAGTGAGTATATACCATCTGAATCTTTCTGCTTCTGGGTTAACTCACTCATTATGATCATTTCTAGTCCCGTCCATTGGTCCACAAATTACTGGAATTCCTTGTTTTTAATAACTGAATTGTATTCCACAGTGTATATGTACCACAGTTTCTTTATCCATTCTTCTGCTGAGGGACACTTAGGCTGTTTCCACATTCTGCCAATTATGAATAAGGTCACTATGAACATGGTTGAGCATATGTCCTTGTGTGCTGGAGTATCTTCTGGGTATATTCCAAATAGTAGGATAGCTGGATCTTGAGGAAGCCCTATTCTCAGTTTTCTGAGTTAACACCAGATAGATTTCCAAAGTAGTCATAATAGTTTGCATTCACACCAGCAATGAAGGAGTTTTCCTCTTTCTCCACATCCCAACAGTATGTGGTATAGCTTGAATTCTTTATCTTAGCCATTCTGATGGATGTGAGATGGAATCTCAGAGTCATTTTGATTTACATTTCTCTGCTGACTTAAGCTGTTGAGCATTTCTTTAAGTGTTTATCACCCATTTGATATTTCTCTGTTGAGAATTATCTGGTTAGTTCCAAGCCCCATTTCTCAATTTGGTTATTTGGTTTGGTGGTGTTTAATATATTGTCACTTGATTTTTGACAAAGAAGCCAGATTTATTCAATGGAAAAAGGATAGCATATTCAACAAATGGTTCTGGTCTAACTGGATGTCTACATATAGAAAAATGCAATTGGACCATATTTGTCACCATGCACAAAACTCAAGTCCAAATGGACTTCAGCATAAATCGAGAGACACTAAATCAGTTAGAAGAAAAAGTGGGGAAGACCCTGGAACACATTCGCTGAGACAACTTCCTGAACAGAACTCCAACAGCACAGGCCTTAAGGTCAACAATTAATAAATGGGACCTTATGAGGCTGAGAAGCTTCTGTAAGGCAGGAGACACTGTCAACATAACAAAGCAACAGCCTATGGCATGGGAAAAGATCTTCACCAACCCTACATTTCAGAAAGGTCTAATATCAGCCATTTCTTATACAAGAAAAAAAGACAGAAAAAAAGAAAAATCTGCCTAAAAAATGGCAAGCTTGGATGCATGCAAAGTCGATGGTCAAGCTCTGCCAAGATAGGATAAGCATGTCCTCAACAGTTTCTACCTCACAAATATGTCTGTCAGATATATTGGACTAGAAGGCTGAAGAAGATGCCCCATCATAATAGAAAGTTTTAGGTGACTACTCAGGTAGAAAACTGTCTTGTTCATCTTCTCATTTGGAATGCTATTAACCTTCATTACTCACCTATTCAGGTAATCAAGTTTATTCCTTCTTAAGTCTGTGATGGAGTTAAAGACCAGGTAGCTTAGTTTTATGATGAAGCTTAGTTGCTTATGTGTCAAGATGTCATAAGGTCTAGATATGTGGGCTCTTGTCTGCAGGCAGAGGAGAAGCTTCCTCCCAGTAAACTTCATGGTGGGACATAGATGAGCAGACCTCCTTGCTGATAACAATGCACTAGACCAAAATGTGTTAAAACAATAGTTCCTTACAGACCCTAACCCACACAAAAGGTGTCAAAAGCTGGCTCTTTGAAGAAAAACATATCAAAGGAGCCCTCGAGACAAGCCCCAGGAAGTGTCCTTAGAGTGTCTCCTGCTATTCAAGTAGCCTTAGTTTAAAAATCTGGAGGCTGGAAGGTTTGGAGCACTCCTCATTTCTCCCCTGTGTCTCTCTGTCCTTGTGTTAATATTATCATTAAATTTAGTGATTTTAAATTATCTCTTTGACTCTCTACTCTCTTTCCTTTCACAAGCCAGAGGCTCCCTTCCCCCTCTGGAAGGGACACATATTTTTATTGTCTCAACCCCAACTCAGCATGGCTGCCCTGCACTCCCTCTCTGTCCAGAAAGCCTTCTTTATGGTGCCTGCTTCTCAGGGCAGAGTTTTCCTCAGCTAGCATCCAGAAGGCTGAAGAAAGTCTGTGACCAGATTCTCAGCACAGCGTCCCAGAGAAAGGAACCCACATAAATAGTTGTTTTAAGTTGATAATGACAAGATGTGATGGGGATTGATTTACATTCAGAATTTTAGACACAGCAAGATAGGAAAGATATTTTCCTCAAGGCTGTCAAATAAATACAGCTAAAACACTAGCAATGTAACATTTATTAATTCCTGATTGTATCATGGTTATTCTTGCTATAGGTAGTTTATTGTATAAATGTAAAATTATATAAATGAATATGTGAAAAATAAAAGTAAATAAATAAAAATCTCTAATATTTGAAGAAAGTATAGGTTGTCTTACAGAAACCTGTCATGGAACAAGCCATGGAAAACCTGTGTGCTAAACTCCGGTCGTTTGGAGTTAATATATTTGATATAAGAATCAATGTGTTTTTCTGAGTTATTTTTGCCAGAAGTAATCACTGAAATAAAAAATATTATTCAAAAATTTGATGCTGGTGAATTTCTGAGTCTGATTGTAAAAACTACTGCCTTTTATATAGTATACAACAGTATTTTCAAAGCTTTTTTTCACAAACCACCACATCCTTATAATATTAGTAATACCTATATTGTCAAATTACTTTTTAGAAGAACTTGTTATTAAACATTCTTATAAAAGCAACTTTGTCATATAGTTCTTCAGGCTTTTCCATACATTGGGATGCTGTGTGATCCTCCGAAAGACATGTTAGTAGCATAATTCCACTACTTTATTTGATCATAAAACCGAGTTTATTGAGCTACTTTTCTTACATTATTGTGCTACAGGGGAAATTTTAGAAAAAATTTGGGCAGATGTTTTGAATCAGAGTATCACAGTAGGAATCAGTCAACTAAATGGTGATGATAAAATCAAGTACTGTTATGTTTACAAAGAAATTGAACATTTTGCAATGAAACAACCCTAGATAAACAGGCTTATTGGGTTTTATATTAAGGCACTGCTGGTATATAATTCTGAATCTTCACATAGTGAGTACCAAAAGATGAGTACTAGTCAATGGGGACTTATATTCACATTCTGATTCTCTTTACTGGCTGATATTCATATCAAAGCAGTGAAAATATTTTCATGAATTCATAATACTTTTATCAAGGTCACAACAAAAATTTCTAAGAGAATACTACATATCTACTCTCCTACAGCCAGAATTTAAAACTTCAATTAATTTTCACAAAATTTAGAAATATGTTGATGGTACCTTTATCCTCTTCAATGTAAAGACATACTTGATTTCACATTTTCTGAAGTTTTTGAAACAAGGAGAGACACATGCTTTATTAAACACTGACAAGTTCCAAGGTAAAGAAATGGAACTGTCAATCTTCAACATATCTTAAAATATAAAAGTAACTAACTGAAATAAATTCTGCTGGATTTCTTTGTTTTTCTAGCATTTGAGAAAAATTTGAAGACTGTGAATGATAGGCATGACACACAACTTAAAAAAATAAATGAAACCTTCAAATCAATGCACAGAAGAAAAAAGTGATAAATACTTAGTGCAATTTTATAGCACACAAAACCTGGCATGTTTTAACAAGAGATGCTTGAATAAAAACCCATCAAATAACAAATCATCATTTGCTTTGTTGTAAGTATAACTTTTATTTACCTGATGTAATTGCTGTGTAAATGCTTACTACCATAAGGCATAGCCCTGGAAGCTTCTAGCCTCCAAACAGTCTAATATATGCCTAGAATGTTTTCAGCCTCTAAAACTTATTGTTGAATATGACCCATCTTTCTACTTCTTTCTGAACTCTTGCTGGATGGTTCAACTCAGTTGTTCTGGCTCAGACCTCTCCAAGGTAACCGATTTAATCTGGGTTATCTCAGCTGCTGACTAATCTACTCTGACTGGCCTCAAACTAACTCCAGCAATCTGTCTTAGTCTTCTGGCTCCTTCTCATTCTCTTGCTTGTTCCCTATTCAACCTGTCTGTACAAACATCTCCTGGCAAAACATCCCCATCTCCCTTTCTGCTCTCTTAAGTCACTTCCATTTTCTCTCTTTTGGGAATATCCTGTTCTATCAAATCTTTCTCTGCTTCATCACATTGCCTGCCACTCAATTAGACATCACTTTTCAAAAAACATGTGCTTCCATCTATCAAGTAACTTTACCTTCATTGCTTGGAATATAAGGTGTGTACTAAGGGTATGTTTGGAGTCCAGATGTGTCACATCACAAAGAGCAACTTTGTTGTCGGATTAAAATTACACTTTATCTTTCCAGTCTATGCTTTTTTTGCCATACATTCTTTTGTTTCTTAAATCTTGTGCAGCTATAGACAGAGATGCTAAAATATGAGATGGAAAGACTGAATTATATGGAGTTGTTACTCAGGTTATTTACCAGGAATCATTCAATTTAACCATTCAGGCAACAGGAAATCACTGACAAGATTTAATACCAGGAAAGCACAAATGGCTGTTTTGTAGTGTTTGTAAACATGTGTTTGTTTTTATTCCAAGTATGGGATGTGAAACCTACTTGTGTGACGGTGTGTGATGTTTCTCTGCTGGAAACAGACTTGTGAGAGGGCACATGATGTTTTTTCCACTAGAAGAGAAACTACCTGGGATATTCTTTTTGCCAACTGATAAACATCTTAGTACAGACTCTGAGAAATATATTTTCCACAAAACAAAGGCTGGACTTTTGACTTTTACATCACTTCATCACACTTGGATGTTCATTGCTTAGATATACTTCTAAAGAAAAATGTTCGAGAAAATGCTTTGGGTTTCTGTGTTCCAAGTGGTATTATGGGTTCCAGATGCTGCAGTTGTGATTACTTTTGCTTAATTTCTGGTTTGCTGTTTAATGGGTCTTCCAGAATTGTTGGCATAATGTTCTTGTGGACTGTGTATAGTTTCCCCTGACTCATTCAAATGCTGATTTCCCCACACCACTCTACTGATCAATCTGGACATTGCATTGTGATGGTCATTCTAATTATCACGTTTCAAGTTTGTGTAAAGATATCACCATTTGTTCTCTTTGTTGTCAATGGAAACCCACTAGGCAATGTTGTGCTGCAATAGAATAGGTTGGTGCCTCCTGAGAAAGTGATGAGACCAGAAAGAGAAGGAGCCACAAGGAGAAGAGAAGGAAACATCAGGAGAAATTAACCATGATTAGGAGATGATTTTAAATCAAGTAAAATGTGGGGAATCTGAATGAATGGGAACTAACTATACTAACATGGATGTTTAGTGTGGAGTAATTATTGTGCAGCATTGTGCTATAGGTTAATTAAATAGATCCTGTTTTCTCTGTGTGGTTATTTGGGTATAAAGCTGTGTAAGGAGTAACTGCTGATTTCACTTAAATAATAATTAAATCTTAATAATCATTCAAGAGGGAATCCTGATGATAAAGAGTGGAATTGTCCCAAGGAACTGAGTCAAATAAAGGTTTACTTTTCCTGTCCCTATTCACTTTCTTTCTCTCTTATCTAGGATTGATTGGAGGTAGGGAAGTAGTCACAAAAGAACCACAGATAAATTCGGGTTTTAAAAGGTCAAAGGCTACAATTGTTTTATGAGAAAATTATAAGCACCATTAAAAGAAGCTATTTAATTCAAGTAATGGATGCAGAAAATAGATCTAAAATAAAAAAAAGTTAAAGAATCATGAAAAGAAATGACTTTTCTTCTCTTTGACAGATGTTTTGTTACTTTATAATAGCCCTAATCATCTGCATTAGACTCATGGAAAACTGGAATTTTTATCAGATATAGAAAATATGTGAATGAGGAAACACTGAATAATTTCAAGAATCTATTATGATTTACCATACAGAAAGTAGTATTGAAATAGAAAATACAGCATATACTTTGGATAAAGACTAGGACTCCAAACCAAGTAATATTTATTGAGTCATTTTATGACTTATTAAGACATAGATTTAAACAATAAGCTAGGGGTGCTCCAAAGGAAGTTATCTGTGACTATGGTTGTGATTATAGTTAGCAGCCAAGATGTTTATGGTCAAAATAAAGTTATTAGAAGTTTCTGGATGTTCAAATTCTAGTCAATTAAACAGTATAGTATGAATTGAGAAAAAACTATTGTGACAAGATATAGTTGGGCAACATGTGGGGATTTATGTGAATGCAAGAATTTAAGCATAGTGAAATAACACATACATAGCTACAGCACAGTATAGTAATATGAACTATGTAAATATTTGTCCATATACCCACAATTATGTAGTCATAACTGCTCATCAGAGAAACTTGTTTTTGTAACAGGTGACGGTCATTACAAATAACCATAACTAATCAAAGAACTAGAGTTGGGGTACCCAGTGCCACTGGAATTATTCATAAAACAACTCCTGTACCAAAGCATTAGGGTATACTGTGAACAATGAGTCAGAAAGACCATAGGAAGCAGAGGATCAGAAAGTTTGTCATGAGAACGTATCTTCTAAGCTGCACCACTGAAGTGCCACCTACATGACTATATAAACATGAGTTAAAGGACAAGGACAATAAAAATGCTAAAACAGAGAGGGAAAAGACCATGCACAGACCTATATGCAACTGAAAAATGCGCAGAGTTGAAGAAATATTTTAGGGAAACACATATCTATTGGTTGTCTAATACTAAATGTTCAGCCATGGAAACATACATACATGTAGCATCATATGGACTGAAAAGGTTATTCTTAGGAATATATATGTGCATACAAATATATATATATGCATGGAACAACAATTAGTGATAAAAAGGCTATGGATTTGAAAGAGAGCAACAGAGATATATGGGGGATTTGCAAGGAGGAATGTGGGAAAAGAAAAGAAGAAGTGATATAATCATGGTATAATTGTATTATAATTGAAAAAAGAAGAAATAAAATTTAACAAATATGAACTGAAACCAGTAGTGTTTGCTCTTAGGTTAATATTGAAGACTAATAGCTGATGTCAAATTACATATATTCTAAGGAAGATTTAATCTTTTAAAAAAAGTGCCTTGGAGTTTACAATGTGAGAGTCAATGGTGGCCTTGCTAGTAACATGGTCAGTAGAGAGTGGATATAGGATTAGGTTGCGTTGGTGTGGGAGAAAAATATCTTGCATATCCTTGATTTGCTAAAGCATACCATAACATGAGGAAGAAAAGATACTGCTCACATTTCCCATGCATGTTTACTTTATTCAATCATACTTCACTAGTTACTTAAGTAAAAGGAATTACTTGAAATCCTTATAATAAAGATGGAATGTAGTCCACCCCTATACAACCTCACCAGAATTTCAAATGATGCATTTTAGATAGTAAACTTAACGACAGCATAGTGGCTTTGGAGTGATGAATAAATCACTATTAAATTTTTGTAAGTGGCTATTTCAGAAGAGATTGGGCAAAAATGCATTTTCAATTTGATATTCAGCTTACCTGTTCATAGGAAGCATATTAAAAATCGGAAAAAAAAGCAGTATTTTAACAGGAGAATTTTTATGGATGGTCATCTCACTTGAAAGGAAGTTAAGCATTCTTCTTGTAGAAGCCGTGAAAACACTGGGGAAAGAAGAACAAAGCACTTGATCTGTCATCCACAGAACTTCCATCTTGCTAAACGCAGCCACTTGCATTCATATGAAATCTCTTGTACTAGACTAGGAAATATCAGGCTGGTCAGATTGCTAATCTCTTCTGTGTTTAGAGTTCAGTGCTGGTATCTTGAGTATCTTGGGACTGCTTCAGGCAAAATCTCTCATCAGGGAAGCATTAAACCACATTATCAACATTAACAAAAATCACTTTTATCCACTTTCTTCAATTTGACTGGATTTGCATTTGTGTTTTTATGAGGAAGAGAAAAAGTTATTTTTGTCCTTCAAAGAGAGATAAATGTAGTTAGAAGCAGCAGAGAAAGGATATGACAAAATACATAAAATAGTTAATAGAGTAAATAGTTGTTTCAGTATTATTCTTATATGTATCCTAAATTATGCTTGATGCATACAATATTATTGGTTCTCTATGGCCACCCAGCCTATTTTCTCTAAAATAACTTCGAATCTATATTATTCTTTTGGGGTTCCTCAGAATAATCTGAAGAAGCAAATGACAATTTTGTATGCAAAGGCTGAACACTTATCTCCAGTCATATGCATGAGATATCTGGGTGCTGGTTGATCACTTCCATGTTCACTGGCTCACAGCTGAAGCCAGAAAATACAACAGTAATGCAAGATAACAAGTATAACAAACCATCAACCTTGGAGTGAGAAAAATGTCTGATTCGACTAATTATCTTTTACATTGTTTCTTAACCAGATCCGACTAAATAGTTCACACATCCACCTTCCCCTATTTTACGGAGAAGGGGAGCACGCCTACCCACCCGCCCCACTTTATCAGATCACATTCATTAGATTGTTGTCTTTCTCTGTGGCATGGCAAGGCAGCCCTGTCTTTCAGAGATATGCAGCTCAGGCTTCATGTGTGTCCACTAGTAACAGGGATGGGGGTTGTCTCTGACATGGACTCTGCTGTCTGCTTAATATTTTTTAATTTTAATTGTGGAGGTGTGTGTATTCACAAGCACTAGTATATTTCTGTGTGTGTGAATAAATGTCAAATATCTCTTGGTACTTATGGATCCCGGTAGAGAGCACCAGATCCTCTGTAGCTGGAGCTGCAGGTGGGTGTGGGCTGTGAGCTGCCCACCGTGGGAGCTCTAAATAGAGCTCAGGTACCGTAGAAGAGTAGTACTGAGAGACAGGGACTCTTAACTGCTCAGACATCTGTCTCTCCACCCCCAAAATGAGCTCTTGTGAAAATATACCATAAAATATCTTTTGTCGGGGAGATACACTATATTTATTTTCTTTAATATGGAAATATCTATATCTACAATATTAGTGATAACATGTAAATTCTAAGTATAAATTATAAAGAAAATATTGTCATCTATAATGTTCCATAGAAGTGCTTAACTATAGAATCCAGTCCATACTTTGCAAAAATCAAGTACCTGTGTGTAAAATATATGTGTAGGCAGCTGTGCTCCCTTACCTGTGTTTTAATATTGTACCTATGAATCCATAAATTTAAGTGAAATTATTAAATTGTGGATTAGCATGCTACACAGTAATATCTGGCCACAATGTATATTTTGATCTCCATTATTTTGTGTTCCATATTATGAAATGTATATAAATAGTGTAAAATATAAGTCAAATGACTATTTTCACTTAGTTGCTTTTTATAGTTGTAATCATTCAATTAACTTACTCTAAACTATTAAAATTATACAAATATTATCGACTCTCACTACTGAAATGATGCTCCAGAAACCACGATTATCTGTGACACGTGGAATATGAAGAAGTTCCATCCCAGACTTTTTTAATTGAACCTTCATTCCAATAAGACCCAATATACATACTAAAGTTTGAGAAACATTAGTATAATTGACTTAACATATCTGCAATAATTTTGCAGTAGACGACCATGATTAATCATGGTTGTTGTCTGTCCTATAGAAAGCATTAACTCCATTGTCATAGAAAGAAACTAATTTCTGGTCTTCCACAGACAGAAATGTTGATCCAGTAGGAGATGCTTTCATTTTCAGAAGGAAAGTTATGAGAAATATAAACCTTCAAAAGCTCTGTGTCTTGTTTTTCAAGATGAATGGGAACCCAACAGAGGTGACCCAGTATGATCTGACAGGTGGTATATTTCAGATGGACGAGTGGAAGAGAACAAAAAGAGCATTTTAAAGTATGTGATTGTAGTTATAGCAAAAAGTTGCTTTAGGCCAATTTCACAGAGTCCAATACCTTCTACACGTTATTGAATCAAGGATTCAGCATTCTAAAATGTTATGGGAAATTGGTTATCTCATGGCCAATTACCTGCATGGGTAAAAGTGAGCATCCTGGTCTATATTTGTCCCTGATTAAAACTGCTGGATTGAAAAATGAATTTAAGCCCATAAGAAGTCGCTGACATGAGAAGCAGCTCAAATTCAATTTACTTTGGCATGTCTACACGACAATTTCCAAACATACTTGAATCTAAGAGTTTGGCTCTTAAATACAATCTAAATATTGCTTTATATAATCTTATTTGAAAAAGGTGAATGAATTAGGCTCCTTTCTTTGCTCTAACATACAGTGTCACTGAAGACTTCACAATGATTAATAGCCATGCAAAAACTGTCTCTAATAAGGTTAAAATATTTTGGGCTCATATTTTTAATTAATTTTACTTTATGTGCTTTGGTCTCTTGACTATATGTATGTCTGAGTGACAGTGTTGCATTCCCTAGAACAGAGGTTACAGACAATTCTGAGCTGCAATGTGAGTGCTAGTAATTGAAACTGTGTATTCTAGAAGCTCAGCCAGAGCTCTTAACTGCAGAGTCATTTTCTCCAGCACCCCAGAGTACATATTTAATAAATTGATTTTACATGTGATGCTGTCTGTATAAGTGTTTTCCTGTGTCCATGTTGGTAGGCCATAAGAACCTCTGGTATTCTTGTCTTTAATTCTCTTCAGATTCCTCTCAGGTATTTCCAATAACCTGTAATTTCCTGTAGGGGTGGAAGCTTGAAAGACTCAGTCATCTCCCTGTCTTCATGCTCTCTTTGAGATGCATTAACACACTTTGGAAGACATATCCTGCTTGTCACATATGTCTTAGAATATAAACTTTGGTCCTCGTGGTTGTGTATCAAGAGTTTGAACGTGTCCACTAAAATTAAGGAATAGACAAGACTGCCCACAGTCTTGAAGTTCTAGCTAGAGCAGTAAGACAACAAAAAGATATCAAGGAGATCCAAGTGGGAAAGGAGGAAGTCAAATTATATCTCTTTTTGCAGATGATATGATAGTGAACATAAATGACCCCAAAATTCGACCCGAGAACTCCTACAGCTGATAAACACCTTCAGCAAACTGGCTATATGCAAAATTAACTAAAAAAATAAGTAGCCCTCTCGTATATAAATAACAATAGTGCTAAGAAAGAAATTAGGGAAACTACACCCTTCTCTATAGCCACAAGTAATATAAAATATCTAGGTGTAACTCAGAAAAAGCTAGTTAAAGACTTGTATGAAAAAAACTTCAGTTGTCTGAAGAAGGAAATTGAAGATGACATGAGAAGATGAAAAGATCTCCTTTGTTTGTGGATCAGGAGAATTAACTCAATAAAAATGGCCATCTTACCAAAAGTAATTTACATATTCAATGCAATCCCTATCAAAATAGCTACACAATTTTTTAAAGACATGGAAAGATCAATTTTCAACTTGACATGGAAAAACAAGAACCCAGAATAGCTAAAACAATTCAATACAATAAAACATCTTCCAGAGGAATAACCATATCTGATCTCAAGCTGTACTATAGAGCAACAGTAATTAAAACAGCATGGTACTGGCAAAGCAATAGGTTTGTTGATGATTGGAATCAAATTGAAGACCCAGAAATCATTCCATACACTTATGGACACTTGATTTTTGACAAAGAAGCCTAGTCTATCATAGAAAAAGGTACAGCATATTGAACAAATGATGCTGGTGTAACTGGGTGTCTACATGTAGAAAAATGCAAGTAGATCCATATTCATCACCATGAACAAAACTCATGTCCAAGTGGATTAAAGACCTCAACATAAAACTAGACACACTAACTGTGTTAGAATAAAAAGTAGGCAAGAGTCTTGAACTCATTGGCACAAGAGACAACTTCTTGAACAAAACACCAAAAGCCCAGGCTCTAAGGTCAACAATTAATAAAAGGGACCTCATGAGGCTGAGTACCTTCTGTAAGACAGAAGACATTGTCAACAGAACAAAGTGACAGCCTGCAGACTGGGAAAATAGTTCACAAAGCCTACATCAGATAAAGGGCTAATATCCAAGATATATAAAGAACTCAAGACATTAAAGACCAGAAACTAAATACCCAGTTAAGAAACATGGTTCAGAGCTAAACAGAGAATTCTCAGCATAGGAATATCAAATAATTGAGAAACACTTAAAGAAATACTCAATGCCCTAGGTCATCAAAGAAATGCAAATCAAAACAACTCAGAGATTGCATCTTGCATCCATCAGAATAGCTAAGATCAAAAATTCAAGTGACAATACATGCTGGCAAGGATGTGGAGAAAGGGGAACACTCCTCCATTGCTGGTGGGAGTGAAAATTTGTCCAACCACTTTGAAAGTCAATTTGGCATATCCTCAAAAAATTGGGAATAGAAAAACATCAAGATCCAGCTATTGCACTCCTTGGAATATACCCAAAAGGTGCTCTACTATACAACAAGGACATGTGGTCAATTATGTTCTTAACTGCCTTATTTGTAATAGCCAGAATCTGGAAACAACCTAGATGTCCCTCAGTCAAAGAATGGATAAAGAAACTGTGCTACATTTATACTATGGAATAGTACATAGTTATTAAAAATAAGGAAATATTAAAATTTGCAGACAAATGGATGAAACTAGAAATGATCATCCTGAGTGAGTTAACCCAGGCTCAGAAAGATGCACATGGTATATTCTCATTTATGATTGGATATTAGCCAAACATGAATGTCCTCTAAGACTCTTCAGTCAGCAAGAGACTGGGACAGATGGTGAAACTTCCTATTGGGACTCCACGTGAGAGAGATATGGGAGAATGGGGAAATCGTATGGCCCAGAGTGTCTAGGAACTAGAAGACCATTAAGGCTGGCAGATCTAGACCGGGGGAGTCTGCTCAAACTGTTTACCAATCAAGGACAATGCATGCAGCAAAACTAGACCCCCTATTCAGATCTAGCCAATGGACAGCTCAATCTCCACAGTTATGTGGAGAGCAGGAACTGACTCTGACATAAACTCTGGTGCCTCTATTTGACCACTTCCCCTTTGTGGGGAAGCAAACTGGCAGTCAGAGGAAGGGTTAGCGGGATATCCAGATGAGACCTGATAGGCTGTGATCGTATGGTAAGGAAGGAGGTCCTTTCTGTCACAGGCCTAGGGGAGGGAATAGGGTGGAAGAGGGAGGGCGGGAGGAATGGGAAGATACAAGTGAAGGGACAATAATTGAGATGTAGTCTGAATAAATTATTTAAATAAAATTTGAAACAAAGAAGTTTGAACTACTGAGACATCTTTCAAATCCCTCATATGTTTTGTATAATAATTTCAAAATGCAGCCTCTTAAGTAACAAGGATGATAATGGTAAGCACCTTATTTGTACAGTAGTTGAAGCTTTATGTTTGTCCTCTCAAGCAGCTATTTTGAGCTGGCACCTATATTTTCTTCATTTTTCTGCTATTTAAAATTGTTTGACAACAGCGACAGCAACAGCATAGAGACAGCGACATCGGTAGCTGCTGTGGCGCCAGCCACATCAGCGGCGCTTGCTGAGGTAGGCCGTGGCAAACAAAACATCCATAGTGGTGATTGGCAGGAGGGATTCTCGAGATCAGCAGCTGGAAGTAGCAAGCAACAGGAGATGCAAGAGACTGTGAGCAGCAACAGTGGGTGACAGAGAGTGGACCAGCGCCTTGTTTCAGTGGAGGCCTACGACCAGCAGGGAGAAAGAGAAGGTTAGACTGCTGGACAGGTCAATACACCAAAACAGAGGGGCCTATCTACAGAGCAAAAGATTAACAAAACAGAAGTCACACAGCACCTGACATCCCAAACAAAAATTAACTGTGTAGTGAATCCCTCAGAGGAGATAAGCAGCCAGAGGAGCCCTATAAAACAATGGAATTCAGGGGACAGAGCTCAAACAAATATAAATACAGGAAGGCAGAGTCTGAGAACCCAGTATAGAAATCAGCACCCTATCAAAGGTACTATAAAGAGGAACTATACAGAGAGAACTATAAAGAGGAAATGAATAGATCCTTCCAAGAATTCCAGGATAGCACAAACAAATGAACAGAAGCCATCCAGGAGAAACAAGAAACCACAAGCAAACAGGTGAGGGAATTAAATAAAACAATTCAAGACATGAAAACAGAACGAGACAATATTAAAAAATCACAAATCAAGAAAAAAAGTGAAATGGAACAGTTAAAAAAGGAAGCAGGAATCCAACAGACAAGTATAACCAACAGAATCCAACACATGGAAGAGAGAATCTCAGGTGATGAAGATACAATAGAAGAAATTGATACATCTCTCAAAGAGAATCTTAGAACAGAAAAATTAGTGACACAAAGCATCCAAGAAATCAAGAACACCATGAGAAGGCATAACCTCAGGATAATAGGAGTTGATGAAAAGGAAGAAGCAAAGTCCCAAGGATGAGGGAATGTTTTCAAGAAAATAATACAGGAAAACTTCCCCAATCTACAGAAAGAGATACGCTTGAAAATACAAGAGGCCTACAGAGCACCAAATACACTAGACCAGAAAAGAAATTCATCCCAGCACATAATCAAAACACTAAACCTGAAATAAAGAAAAGATACTAAAGGCTGCAAGAGAGATGGGCAAAATAACATATAGTGGTAGACCCATCAGAATTACACCTGACTTTTCAACAGAAACTATGAAAGCCAGAAGAGCCTGGACTGAGGTATTGCAGACTCTACGAGACCACAGATGCAAACCTTAGCTACTATATCCAGCAAAACTTTTAATCAACATAGATGGAGAAAACAAGATACTCCATGACAAAATCAAATTTAAACAGTATCTAAATACAAACCCCACTCTACAGAAAATAGTAGAAAACATCATCAAAATGAGAGCAGTCACACCCAAGAAAATGCAGCATACAGATAATCGCACATCAGCAGAACAAAAAAAGACACTGTCACACACAATCACCACTATCTCGACAGTAAAAGGATCCAATAACCATTGGTCAATAGTATCTGTCAAAATCAATGGGTTAAACGCCCCAGTAAAGAGGCACAGGCTAACAAAATGGATGCAAAAACAAGATCCTTCAATATGTTGCATTCAAGAAACACATCTCATAAAAAAAAATAGACATTACCTGAGAATAAAGGGCTGGAAAAAAATTTCAAGTAAATGGTTTCAGGAAGCAAGCCGGAGTAGCCAGCTTAATATCTGACAAAATAGACTTTCAATTAAAATTGGTTAAGAAAGATCGAGAAGGACACTTTGTCCTAATCAAAGGAAAAATCCACCAAGAGGACATCACTATCCTAGTTATCTATGCCCCAAATATTAGGGCACCTATATTTGTAAAAGAAACACTTTTAAAGTTTAAATCACTCATTGATCCCAACACAATAATAGTGGGAGACCTCAACACCCCGCTATCACCAATGGATAGATCCTCAAGGAAGAAATTAAACAGAGAAGTAATCAAGATAACAGAGATCATGAATCAAATGGACCTAACAGACATTAATAGAGCTTTTTACCCAAATATAAAAGATTATTCTTTCTTCTCTGTGCTACATGGAACCTTCTCCAAAATAGACCACATAACTGGACACAAAACAAACCCCAATAGATACCAAAATGTTCAAATAATCCCTTGCATCCTATCAGACCACCATGGCCTAAAGCTGAGCATCAACAACAATAGAAATAACAAAAAGCCTACAAACACATGGAAACTGAACAATCTTCTGCTCAATGATAACTGGATCAGGGATGAAATAAAGAAAGAAATCCAAGACTTCCTAGAGTTTAATGAAAATTAAGGCACAACATATCCAAACCTTTGGGACACAATGAAAGCAGTGCTAAGAGGAAAATTCATAGCACTAGGTGCCTTCACAAAGAAACTGGAGACATTGCACATAAGCAACTTAATGGAACACCTGAAACTCTTGAAAAAAAAAAAGAAGCAGAAACACCCAACAGGAGTAGATGACTGGAAACAACTCAGGGCTGAAATCAATAAGCTAAAAACAAAGAAAACAATACATAGAATCAATGAAACCAAGAGCTGGTTCTTTGAGAAAATTAACAAAATAGACAAACCCTTAGCCAAACTCACTAAAAGGCAAAGGGAAAGAACACAAATTAACAAAATCAGAAATGAAAAGGGAGAAATAACAACAGATAGCGAGGAAATCCAAAGAATCATAAGATCTTACTTCAAAAGCCTATTTGCCACAAAATTTGAAATTTTAAAGGATATGTATAATTTCCTTAATAAATTCCACTTTCCAAAGTTGAATCAAGATCAGGCAAACAAATTAAATAATCCTATATCCCCTATGGAAATAGAAGTAGTCATCAAACTCTCCCAACCAAAAAGAACCCTGGGCCAGATGGATTCAGTGCAGAATTCTACCAAACCTTCAAAGAAGAACTAATACCAATACTCCTCAAACTATCTGACAAAATAGAAACAGAAGGAACTCTACCAAACTCATTCTATGAAGCCACAATCACCTTAATACCTAAGCCACACAAACACCCAACAAATAAGGAGAATTTTAGACCAATCTCCCTTATGAACATAGATGCAAAAATATTCAATAAAATTCTCACAAACCAAATACAAGATCACATAAAAAATCTCATTCATCATGATCAAGTAGGTTTCATACCAGGCATGCAGGGGTGGTTCAATATAAGGAAATCCATCAATGTAATTAATCATATAAATGAACTAAAGGAAAATAATCAAATGGTCATCTCTTTAGATGGGGAAAAAGCATTCTGCAAAATCCAACACCTTTTCATGTTAAAAGTCTTAGAGAGATCAAGGATACAAGGCACATACCTAAACATAGTAAAGGCAATATCCAGAAAACCTATAGCCAACATCAAGCTAAACAGCTAGAAACTTAAGTCAATCCCACTGAATTCAGGGACACGACAAGGCTGCCCACTCTCTCCATTGCTCTTCAATATAGTACTTGAAGTCCTAGGTAGAGCAATAAGACAGCTAAAGGAGATCAAGGGGATACTTATAGGAAAGGAAGAATTAAAGTTTCACTATTTGCAGGTGATATGATAATATACATCAGCAATCCTCAAAAGTCAACCAAAGAACTGCTACAGCTGATAAACAGATTCATGAAAGTGGCAGGATTCAAAATTAACACAAAAAAGTTAGTAGCCTTCCTGTATAAGGAAGACAAAAGGACAGAGAAAGAAATTAGGGAAACCACTCCCTTCAAAATAGCCTCAAACAAAATAAAATATCTGGGTATAAATCTAGCCAAACAAGCGAAAGACCTTTATGAAAAAAACTTCAAGTCTCTACAGAAAGAAATTGAAGGAGATATAAGAAAATGGAAAGATCTCCCATGCTCATGGATTGAGAGAATCAACATATTAAAAGTGGCCATCCTACCAAAAGCAATCAACAGATTTAATGTAATCCTTATCAAAACATTCATACAATGTTTTACAGAACTGGAAAGATCAATCTTCAATTTCATATGGAAAAACAAAAAACCAAGGATAGCTAAATGAATCCTATACAATAAAGGGTCTACTGGAAGGATCTCCATCCCAGATCTCAAGCTATACGATAGAGCAACAATATTAAAAACAGCATGGTACTGGTATAGAAATAGGCCAGTTGAGCAATGGAATCTAACTAAGGACCCAGAAATACATCCACACACATATGGCTATTTGATTTTTGACAAAGAAGCCAAAATAATACAATAGAAAAAAGAAAGCACCTTCAACAAATTGTGCTGGTCCAACTGGATATCTACATGTAAAAAATACAAATAGATCCATATTTATCACCCTGTACAAAACTAAAGTCCAAGTGGATTAAAGACCTCAACATATAACCAGATACAATAAATCTGAAAGAAGAAAAAGTGGGTAAGACCCTAGAACTCATTGGCACAGGAGAAAAATTCCTGAACAGAACACCAACAGCTCAGGCTCTAAGATCAACAGGTGTATAGGCATAGAGATTCTCTGTGACTACTATTAGAGGCCACTACTAGTAAGGCAAGAAGAAAGATTGGCAAATGCCTTATGTTGACCCATACAATGACCAGAAAACTAGTTTTAATGGTTCTGTGCATCCCGCACACCTCATATAATTATAATGTTAGAACTGTATAATACTAGTGAGAAATTATGTTTTCAGAACAAATTAACCAGCTGGATCAGACCTGAAAGGAATCATTCCTCCCAGCAGGATGAGCACTGACATCCTGCATCCTCCTAGTTCCAGCCCAGATGACTCTGTTGCTTTTACTCATCATAGTGGGACAGCTTCTGGGACAACATTGTTGAAATTTTCTGATATAATTTGGACCACCATTTAAATATCCTACTAAGCCTGGAATCTCTCAACATTTAGAAACTGAACCACAAATGCAACCACTAGAAGGTTTAACCATTCCCTCCAATTTTTGGGAACCTACTCCAAGGTATCATGTGCCCCAATTGAACCTGAAAAAACCTTAAGAGAATGATGCTCCATTCTCTCAAAGAGCTGGTTGTATAGGTTGCTGTTTGCTCACTTGATCTGCAAATACTTATTCTCATTGGAAGGTGGTCATAAGTCATTATTGGACTTATACAGAGAAAAAATTAGGGGAAACACAGGAACATCTCTCTCTGCCTTTATCTTACAAACGTAGGCAAGGAGATGGGAGCTGAAAGGAAAGAAGGGGAGATTTAGGAACACAGAGGGAGGACAGAACAAAAGCTAGATGATTGAACCTACTCCTTAACTCAAGGCTTTAATTTTTACTTATAATGAAGGCTATGTCTAAATCATGGCTATAGAATTTAGTATATTGATACAAATCATGAGCATGTCAAATACATAGCAGATTTTAACACAAGAATATGTAATCTAAGTCTAACAGATAGATATGACTCTATCAATATATGAGGTAAAACAGTTGAATAAGGTTTTCAAAAGCCTCAGAGACACACAGAATATGACATTTAAAGTTGTTCTTATAATCCCAAATTTCTTCGACAACAAGACAAGCTAACTCCTGACAACACCCAGTAGACCTCAAAGAAGATGATGAGCATCAAAACCTACTTATGGACATGGCTTCAAAGGTGGCAAAATAGCCACTGGACAAAATGTCCTCATTCCTGCCACAAACAGAATCTGTCTAAAAGTGGGCTATTTAGATGCCTCACTCTGCCAAGTCAGGGTAAGCAAGTCCTCAATAGTTCCTGCCCTCCAAACAAGTCTGGCAGAGATATTAGGCAAGAAAGCTGAAGATGAGTCTCCAACACTATAAAGTACTTTGGGTGACTGGTCAGGCAGTAAACTGTCTTAAGTCAATTTATACATTTTGGAAGCTGCTAACCCACACTGCTGGTTCACTCTGGAATTTAAGTTTTATTCCTTCTCAAGTCTCTGAGGGGCACTAAGACAAGGTAGTATAGTTTTACAACCAAGCTTAGTTGGTTAGGGGACAAGATAGTTTTAGATCAAGATAAAGAAGTTAAGCTACGAGAGTTGAGATAGGATAAATATTGAATCTCATTTGGAAATTTAGACACAAGACAAGAAAAACACTTACTTCAAACGAGACGAACACAGATGGCCAAGTCACTATGAATGTAATATGTATATAACTCATTATGCTCATGTATACATTATACATGTGTACAAAAATAAAATAAAAATAAAATTGTTTGGCAAATGCACACATAATTTTAATTTTATTTTTGAGATTCTAATATAATTGCATTTATCTGCTCCATTTCCTCTCTCTAAAACCTTCCATATGCCACCTCCTCTTCTCCTTCACATGCATAGCCATTTTTAATCTCTGATTCTTCTTGCATTCATATGTGTTACACACACACACACACACACACACACACACACACACATACACACATACACACACACAAACACAGAGAGACGTATTCCTCAATAGAACCTGTTTAATCATATAATATTATGTATATGTATGGTTTTGGTGCTGACAATTTGGCTCAGGAAAACAAGTAGGCAAACTGTTTCCTGGGAAATGCTGCCATTTGCATCCCAGGTTTTTTCTCATTTGCCAGTAGTTCTTTCTGTAGGGCTGAGCACTGTGGGCTTTTAAATGAGGGATTTAAATTAAATTTAGAGTTTGTTTGCTTTAATTAACATAAATATGAGAATCAGGTCTTGGTAATCCACCCACTGCCCCAACAGTGATTTGCAAGTATCAGCTTGCATAGGGTACATTATTTTCCAGTCTTAGTAACTTAGTTTCTACACACTGACTACAGCCAACAAGCCAGGAGTATGGAAAGAAGGTTAGAGACTCTGACTTTGCTGTCATATGAAAAATAAAGAAATTAAAGTCCAGTTCTAAAGCACTTCGCAATTATAAAATTATGTGATTTCTAGCAAGGTCTCAATCTGTTCCTTGTTGCTACATTTCTATTGCCTATTTCTTTTCTTTTTACTTTTTTCTTAACATCATCTTGACATTTTTTATCTCTTAACAAGCTCAGAAACAACATTTCAAGTCCAAAATTTTATGTCCCTTCTCATAGCCAATTAAGGACAATTTTCTTCTGCTTATCATTTTTCACTAAATGAGCAAGGTAGAATACTTACCCAGCTCCTGAAAATGTAGCAGAGAAATTAATTCAACAAATGATTTTGTTTTTCTCTTTTCGTTATCCTTCCTGTCACAAATCACATCAATTTGGCCTGTGTACTTATATTTGCTTGGCCTTAACGCTGTTCCAACCTTCTTTACCAGGGCCTCCTCCACAGCTATGCTAAGGTAAGTACTCTGTGTCCCAGCAGCTCATCTTCTTCTTATTTCACATTAAGTGCAAACTAGAAATAGTGTTATAAAATTCTCCATTTCCTTATAACTTCTCTTTAATTCTCCACTTTTCAATGTTACTTTACCTGCTTTTCTTTCATGTACAATTCAAATGTATTCACAAACTATTCTCCATTCTACCAATCCCGTCTGAATGAAACAGGTTCTTTTCCTCTCCTCCAGAATATATTTTTTTATTCCCTCTCATTTTACCTAGTTTCTTACCAGCTACACTTAGATCATTTTTGTTCCCCACCCTTTTCTGCTAACAGTCAGATTGAACTCATTTTTTCTTTTTAATTAACATCCTTTTTTTAGTTGAAGAGCCATGCCTGAAGATTTAAAGTGATTTTGAAAATGTTTCACTTTTAGGATAGAGATTTTATATAAAATACAAGATCCAATGAAGTACACTTAGGGCATTCATTTTCTGAAAATCAATAATAATATGCTCTTGTAATTCTTAATTAAGAATTTTTGTCTAAGAATAGCAAATAAAAAAGAAAATTTCCAAGATCCACTCTTACCTCTTTGCTGGTCATAATAATAAAGAGTTTACCTTGCTGTTATATCTGAGTGTTCCCAACACCCAGCATTTATGCATGGAAATGTAACCTCTTATTATTAAAAGGCTATTGGAAGGTTATTAATGTAGGTAGAGAGGGAAGGATATGTCAGCTTGCAATAGGACCTAACAGAAGGGAAAAGGTGGACAGATTAAAAAAAAAAGTGATGGAGGGAGGGGGGAGGAAGAGGTACTAAACAGCAATACAATCATTTGCTCTTCTTCTTCTTCTTCTTCTTCTTCTTCTTCTTCTTCTTCTTCTTCTTCTTCCTCTTCTTCTTCTTTATACTCAGCATAACACACTATAAAAACCCAATAAACTATTGACATAAAATTCACAAAGAGACTGTGGTTTATTACAAAACAGAATATTACTCAACCACAAAATAGAATAAAGTACTGATATCAACCTAGTAAAGTTTTATATACCAAATTAAGTAAATTGAACATAATATATGTTATGTGATTCCATTTTCATTATGACATGTGAGAGAAAAGGCAAATTAATACAAAAACAATCCTATAGAAAAATCTCACAAAATTTTATTTCTTTCAAAGCAAAACTTGGAAGAGGTATGAGTGATTAATATACATTTGTTTCTGATAGAGATTCTAAATATTTAGTTTGAAATGAATGTCCTTAGAAATGTATTCAAGGTGTTGCATAAAAATAAAATTCAAAAACCTGCTGGCATGTCTGCTCCATGATATGGTTAAGGCTTTTATAATAGTTATATGGGGGAGAGAACAGCCAGAGAACCTGGAGAAGTCCAGAGCAGAGAAAAAGAAATTGAATATGGTGGGCAACCTGAAAGTGACTAGGCTTAAGGAAGCGGGAGATAGTGAGATAGCAAGAGATAAAAAAAAAATCAGAGGGGAGAGAGAGAGAGAGGGAGAGGGAGAGGGGGAGAGAGAGAGAGAGAGAGAGAGAGAGAGAGAGAGAGAGAGAGAGAGAGAGAGAGAGAGAGAGAGAGATTTAGCAGGCAATAGAGAGAGAAAGAGAGAGGAAATAGGGAGAATATGAGAATAGTGGGGGCAGGGGAAACTCGCTGTTATAATGAGAACAAAGGGGTATCTGGGAAAAGAGAAGCCTAGGCAAGTGAGAATGATTAGGTTTCTATGTGGTAATGAAGGAGCCTGGAGGCCAGCGTGTGCATTAATATGCTACTACAGGTAGCCATACAATCCTTTGCCAGACAGTAAGGGAAATGATTCATTTTGGCAGATGGCCACAGGTTTCACAAATTCCTGAGGAACTCTGGCTTTTATATAACTGCCAGAAACCCTCCTATAGTGGAGGTTTTGCTCATTTATGAATATATGGACTGCCGCCTTTTGTAGATTAGAGAACTAAATTGCCTTTGGACAAAAGAGGAGGAATGATGAGCCTTCAGCCTCTACATTTCTTTTAAGTACTACTTCTGAAAGGAATAGTCTTTCCAGGAAATGGCCAAAATTTATTCTGCTTCTCAACAGTCTCACAAGCAAAATGCCAGCCAACCAGACTGATGCACTTAAACTTAAGATCTAATTAAGACTTTCCTATTTTCAAGCTCCTCATCACAGGTACTTGTAATAGAAGTGAGAAGCTAATACAGTGTGAGTGAGACAGATGCTCAGAGAAATTCTAAGTCCTACCTGTCCAATGAATATGTAGGCTTGTCTTATATTCAGTGAGGTGGTAGGAGAGTAAACTCAGTTGTATAATTAAGAGAAAATGATAAGATTATAAGATATCTGGCAACAGATACAATACTAGATGAGGAGTTTATTAAATGAATGTCGGGGAGAAGGGATGGGGGAGGGATACCTGGGGGGCAGAGACAGAGACAGAGGAATGGAGGAAGAAAGAGGAAGATAGAGGGGTTAAGAGAGGGTAAGATAGAGGGGTAGGGTAGGTCTGTCCTTTTATATGCCTGGCAGGGCCATGACCCCATGGCAGGGAAACAATGACATCATAGTTAGGCAGACTGAAGCCAATTCTAACATTCCTCCCTTTTCCTCTAATTAAAAAAATGAGGAATGGTGGTTCTTTTTAGGTTGAAATACATGAATGTAGGTTCATTGGATGCAGGTTTTGCTGCCATATATGGGGAAAAGAGAGAGACAGAGAGAGAGAAACAGAGAGACAGAGAGAGAGAGAGAGAGAGAGAGAGAGAGAGAGAGAGGGAAGTAATAGCAATAAAATATTCATATTATATGGTCATGAGGAAGGAAAATCTTTTTCATGAAAGTTCAGGGTAGAGGGCAGGGTATGTCAGCCATGTGGTGCAGCATATTAGTGACCGAGAAGTGCTGAGAGAACATGGATATTTGTCTCTGGTCTGGAACACACTCTTTCAGCCATTTGTAAATGGATAAGGGGTGAATAATTATTTTAACTATTTCCTGCTGAAAGTAGGGTAAAGAGGAGGGAAGGGGAGTTCAAGGGGCTGAAATGTTGATCAGGTTCCAGAAGAACAAATTGTTGTATTTGTAGTCCACAATGTGAGAATATCCAAGCCTAGAAAGGGCAATGCAGGCAGGTCCAGCTGAGGGTGGACAGGAGTACCTGTGGGTAGCTGCTTTCACAATGTCCTGGATATAGGATCCAGCTGGACACTGGAAAATATATATGGGCAGAAGACAAAGTTATAGGTTAGGGAGAAAATCCCTTTAGGTGTACTTTGGAAACTCTTGGGAGCGCAAAGAGAAAAGACTTAAAATTAGGAAGGAGGAAATATTTGAAAAATTTGTCATAGCAGAGAAAAAGGTTTGAACATAGGGCACTTCCTTCCATTTTATCTTATTGCTGACAATAATTAAGGTGGTTTAATTTTGGATCTGTCAAAGTTTGGTTGCAGAGGTGTGTAAGAAAAGCAGCCCTCAATGTGGGTATAGGGATTTGAAATTCTACAGAAGGCATCTCAAAGGCATGCTAGAAGGAACAGGAATCTGGATATTTTCTATGAGGAGAGGAAGCCGAAAATCCATTAAGATGTTCCCAATATGGATAGTGACTCAATAAAACAGGTAGAGACATCTCAGTAGCTCGTGGGCACTGACCAGTGGCCAAAAGAGCACAGCATGGCCAATGAATTTTCCCAGCTATTGAGCTTTTCTGGGGATGTAGCTAAGCAGTGCACCAGGTTTTTTTTTTAATTTTTTATTAATTTAGTCTTGTTACATCTCAATGGTTATCCCATCCCTTGTATTCTCCCATTCTTCCCTCCCTCCCCTTTTCCCCTTATTCCCCTCCCCTATGATTGTTCCTGAGGGGAATTTCCTCCCCCTGTATATGCTCCTAGGGTATCAAGTCTCTTCTTGGTAACCTGCTATCCTTCCTCTGAGTGCCACCAGGTCTCCCCCTCCAGTGGACATGATCAAATATGTGGCATCAGAGTATGTGTGAAAGTCATATCCCTCTCTCCACTCAACTGTGGAGAATGTTCTGCCCATTGGCTAGATCTGGGTAGGGGTTTGAAGTTTACTGAACCAGGTTTTAAACAGTGGCTGCAGTGTTGAAGACAGCTGAGGGAAAGAAACAATGTCTGACAGTTCACCCAGTTTTAGCTTAGCAAAGAGGTCTAGCCTCAGTCATGAAGACTGCTATAGGGTTATCTCTGCCTCCAGTCAATTGGAGAGGGCCAGCTATCTCTCCAACTAACAGAAGCATTTACTAAACTAGAAAAGGAGAATTCAGCTGATGCTGGGTGCAAAAAGGTGACAAATGGATAGTTAGGGAGAGTCCCAAATCCATGGAAAGGGGGAGGAATCCCATCCTCAGAGATAGGAGACAGGTGAAAAATTTAGGCTTTGGATTAGCAGTACTTATCTGGATTCCTTTTGACCTGAAAGATGGATTTCCTGTAGCTTTTAAGAATCCTTCTAAGTTCATAAAGGGAGATAAATTTTATGCATATTAGCATCATCATTGTTTGGAATCTGTAGTAAAATGCACATTGTTAGATATGTACACATTGTAGGAAAATACAGTAGACATATAGCAGAGTAGAGGCTTGTGAAAAGAACTTTGTGTCAAAAGCACAAATACACTGAAGTGAGTTTAGGAAAGGAAGAAGCCTTTCTGACATCTGTGGAAAAGTAACATGGGAATGACAGAAATCTCCTATAGAGAAGAAGGCAAAACTCACTATAGCATCAGTACATATCATGAAAGATGTCTGTCCAGAAGACTGTATATATATAATTTTAGTACAATGGAAGATATTTTAAAAAAAAGATGAAAAATGAAATTTAAAAATCTTTAACTACAATAGAATCAAGTAATGGAATGTATTACCATGGTTAGATTAATAAATCAGAGCTCCATGGATCAGTGTCAATACTTTGAACAGTTAATGCAACAATATCAAGAAGAAATAAAACATTTTTCAGACATTTTAACCTTCACAACTTGTTTTTACCAACTGGATCACTTTCTTAAATCTTCTGACATTTATAACTTGCATATATCAATCTTAAAACACCCTCTTAGATTCTTCAACATTCACAAAACACCTTCTTGGAAGCTTTAAGACACTGGTCAAATTGCTGCAATAGTCACTGTCCTTAGCTAAAAGAATGGGAAGGTAGACTGTATACAGACCTTACTGGTAAAGTTTAGTCTCCTGCATATGAAGAGGGCTGGGAAGATATCTGAAGACTCCCATGTTAGAAGTCGGCCATGTGACTATGTGGCCTCTTTATGAGGTTAAAACAGACCTGAGTATTACGCTGGGTTTGGCAAGGCTGCTGAATCTAAACACCATCTGTAATCTACCAGGTCAAGGAACTTGAAAGCTGGAAATGTCTAAAGCTCTTTTGTTGGTTGAAGCTCCACTGGCTGGACACAGAGGACAAACCTGCATCTGAGTATTTTGATACCCAAAGGCCAATTTGCCAACAGGCAAAGCTGGGAGAGGAGTGTCCCTTTCTGGCTACAGCAGCTATAGGAACAGTTTCTCCTTTTAGGCTGTATCTGAAACAGGTCCCAAGCAGAGGTGGCTCGGGCTGGACCCTGGCTGGAGGGGTCTTTTCAGAACTATATTTTCTTGGTGCAGAGGCTAAGGTCTAGAACATAATTTTCTATATCTGAGCCTGTCAGGAAGGCTCCTCTCAGGTTAAAGATTTACCAGTTCCTATATGGGGGTTTAGAAATCATCCTCAGCCTTTTAGTTAAGATGGCAGCAAGGCAGCAGTCTTGTCCATCTTAGGAATATTTAGACAGACATACTTTGTTTATAGTTCATCTTAATACTTAAAGACTAAAACTTTGTGCTTTATTCTTGTTAAGTTGAAGCATTAAAAACATAAGCACAGTCCAAGAAAGAAAGCATAACACTTTTGTATGATTAACAATGCCACATTTAGAAAATAAGGGTAAATATATTTATAAAGCAATGTTTAAGTTTAACATTGTAAATAAATGAATTTTTATACAGTAGAACATTATAGAATAATTTAGAAACTGTATCAAACTCATTAGCTAGAATACCTGTAGTTGAATCCATGGTAATTGGTGACAGAAGGAACAGCATTTATTTAATTGTCTAGGAATTAGTAAAGACATAAATTAGAAACAAAAACATTTGGATTATGGTAAAAACATAAACTTGAAATAAGAAAAACTTTGAACCACAGTTCAATAAAATAAGACTTGTTTGGTTTGTTTATATAAAAGGAGACAAATTAGAGGTTAATTATGATTAAGAAGCTTTATATATGGTCCAAACATCACACCCAATAAACAATTCTAAACTTTTAGATACGAGTTTATAGTATAATCATACAATTTACTTGTTGTTTTTGTTTTTGAGAGCAGAAAAATGAATCAGAGACAATTTTTACTTTTAGAAGTTGGAAAGTACAGTGTTAGAGAGAAATGAGGCCAGGTTTTTAGCTGAGAGCTAAGCTAATATGACTCTCTTATTCCACAATTTACTGAGCTAGCACATCTGCAGTCGCTGGTTACTGCATGGAGGAAGTAGACACTGCCCCTGGCCATTCCTGAGATTTAGGGTGTAAGGTTTGCCCATGTGCATCTCTGGTGCACCTGTTGTAGACTTGTTGTGGGAAAGGAGGAGAGGCCAAAGCAGTGGCAGGAAGCAGGCAGTGGTCAGTTGGTTGCCCTTAGAGATGGAGGCTAACCAAGTGATCAACCTTAGGATGGCATGGAAAAACCAGTGGCAGGCAGATTTGAAAATGCTATCAGACTGCCATGATGCCCAGCTGCGGCGGCTGCCAGTACCAGTGCAGGCTGCAGTGACCAGAATGCACAATGACTCTGCAGCCAGGGAATAACAGGTAGCTGTGAGTTTCTGCTGACCCCATCCAGTAGCGGCTTTGTGCAGCCTGTGAGATACGAGTGTCCAAGGAGTCCCTCAAACACCCAGAGCCTAAGGCAATAGGAGTGAGTAGTGGGGCTGGTATCAATCGGTGCCTCAAGGGGCTCCAGCCACGGTGGCTGGAGGAATCACCTATGTACCGTGCACTGCTGCACTCTGAGGTGGGTATTTGCTTACCAATAATGGAACAATGGCTATGACAGGATATTTGTACTGTAGCCAGCTTACTGAGAGTCCAAGCCACCATCAATCTGCTGGTTTACAACTGGGTTCTCCACGAACAGCGCCTTTGCCCGGGTTGCAGCCACTCTGCAGAGCAAATGACCTGTGCTTATCCCTGGGCCCCAGGAGAAAGCAGAATATCAGAAATTTATTTCATATTAGAATCATGGTCTGACGGCAGGACAGTAATGGCTTCAAACAGGAATGAATGGAGATTTATAATGGAATTTGGAATAGAATAAAATTTTTGCGCAAAGTGTGTTAGATAGAACAGGTTCAGCAGAAAGGATTCCAGACTTAACAATTTTGGAAGAACCTTCAGGTATGGTGCCACCAATTATATAATTAAGATAAGATAAGAAAGTAAGAGAATAAGATACAATGTAGCAGATGCAATATTAGATAAGTAGTTTATTAAATGAACCTGGTGGTAAAGGAAGAGATGGAAGAGTAACCTGGAAAGACAGAGAGGAACAGAGACTGAGACAGAGGAAGAGAGAAAGAGAAAGAGAGAGATTAAAAGAGGTAAAGAGGGGGTCAAGGTAGGTCTGTCCTTTTATATACTGGACAGGGCCACACCCCCTTGCAGGTAGGCAATGACATCCCAGGTAGACAGACTGATGCAGAACTCTACCACTCAGGATGCAACAGGAAAAGTAAGCTCCCCATCAGGATATAGCTAAAGGATGAAGAAGACACAGAAAATAACGATTGAGAAAAACTATATTGATTGGGCAGAGTGAAAAGGATGCTAAGATTGTTGGATCATAAAATAAAAGTATATTAAATTAAAAGTTAAAATAGCTGCCTTCAGAAGTTTCTTCACAACATATAGTATTGTGAGTGAGATTGCATGTAATTTACATGTGAATAAATTCACATGAATTCTTCTAAATCTCTAGAAAGAGTGAGAAACTGGTAGAGGTTGCGGGAAGAAGAGGAATAACTTGAACACTGAGAATAAGATAATCCTTGATATACTTCTTTTTAAGGTGCCATAGAAGAGCATAAATGCATGACTGTAGATTAAACAATTTTAGCATCCTAGGTATTATGTTTCAAACCTCAGACAAATAGCTATTTAGCATGTTAAAGCTGCCCCATCTCTCCTGAGATATAGTTTGAGTACAAGAATAATGTTTTCCTCAGCTCTAAGCTTCTGGGAATCTGACTAAATGTGGACATTTTTTTCCTGAAGACATTTTGTGGTCTGAAAGTAAACTAGAAGTGAACTTATTTTATCCTTTAGATTGGAAAACTATTAGAGCAATTTTGAAATTTGAGATACTTTGTGGGTTTCATAGCTCCTTGGGGTGTTACACTAGAATATCATTTACTATGTAGAATATAAACAGCAGAAACATTTCTTACAGCGTTGGAGGACAGGCAGTTTAACGCAGAGGCACTGGCAGAATTGATGTCTCCTGAGAATGATCACGCTCTGCTTCAAACCTGGCTTTTCATTGTAAACTAGCTCCCTCAGGGTCCTTTCAGACTTTCAGTAATCCCTTTTATGAGGAAGGAAGCCTGAAAGAGGGCAGAGGAATCCTTGAGTGAGTGAGATGAGTCATCGGAGTCATGAGTATGACCACATCAAGGACTTCAGTGCCTTAGCCACAGAGGAACCACAGTGTCTTACTTGTGATAGGTTCAGGGGGTGACAGACAACACCTCTAGTGTTGAGTATGAATGTTTTGGGATCAGTACATACACAAACTAACAAGAGCTGCTTTCTCCTCCAGGATATTTACAGGAGGATTGTAGCCTGCAGAGACCTCCGTCCCATGATAACCACAGAAGCAACACCAAACCACCACTTTGAGGCATGTTTGAAATAAACCTTATTAAATATTAAATACTGACCAAGAAATGGACTTGATCAAGACTATGCCCTGAAAATTCCCAGCTGAGTTTACTCAAGACATGTGTTGAAGGGGTTTATAAAGACAAACCTGTATGCAACCATATTTTCACATGAAGCTTTTATTATATTTCAAGATCTGCAACTCCCACCATCCCATGAGGTTACCGTGTCCTTGGGCAGTTGAGGCTACAGGTTAATTTTGGGCATTACACAAGTTGGAGATAGGGAAGAGTAATTGATATACTTGTGATCATCTTTAGCTATCATATCCTTTGGGGTCCACGTACAGAGATTCCATCCCAGGGTAATGGCATTGGGATGGAGTAAGTCTTTAAAGAAGGTACCTAGTCTTGAGGGCCCTAAAGAGGCCTCGTTACTTCTATCACTCAAGTAAACATATACAATAAACTTAGACCATCCTACCATGTAAAACACAGAGAGAATGCACCTTCTGTGTAAAAATGACTAACTCCTTGTCAAACATCAAGTCTACCAAGTCTGGATCTTGTATTTTGCTATCTGTAGAGCTAAAATAAATAAAATCGTCTTTTCTGTGATTTGGGTTCTTGTATTTTCTTACAAAAATCAAAATAAACAAAGAAATATAATTATTCATTTTGTTTCCAAATGTGAGCCCCAGGAGAGCAGATGACATGATCCTAGAGTGAATTCTGTCAATGTTAGGAGCAAAAGAATGATGGTTTCCTGCCATTAAGACACAGTTTTAGGTCTAGGTAGAAGTTTTAGGTGAGATATTATAGATATTCTTTTACATTCAGAGTTGTAGCCTCACCAAGATAGGAAAGATGTTTCTCCATGGTTGTCAAATACAAATAGGCAAAACACTATGGGTGTAACACTTGTATAATTACAACTTGACTTGTAGTCCTTCTTAATGTATGTAGTTTATTGTTTATGTGTAATAATATAAATGTATATGTAAAAGTAAAAACAAATAAATTATATATAAAAAATACATGTGGAGAGTGACAGGGAATCATCCCTTACTGAGAATTTTATTGTATTCAGACTTCTAATGGGTTGGATGCCACTGTCATATAGTAAATATTATGTTCTTGTAATTTCCTACATTTCATATTTTTATACATTTTCATAATTATTTTTCTTTTTAAAACACTTCCTAAATATCCTAAATATAGCAAGGAAGAGATTTCTAGAGTTTCTCTTTATAGGAATGTCATAGTGTGCTTGACAGAAGAAATGTCAGTATCAGAAAAAAAAGCTCATTCAAACATGAGTTATACCCATTTAAGTTACTATTTTAGTGTTAATAAAGTAATAATACATTTTAGATAATGTTAGATTCATATTTTTCAGTGGAGTCTGTTCTGTGACCAGTATCTATCATTAACCTAGATACTCAATTATTGTAGAATGATAGTAGAAAATTTACAAATTCAGCATTTGTGAAAACAAATATGAAAACTGGCTGTATTCATCATTTATGTGCTAATCAATCAGAATTATTTAGGAAAATAATCTTAGTATTGAGTGAAAAAAGAGAAATATAAAGGAAAGGAAATGACATGACTGCTCCTAGGTATAGTGGAAGACAAGTTTCTATTAGATATGTGGAGAAGAAAATTTATTATAGATATGTGGACAAGTATAGGCATAGGTGGACACCTCTGGAAGAGTCCAGAGTGGCCATGATTAGATTGAATTGGACCATGTGGGGAGAAGGGAAAGGAAAGGGACAAGGGAAACAAGGAACCATGTGCAGCACACAAGAGGACAAAGGTACAAAAAGAGGCAGGAAAGCAAAATATCTGGATTATATGAGGAAGAGCTTCTGAGGGAAGGGAAGCGCAACCATGCATGAAGAGTTTATGGCAGAGGGCAGTCCATGTCAGCTATATACTGTAAGAGGCAGGGACAGAGGCCTGATGGAAGATCCTTGAGGCCCGTTCTCTTTGCATATATTAAAAAGGTACATCACATTTTTCTGGGTTTGAACTTTACATGTATTATATAATAATATATCTTCCATTTGTCAGAATACAGTCCAAAATTGGAGCTGTGGAGGTAGAATACTAAGAGCTTGGGAGAAATCTCCAAGAAAGCAAAACACAAGTCTTGTGACTTCTGCATCTACTAAAGATGAATTTGGTCTTGAAAAATGTTTCTACTCCCCTTTCAGCTAAAGAGGCATGAGTGTACTTCAGAATACACATCATCTTACTATTATTCAGATGCTATTTCCAAAAACAAGCGACTGTACATAGTCTAAATTCATTTGAACATGACTCGTCCATGTGACTCTATAAAACTAGATCACATGTGAACTTTGCTTAGATGAACTTGTTTAACTTTCAGATTACAAATTGTCTGATGATCCAAATAAAGTTGGCAATTGCAGGAGACTTTAGTCCACTTCATATTTAGGCTCCGTTTCTTCATGCTCAGGTCAAGAACTACAATGGTAACACCATTTCCTGTTGTTTGTCTTCTAACACCTTTGAAGCCGTAGCCTTCCCTTTTCTTTTTGAGCCTTATATATATCCCAAGCTAATAACAAATCTCTGCTTCTTTCTTTGTTGGCGTCAGTCCTCTCCATAATCACAGTGCATATACACATCAACCTCCTTTTCTTTGTCTAAGATTATTTTGGTCAGGCCCTCATTTCCATAGATGCTCTAATGATGTAAATAGTCATTTATACTTACCTACATTTTGAGTGACAGATGTTATCAGTTTTATCATTAATACAAATTTTGAAGCAATTGCTCATGCTAGTGATAACAATGTATTAGTACATATTCATTTTGACTTGTGTCTGTTCTTATGTAAATAGTTATTGTGAAGTGCACTTGAAACCCTAGTGGATGAGAGACAGAGGCAAGAATATGAGAGGAAGTCTTTCAGACTGATTTAAGAACTAGACCAATATTAATCAATTAATTAATTAATTAATTAAAGTATAGTATATGTTTATATATCTTAGTTTTTAGGGAAAAAGGTATATATAAGAGACACTTTTCAGATAAAGATGCAGAAAAATGGTATGTGTGAGAAAAGTTCTGAAACCATGACAGTATCATGAAGATTAGCAAACTGAACTCGTTATTCAGCATAATAGCATAACACTCTATTTATGTAATAATAAAATCGTTGCCTATATTTTACTTCTGTCTTTATTTATTGTGTTATTATTATTTTCTGCTTATGGATTCTTTGTTTATTCTTTTTTCTGTGATAGAGGTAGTCATAATTTTTAGGCATTTTGTAACTTCCCTACAACAAATATTTACCAATGTGAAAACCTGGCAGATTGCTAGTGTGCTTCCTTAAAGCCATGGAATATTTGAATCTGGAAGGTTTCTAAACTCAACTTGTTATCTGAATACATATAAGTTTTCAAAGAGCTTTTCAAGTAGCATATTGTTACCTAGCCTCAAGCATGAGTTTTAACAGAGCTAAAATCATATGCATAAATACCCAGGTATATAAGGCCTCTTAGAATAATTTACAGTTTTTACGTCATTCGCTTCTGATTTCCCAGTCTCTCAAGTCTAACACTGAAAACTCACTTAAAATGACAAAGGTCATCTATTTTAGGTATATAACAGGTGCCAAAACAAAAACTTTGTTTCAATTCCTTTATATATTACACAAGAATTACTATTTTCATAAAAAAAGGCTGGCATATGCCTTTGAAGAAGAAAATTCAGAGTTGCTTAAATGAGAAGACTGCACCGGCCATTTATATACCTATACATGAGATCACGCTGGACTATAGAAGGATTTTTGGTGTTTAGATAAGTGTCAGCACGTCAAAGGAAATTGTGTAAAGTGTTTCCCATCCCTTGCGTCTGGTGGAAGGGACATATGGTTCAATTCCATATGTGGTTGTCATGCCATATGTCACAGTCCACAAAAACCTCCAGGTTCTTCTCTCCATGTTCTTATTTACATTTATTTGTTATGTTCTTTAGAGCATGGTGATCCTTCTCATCTCCCTAGGCTTTCCTCCCAAACACTCATATTTTCCTCTATGTAACGACCTCTGGTTACGTCACTATTTTCATCTTCAGGTCTCTCCTACCACTATACTCTTATTTTCCAGCCACTCTCACAGAGAACTTTGTGCATATCCATTCTGTTTTCTTTTTTCTTACTCTGGACTTTTCCCGGTCCTTCTGGATGCTCTTTCTATCTTATTCTTAATAACCCCTCTCAAGTAATGGGACAGCCATTATAGTGGTTTCTTTACTGTGGCCCCTCACATACAAAAACAATGATTTTCCAGATGCATAGATTAAAATACTGGAGTTAAAATGTTATTTAAATTCAGAGAAAGAAAGCTTAGTCAAATGGATGATACTGCTCACAACAGGAGCAGAAGGGCTTTCTGAGGTCTGCTTCTACTATACAGTTTGCTTTCTGGCTTATAGCATTATATTACTGTTGACATTTATTTTGCACATGTTATGCAACTTGCATTCTGAACAAACATCCCGATGTCACAAGCAAAAAAACCCTGATGCACTAGATTTGTACTTAGACAGGAAGCCTGTGGTGTGTTCATCTATTTCCTATATCTCACACTAATATAAAAATAACTCCTCTTTGGAGACGGAATAAAATATATATTCCCTTTTAAAATATTTTGAATAAAACAGATTTAAATTTCATGTTGATCAAAAAAATAGTTGATCAAAAAATCTTTAAATGAGAAGAAATGCAAATTGTGAAGAGTTTCATGTATTTTTACCATTGTAGCTTTATCTGAACTACCAACAATAGTTACATCTTCTAATTGTCCATATCCTAGTCAAAGAGACTGTGGCAATCTCAAATGTTGCCTCCAAAAGGCAATCCCTTTTATATACGTGGAAAGAACACTTCTCAAAAGTGTTCTGCAAATAGGTGCTCCAGGAAACACTAAGCTCCTCTTTAACAACACAATAATTTCACTGCTCTTGTTAGTGATTCCTACCTAAGAGAAAGAACTTAGCCACCAGCCATTGAATAAGCTCCTCTAATGAGTTCTAGAAAGTGTGGTTTTCATTGAAAATGGAATAAAAAATGAAAAATTTCTTTCAGCTTTTCCACTGCTGTGTGAAGATGAAAGCCTTTACCTGATGTGTATTTTATGACTTGAATACGTGAGTTAATCTGAGAAGAAGAAACTCCAAGATTTTGGCACAACAGTAATCTAATAGAACCTGAACCATTGTTTTATTTTCCTGAATTCTATTTTGAATCTTTCTTCAGTTGTAGCGTATAAGTTGAGTATTTCCATTTTAGTTAAAAAGTTTTTAATAAGAGTTAGGTAAATTTTTGAAAGGTAATGGTTGTAGCATGATTGCAATATTTCTATGTATCATAAAATCCAAATTCATATTTCCATGGCTCTAAAAAATTCATGTCAATATTATAAATATTACACATACTTTCTTGTCACAAAATATTGTAAAATTATTATTATTATTATTATAAAATATGCTTAACATCTGTCTAATTTCTTCTAATAATATCAAAGATAAATTCTGTAAGATAATAATTAAAATTAATAATAATAATAAATACTAATAAAACTTTTTATGTGTTTGGTTGTATTGTAAAGATTGTACACAGACATAGTCATACTTTTTGATATTTTTATAATCAATGAGCTTACTAGAATCCCAGCCATTAAAAAGAAATCATCTTTAAAGCTTTTATTTAACACTACCTTCTACTTTTTTTTCAAATTCTATCGACTTATCAATTCTATATATCTGTCTCTAGTTCCAAAGTACAAGTTATATTGAATTCTCTTTTAAGGGCAGCTTTATCAGTTTCAGCAACAACATCACCATGTTATTGTTGTTTTTATTTTTTTATTGTCTTTTTAATTCATAAGTAAGTCCAGCAACACATGAAAAATCTCCTTTGGGATCTATGTGTTTATGAAATATTTCATTCCAAAAAAAGAATTCTTTGCTTTAAAAGAGACAGTAACATCATATATTATACTTTGCACTTTATCAATATTCCCTTTTTGTTTCAAGCCATTTGTGTTGTTCCTTACTCATTTTCATACCAGGTTACAGCATCCTGCTTTCTCATATATCACCTATTCTCTCATTCCTTACTAATTATTTCTCAGGTCTACCAGATTCCCTATTATAATTTTCTGAGTATAGCAACATCATTAGAGATTTTCTGTGTTTTTTTAAGAACTACAACAACAGTTTATTAAATACTATTTAATATGCTTGTTTCTTTCTCACACATTGTTGAGATACACTAAATACCTCACAAGATGAACATATACCAGTATGTATATATTCCAAAATTAAACAAAAGTGAGTATAAAATCATCAATAACATATAATAATGCCAATAACTATTTTTAACTTTTCACTCTGTTAATAATTAGTTCTCTGAGTAATTTGCATAGAATAGTAATTTATTTAACTGTGCCCTTTTTATAGAAAATGAATACCTGGTTAATTTATCAGACTTCTCTTAACTAGGAATGGATGGAGTCAGAATTTAAGTGAATGAAATTTTTCCCCAATGATTATGAAGTTAATGCTAAACTCTACTCAGTGAGATGTCTTCAGCAACTCACATGAGATGAACTTTTCTTACCAGGGGCAGTAGGCTCATTTATTTGAACATTAATTTCTAAGTTGGTCATGACCTTTTGGAAAATTGTGGATACTTTTAAAGATGGAATCCACACCACAGGAAATAAGTCTCTGGTGGATAAAGGAGAGCCTGAGTTTTTACAACTCTTCTTGCTCACATTCTGGGCCCTGGATTAAGGAATAATGTGACACGCCGGTTTAGCCTTCCGTATCCCTTCCTTCCTCGCCGTTATGTATTATATCCTACATAAATGGTGAGCTTACATAATCCAACTTCTTATTATTTAATTGTTTTAGGTACTTGGCTGTAGAAACAAAAACATAACTTGTACTATTACAGTTGTATGTTCCAGAGCTATAGAACATTACAACTTTACCAATACAACTTTAGGATTTACCCACTACAACTCAAACGTTTTTTCCTACATTCTAAAGATGAGAACCTCCTGATAGAAATCTATTTACTATCTATCTTTGACCTAGCTAACCTAACATTAAATTGTTTCAGTGCAACCCTCAGTGATTTCCACAATTGGCTTAAGAAAATAAGAATAAAATGTTCAAATTTTATTGGTCGTATTGTCCAATTAACAAGTTTTCTTATTTCAGAGGTAAGAAGCAATTGGTATTTCTTCATGCCTACTTTGTTTGTAATCATGAAGGGAAAGGCCAATAACATTTACAGGCAAGAAATGTCTCCAAAGATCAATTACGTCTCAGTAACCTGACCCATAATTTGGAGAGGGCTAGGCAAACATGGTCCTCTACACATAAAGATATGTTATACTAATAAACTCAGCAGCTGCAGAGTTTATACAGATCAATGCAATTATCATTTCAGTGATTACAGTACATATGATGGACTCATGTGTCTCCTCACTAGCTATGGTACTATTGATAGCTGGTGGATAATAAAGAATGAAAAGTCAGTTTTCTTTAAGGATGTACACACTAGTATGCAAAACATATAACTGTGGTTGGCCTCATACCTGTCTATACATAGGTAAACACACTAGACTCAATTTGTTCAAAAAAGAATGGACAAAAAAGAAAGTACATGGAGTTAAGATTTGGATGTATGAGAGATTAAAGTTGGATCCTAGAAGACTTAGAAGGAAAGATGGGTAAAATGAATTTGAACAAAATACATTATGTGTATTATTAAATTTCAAAATAATTAATAAAAATATATTTTAGAACTTCCTTTATTCCTTGACAATTTCATACATCCATGTAAATAATTTATTTTGATTATTCTAACTCCCATATCCCTCTCTTATACCTTCCCCCATTCCTTCTGTACCTCTTTATCTTTCCTAAAAGTTCTATAAAAGTTCACCAATTTTTATGTTATTTTTTATTAATTTATTCTTGTTACATCTCTATGGTTATCCCATCCCTTGTATCCTCCCATTCTTCCCTCTCTCACATTTTCCACTTATTCCCCTCCCCTATGACTGTTCCTCAGAGGGATTACCTCCCCCTGTATATGCTCATAGGGTATCAAGTCTCTTCTCGGTGACCTGCTGTCCTTCCTCTGAGTGCCACCAGGTCTCCCCCTCCAGGGGACATAGTCAAATGTGAGGCACCAGAATACATGAGAAAGTCATATCCCACTCTCCACTCAACTGGAGACTGTTCTGACCATTGGCTAGATCAGAGTAGGGGTTTAAATTTTACTGTCTGTATTGTCCTTGGCTAGTGCCTTAGTTTGAGCAGGACCCCTTGACCCAAATCTGCCTATCATAATGTTCTACTTGTAGGTTTCTAGGACCCACTGGATCCTTCTACATTGCTATTCTCACATGGTTCTCTCATCTAAAGTTCCAATAGGATGTCTTCCCCTCTGTCCCAGTTTCCTGGGAAGTGAAGGCTTTCGTGGGACATGCCCATTGGGCTAGTATGCAGATATAATATATACCATTTGAGTCTTTCTGCTTCTGGGTTAACTCATTCATTATGATCATTTCTAGCTCAATCCATAAGTCACTGATATTAATTAGTGTTGCTTACATGGACATTGAGATTATTTTCTGAAGTATAGGCTTCTTACTAATGGGCATGCCACTGAAGAAAAGTGATTGTCACACTCATTTACTTCCAGTAGGTCCTGAGGCAGCTTGGGGTGTCATAAGCCCATTGCCTATTCATGATGAAAATTTAATGAGTTGTTCTTGTACAAGTAACTACAACTAATGCAAGTTCATAAGTCCTCTACTCACATTATGTCCAGATGAGTGCATTCCTGTCTATTCTCTGGCATTTCATCCTTTTGTTTGGTTTTGTTCTTTAAAGTCATATATCTGAACTCTATATCAATTCTGCCTTATCTTCCATGATGTTCCATGAGTCTTGGCTATGGGTTGAGGGGTTAATAATATAAATATCCCCACTCAGTATGAGCACTGAGCAATCACTGATTCTTAACACCTGTACAGTTTAGATGGCAATGTGAACACATGTATTTAGCAGAACACCAGTCGTAGGATTCCTGGATCCCCCTTAGTTCTATGAGCTCCCTGAGAAGGTTTACAGTTCCAACCATTCATTCACTCCATTGTCTCAGTCCACAAATACAATAAAAAAGCAACTGGTCACCACCATGCCAAGGCTTTCTATATGAAAAAATTCTCCACAGATGCCAAAAACAACACATTTGATTTTATGTCTAAAAATCTTACCCATATAAATTATTATTCAAAAATTATTTTTCAATATAATCCATAATAATTTTATTAACATCTCACCAGAATGTTAGTATCTGTATTACGTGCTACGTGGTTAATAATACATAAAATTTTGTTTATATCTGCCTTCAATTTAGATATTTCTCTTGTATTTCCTCAAGAAATGTGACTAATTCACTTAACAACAAGGGGTTTTTCATATTTTTTGTATCTTATTATCTTACTAAGGGTTCCTTAGTAGTTTGCATTTAAGAGCTTTTTGTTTTGTTATGCAGTGTAACAGAAAGAGGATTGAAGAAGGCAAATGCCCAAAGCAATCTGTAAGACAAACACCATAGAAACACTTAGTATTTCTTGTTTAAAATATTGATGAAAATAAATTTTTCTTCGAGTGGGTTTCTCTGTGTGGCCTTGGCTAGTTTTATGTTTTTAAGAGGCAATAAAGAAATGTTTCCTGTTTGTTGTTTCATTTCTTTGCAACTTTAGTAGTTACTTTACTTCTCTTTTGCCTAGGTTCCTACATCCCTCAGATGGTGTAGATTAAAATAAGCACCTTGTATGATACTTTGTGGGCCCTTGTCTGCAGGTAGAGGAGAAGCTCATGCTCTGATATATGTGAGCAGATCCCCCTGCTGATAACAATCCACTAGATTCAAATGTGTTAAAAAGATAGTTTCTTGCAGACCCTAACCCACACTAAAGGTGCCAAAAGCTGGCTCTTTGAAGAAAAACATATCAACGTTACCTTGGAGACAAGCCCCAGGAAGTGTCCTGGGAGTGTCTCCTGCTATTCAAGTACTCTTAATTAAAAGGCGCAAAGGCTGTAAGATTTTGCAGTGCACTTCCCACTTCTCCCATATAACTCTCTCCCCTTGTCTTTCTTTTATCATTAAGCTTAGTGAATTAAAATTTAGTTCTTTGACTCTTGACTGTCTTTATTTTAATCAAGTACAGTAGGTTATCTGTCCTTTCACAAGCCAGAGGCTCCCTTCCCCCTCTGGAAGGGAAGCAGATTTCCATTATGTCAACCCCAGCTGGGCATGGTTGCCCTGATCTCCCTCCCTGTGCAGAAGGCCTTCTTCACAACCGGTTCTCAGAACTGAGCTTTCTTCAGCTAGCCTCCAGAAGGCTGAAGAAAACTCTGTGACTGGATTCTCAGTCCAACCTCCTGGAGAAAGCAACCCACAGTACATACTGGTGTGATTCCATCACACTCTGTAAAATTATACCAGAAGCTCTCCGTAAATAGAGAACAGTTGGCTTCATTGTTGTCACCATCTAATAATGACAATGAACCGGAAATATCAAAATATTTTTGATAAAGATATCATGTAAGCATGTGAAGACTTTAGGAGGATAACTATATTTCCAGTTTATTTTGCACAGAAGAGATCTGGAAACTGAAATCGGTTATCAGGTGACTTCATTTATTTAACTGCCTCTTAATTTTAAAATTACAGTGGTTTTAAAGTTACTTTAGAATTTTAAGCTGGAAAAAAAGAATTTCGATGTTTAATTATGATCTGATGCAGTAATGATGTAAAATTTAAACAACTTTCTACTCTGTTTCTAGTAATTTCAAAATATGTGGCAACAAAAATGCTTTCTTAAAATTCTGCTGGCAACTTTTCAAAGATATCAGGTTCTAAAGAGAATATTTATCTTTGTATAAACTACTTTTAATTGCAATTTTGATACTTTTAGGTTAACTGTTATTCTAACCTCAATGGAGCAGGAGAAAATTTAAATGACCTTACAAGCTCTTTTAAATTATACTCTCTGCTTTTAAAACAAAAACAATAAAAAATCCTTTAAATAGGAGATCAAGTTCACAGTTTATAAAATATTTTTAACTATTGGAAAATGACTAAATTCATTTGCTTTTTCTTTCTGGTAGTTATTTTTATTTCAGGAAAAAGGTAGATTCTCAACCTGTGGATATACATAAGACAACTCCTTCCTTACTACAATAAGATACCAAATGTGATCCAGGAACAAGATTACATCTAATTCTAATTTAAGACATTATGTATAACATATTAGTGTAGGTATGTAGAAATTCTTTTATAATACCGTACATTTCCACTAATATCATCTTATACAAGAAAATTCTTCCTACTGTCAATTTTAATGCCAAAATGGAAAAAGATAAACAATAGATGAGATTATGTCTCTATGTGTTCAGTTTGTTACAGAAACAGAATTTTAGCTGCTCATTATGGTCATCTCTGAATTGTACAATAACACAAAATGTGAGAAGAAAATTTTAATATCTCAAGAAAAAACAAAGTTTATTATAGGAAAATAATGATTATGCATAGGCAATTTGCAGAAAAAGAACACTTAATACTGTCTAGTAATCAAAGAAAACATAGAAGAAACATAAGTGGCTCTTAGAATACGGATGATATTAATTCTTAGAAGTAGAGTGAGATGGGGTACATCATCTCTATGAGGAATAACATTCTGTCTTAGCTTCTGTGAAGGACAGTTTGGAAACACTTTTCCAATGTTAAACATTTACAGATGTTTTGATAGGACCTAGGAAATCAAGTTCAGTATATTATTGGTGTAAAATGTTTATAATATCAATAAGAAAGCAAATGTGAGTGGTATTATTAATAATAACATTTTTGGGAAGGGAATTTCTATGATCTTTAATATTTTTAAATTTTTAAACATTTAACTTGTTATAACATTTATTTGATTAGACTAAGCTTTTTTCTTGTAAATTTTGTGTCGTCTGATATTTGCAGCAATTCCACAGGTTTCTTTACAATGTGGTCTTCATGTCTTTTCTTCTTTTAATCTAATTATTAACCATGGAATGCTATTATTATACTAAGGATATGTAGATAGACAGGTCATAGGCCCCATGAAGAGTCTACTGCTTTTATTCTGCTACCAGGGTGTCATATAAACCCATCAATTACTGCATCACTCAACCCTCATCAGAGGAACTTCTTGTAGTGGATGGTGATCCTCACAGAGACCCCAAACTAGTCAAGGTGCAAAAGTAAATAAATAAATAAATAAATAAATAAATAAATAAATAAATAATGAAATTATCATTCCTAAGTGAGACACTTGTATCACAATTCCTCTTCCTAAATTCTCAGGGAATCACTGAAGAAAGGGAGTCTGTGAGATTGTAAGACAGGGGTGGATGAGAAGAAGGAAGTAGTTTATTTTAGACACAGGAAGGCAGTTGAGCATATGAGTTCAGAGAAGTTGTGCTTGCATGTAAAATACCTGTGGAAGTTTAAACCTGACAAAAATCAGAACATGGAGGGTAGTGGTGGGCATAAATTCCTACCTTCAGCTTGGCAATAATATATAGCTTTTAAGAAATGTAGAGTTTGTTTCATTTAAGAGTGTAACCTGGGTAGTCCATCCATAGTACAAAAGAGGGTCTCATATCCAAACATGTGTGAGCAAGGCAAATTGGAATTGATAGGATTAAAATGACAAAAAAGGCACACATTTGGTGCTTAGTTTTTTTTTTTATTTCTCTGACAAAACACCAGAATCAAGTCAACTTAAACACAAAACATTTAACTGAGCTTCAGGTTTCAGAAGGTCGAAGTCCATGATGGTGGAGAAAAGACATGTTGGCAGGCAGACATCAAAATTCACGTTTTGTTCTATAATTTGGGAGCATATAGTTGATTCAAATTGGCACAAGTTCTTGAATCCTCTAAGACCACCCTCAAAAACATACTTCCTCTAACATGTCCAGACCTCCTAATTCTTGATTATAGCCACCAATTAGAGACTAAGTATAGCACATGAACCAAAGGACCATTTTCATTCAAATGGTGAGGTGAAATAGGAATTGTGGAACCAAGTGAATATCATTAAAATATGCTTTCTGAAATTCTCAAGTAACTAATAAAAATGAATCTAGAATTAATGAATAAGTTTATTTACCAGGGTTATCTAGACTAACTTAATTTATCGAATAAATCACTTTGTGTGTATGTATGTGTCTCTGTGTGTCTTTGTGTGTGTGGGTAGAACAGGGGTTTATTAGAAAGACTTATAGGTTGTATTCCAGCCAATCTAAACTGGTGGGCTATGAACAGAAAGTCCAAGAATCCAGATGGTTCTTAGTCAACAAGTCTGAATATCTCAGCTAGTCTTCAGTAGATGCTGGGAACCTGAAGTCATAATGTTTTATACCAGAGATGGAATAGACTTGTTAGCAAGTCTAGATAAAGCAGCCAAAGACCAAAGCTTCCATCTTCCATGTCTTTATGTAGTGTTCCAGAAAATGGTGTGGCCAAAGTCAAGTCTTCCTCACTCACAATCTAGATAAGGAGTGACTCTTGCTACTTCAAACTAATCAAAAAGACAAAACACAAAACAAATACACAACAACAACAATGACAAAAACTAATACATGTATTACATGTATGCTCCATTTTTGCTTTTTAGTTCATTCCAGATTTGGTTAATTTGACAAACAAGAATAATCATCACAGTGAGCAAATAAATAATCATAATGCATATTTGAATTAGTTAGTATGATCTAATGTGTATTATTTTGATATTTGTCAACCCAGTTTCTTCTTTTGAAGATATTTTAAATAGCTATATTATCATGTGGTAAATCCAGTGTCCAGCTTCCTCAGAAAATTCCTACTGATAATAAATTTTGTTTGTATGATTTACTATATTATATACTTTTTAAATTTTTTTCATGCTTTATTCATTTTATATTGATTGAGTTTGTCTTATTTTATATTCTCAACATTTTTACTTTTAATAACATAATGGGGTAGTTCTAAAAATATATTAAAACTCAGTGTTTATTGTTACTCCAATTCATTGTACTTGCTTTTGCGTATCATTTATCAACAAACACCATAAGCTTATTTTCTTTGTTAAGGTTTTATTGAGATTTTGCTTTGTTATTTAAATCTCTACTAATAATCAGATAAAACTTTCCAGCATGCTTGAAGTCAGTCCATATTTCACTCTTTGATAATGTCTATATTTGGAGCCTTTGAATGTTTAGTCTGGCAGTACATAATATTGAAATGCTTTCTGCACTTTACCTAAAAGAGTTAGTAGGTAATACTGAATTAAGGGTTTATGATTTTTCAGGATCTCTCAAGAACATACTCACAGCTCTTGAATATAGACTTTGTTTTTTAAGGCCAAGAATACCTTGAAATATTCCTTTAATAAACACTTCATAGTTTAAGCCAGCAAACTTGTTAGCATTGAAACAATTGTTATTCCTGTTCATGTAGTCTTCTGATTGAATATGACTAAATTTCTGTGATATGTTCTATTGTGAAATGATTAAACAAATCATTTAAATTTGAATAAGTCATAATTGTAATTAAAAGTCATGATATAGAAAGGTGTGAAGTAGCCATAGTAGTTTTAAAATTAAGTATATGAAGATCAGAACTTATGAAAAGCCAAAATATTTTGGACTACCACTTTCATCTTAACTTACATTGAGTTTACATAAATTCCTTGAAGTCAAGGTCAGGTCAATCAAAAGGAAAGGCTAACTTCTTCTTAGCTTTCTATAATATAAATAAACTTGTTTTTCTTCATCTGTGAAGTTTTTATTACCATAAGGTGTATTATCATAACTATATTGAACAGTTGTAAATTTGAAGGTAGATGTTACTTAAAATTCCAAAGACATCACACTGTTTTTAATATTTTGAAATGTAATTACATGATTTTCGATTTTCTCTTTCCTTACCCTCTCATATAATATCCTTCTTCCATTTAAGATTCATGATTTATTTTTATTTAATTCCTGTATATACTTTAAATATTAACTGTCTTTTCTTCATTGATACGAAAAATAAGCATACATGATACAGACACAATGGTAGTTTTTCAAAAAGGAGTATTTCTTTAGGTTTATTATTTCAGAGAGATGCCTTAGTTCATCATGACTGATTCTGTCCCCAGAAACCCCTACACCCCAACTGTAGTAGGAAAAAGCCTTATGGTCATAGATGAAACAAAGTTGGTTACTATAATGATGACTGAGGAGACTCAGCTGAGACAACTTGAGATTAGGTATAAGGCTTAAAATATACACCTCCAGCTAATCTCCACCTTCCATAGTTCCACATCTTCAAATAGCATCGTTAGTTAGAGAACAAGAATTTATCACAGAAGTCAGTGTGGACAGACCTCTAGTTCAAACTATATTAGTCACCATAACTAAATGTTGTTATTTATGATTTATTTCTGGGCTGAGAATATTTTATATTCTCAAGAACTGTTAAAGAAGAAGTTCTTCCATGTCTTTATTTAACACATGTTTCTCAGAAAGATTCAGGGTTTTTATTTATTTATTTATTTATTTATTTATTTATTTATTTAATCAGTGTACTCACTTCACTGTCAGATCCTAGTTCCCTCTTTCCTCTACTCCCAGTTCCACCCTCACATATTCTTGCAACCTATTTTATTCTCTCCCTTTTCTCAGAGAAGGGGAGGTCCATAAGGGCCCTCAGTTCAAAGCAGGAATAAATGTATCCTCTCCACTGAGTACAGACAAGGCAGATGAGATCATGGGAAAGGACCCAAGTGCAGACAACAGAGCCAGAGATAACCCCTATTCTCATTGTTAGGGGATCCACACGATGAGCACACTACACATCTGCCACATATATGTAGGTGTTTTAGGTCCAATGATGCAAATCTCTTGGTTGGTGATTCAGTCTCTGCAGGGCCCAGGTTAGTTTACTGTGCAGGTCTTCTTGTGGTGTCCTTGATCCCTTTGGTACCCTCTATCCTCCCTCTCAATCTCATACAAAACTTCCTGATGCCTGGGTATTGTTTGGCTGCAGGTTTCTGCATCTGTTTCCATCAGCTACTGCATGAAGTATCTCTTAAGGTTAAGCTCTGGTCTGTAAGCATAGCAGAGTATCATTAATAGTGTCAGTGGTTGGCTCTCTCCTATGGGGTGAGTATCAAGTTGTGCCAGTCATTATTAGTTTTCTATTTCTTCAATCTCTACTCCATCTTTGTTGCTACATTTTTTGTAGGCAAGGCAATTTTTTAGGTTTAAGGTTTTATGAGTAGATTGGTGGCACCCTCTATCCACTGGAAGCCTGACCTGGCTACAAGACATGGAGAGTTCATCTACCATGTTTCTCACTTTTAGTGCTCTCAGCTAGGATCACACCCATAGACATAAAGGAGGTGTCTAGGAGATGATTCTCCTGTTCATGAGATGCTCCACCACCAATTTTCATTGTTTCTCCAGGTACACACAGACACACAGGCACACACACACACACACACACACACACACACACACACACACACACGTACACACACACACAGACACACAGGCACACACACACACAGACACATACACACACACGCACACACACAGACACACACACACGCACACACACAGACACACACACACACACAGACACACACACACACACACACACACACACACACACACAGCCCGCACCATTATTGTCCTCCCCAACCTTTTCACCATATAGCTTCTTACCTCCATCTACTTCAGATGATTATTTTGTTTTCTCTCGTGTGTGAGATTCAAGCATTGCCCTTGAGCCCTTCTTGACCTCTCTGGATCTTTCAGCTATAGCATGATTATTCTATACTTTAATGGCTAATGTCCATTTATAAGTGAATATGTACAATACATGTCTTTCTGGGTCTAGGTTACCTCACTCGAGAAGATCTTTTCTAGTTCCATCCATTTTCATGAATATTGCATGTTGTCTTTGTCTTTAGTACCTCAGTAGTATTCCATTTATTTATTCCATAAATTTATCACATTTTCTCTATCCATTCTTTGGTTGAGGGACACCTAGGTGTGGTTGCAGTTTCTAGTTACAACAAACAAAAATGCTACGAAAAGAATTGATCAATAGTCCTTGTGGAACATATTTTGAGTATATACTTAGGAATGATATAGCTGGGCCTTGAGGTGGAATTATTTCCAATTTCCTGAGAAAACTCCAGATTTATTTCCAAACTAGCTGTACAAATTTTTACCCCAACTAGCAATGAAAGATTGTTCCTGTTGCTCTGCATCCTTCCAGACACAGGCTGTCACTTGAGTTTTTGTTTGTCTTTCACATTTTTAAATTTTATTTATTTTATTATAATTTCATCACGTTACATCCTGATTTTTATCCCCTCACTCTTATGCAGTTGTCATCCTCCTTCCCTCTTCCACTCTCTTCCCCTCCCCTAGACTCGTTGGTAGCAGTCTTCCATCCTCACCATTTGATCACAGTACATCAGGTCTCAGCAGGCTATTCTGCATCCCCTTCCTCTGTGTGCCCCCAAGGCTGCACCATCAAAAGGAAGTGATTAAATTTCATGCACCAGAGTTCATATCAGAGGTCTTCTCTCCCCACTCCCAGTAAACATGGAGCATGAGCTGTCCATCAGCCACATCTGATCAAAGGGGTTTTGATCTTAGCCATTCTGATGGGGGTGAGATGTTTTGATTTGCATTCCATTGATGACTAAGGATGCTGAACATTTCTTTAAGTTCTTCTTAGCTATTAGAGCTTGTTGTGTTGATAATTCTTTGTTTAATTCTGTATCCCAAATTTTAATTGGGTTATTTGTTTTGTGGGTATCAAACATTTTTTTTTGTTGTTTGTTTTTTGTTTTTGTTTTATTGATAATGGCACTCTGATGTAAAGGTTGGTGAAAGATATTTATTTTTTTCTGTAGCTGCAGATTTTTGGTATTGACTGTCTCTTTCACTTTGCATAAGCTTTTCAGTTTCATAGGGTCCCTTTTTTTCCTCTTTTTTTATTAATTTATTCATATTACATCTCAATTGTTAGCCTTTCCCTTGTATCTTCCTATTCTTCCCTCCCTCCCACTTCCCTCCTTCTCCCTTCCCCTATGTCTGTGATTGATGGAGACCTCCTTCCCCTATATATGCTCTTAGAGTATCGAGTCCCTTCTTGGTAACTTGCTATCCTACCTCTGAGTGCCGCCAGTCCACCTCATCCAGGGGACGTGGTCAGAAAAGGGCACCAGAGTTCTTGTGAGAGTAAGATCTCACTCTCCACTCAATGGTGCAGAATATCCTGTTCATTGGCTAGGTCTGGGTTGGAGTTCAACGTTTACTGCCTATATTCTCATTGGCTGCTGCCTTAGTTTGAGGAGGACCCAAGGACCCCAGATCCACCTGTCATAACATTTTCAATAGGATATCCTCTCCTCTGACCCACTTTCCTGGTAAGTAAAGTTTTTCATGGGTGTATGCCTTTAACTAGTGTCTCAATATAAGTGAATATATATCGTTTGTCTCTTTTTGATTCTGGGTGAACACACACATTATGATAATTTCTAATTCAATCCATTTGTCCACAAATTTCCGGAATTCCTTGTTTTTAATAACTGAGTAGTATTCCATAGTGTAAATGTACCACAGTTTCTTAGTCCATTCTTCTACTGAGGGACACTTAGGCAGTTTCCATGTTTGGGTTTTTATGAATAAAGCAGCTATGAACATGGTTAAGCATATGTCCCTGTTGTGTGGTCGGGCATTTTCTTGGTATATTCCAAGGAGTTGGATAGCTGGGTCTTGAGGAAGCCCTATTCCCAGTTTTCTGAGAAAGTGCCAGATAGCTTTCCAAAGTGGTTTTATTACTTTGCATTCCTACCAGCAATGAAGGAGTGTTCCTCTCTCTCCACATCCTTGCCAACATGTGATGTCACTTGAGTTTTTTATCTTAGCCATTCTGATGGGTGTAAGATGGAATCTCAGTGTCGTTTTGATTTGCATTTCACTGATGACTAACGAGGACGAGCATTTCTTTAAGTGTTTCTCAGCCATTTGATATTCTTCTGTTGAGAATTGTCTGTTTAGTTCTAAGCCCCATTTCACAATTAGGTTGTTTGGTTTTGTGGTGTTTAATTTCTTGAGTTATTTATACATTTTGGATATTAGACCTTTGTCAGATGAAGGGTTGATGAAGAACTTTTCCCAGTCTGTAGGCTGTTGCTTTGTCCTGCTGACAGTGTCTCCTGCCATACAGAAGCTTTTCAGCCTCATGAGGTCCCATTTATTAATTGTTGATATTAAGGCCTGGGCAGTTGGTGTTCTGTTCAAGAGGTTGTCTCCTGTGCCTATGTGTTCCAGGTTCTTCCCCACTTATTCCTCTAACTGAATTAATGTCTCTGGTTTTATGTTGAGGTCTTTAATCCACTTGGACTTGAGCTTTGTGCATGGTGACTAATAGGGGTCTAATTGCATTTTTCTACATGTAGACATCCAGGTAGACCAGCAACATTTGCTGAAGATGCTGTCGTTTTTCCATAGAATGGATTTGGCTTCTTTGTCAAAAATCAAGTGACCAAATGTGTGTGGATTCATCTCTGGGTCTTCAGTTCGATTCCATTGATCCACTAGCCCATTGCTGTGCCAGTACCATGCTGTTTTAATTACTGTTGCTTTATAGTACAGCTTGAGATCAGGTATGGAGATTCCTCCTGGAGGATATTTTATTGTGTAGGATTGTTTATGCTATTCTGGACTTTTTATTTCTCCATATGAATTTGAGACTTGTCTTTCAATATCTTCAAAATACTTTGTAGGTATTTTGATAGGGATTGCATTGAATCTATAAATTGCTTTTGGTAAGATAACCATTTTTACTATGTTAATTCTCCTGATCCAAATTTCTCCATCTTCCGATGTCATCTTCAATTTCTTTCTTCAGAGGTTTAAAGTTTTTTTTCAAATAAGTCTTTCACTTGCTTGGTTAGATTTACTCCTAGATATTTTATATTGCTTGTGGCTATTGTGAAGGGAGTAGTTTTCCTAATTTCTTCCTCTGCCTGTTTTTCATTTGGATAGAAGAAAGCTACTGACTTTTTTGAGTTAATTTTGTATGCAGCCAATTTGCTGAAGGTGTTTATCAGCTGTAGGAATTCTCTAGTGGAATTTTGGTGGTCACTTATATACACTATCATATCATCTGCAAATAGGAATAATTTGACTTCTTCCTTTGCCATTTGGATCCCCTTGATCTCCTTTTGATGTCTTATTGCTCTGGCTAGAATTTCAAGAACTATATTGAAGAGATATGGGGAAAGTGGACATCCTATTCTTGTCCCCGATTTTAGAGGGATTTCCTTGAGTATCTATCCATTTAATTTAATGTTAGCAATTGGTTTGCTGTATATAGCCTTTATTATGTTTAGATAAGTGCCTTGTATTCCCGACCTCTCCAGAACTTTAAACATGAATGGGTGTTGGATTTTGTCAAATGCTTTTTCTGCGTCTGAGGAGATGATCATGTTTTTTTTCTCTTTATGTTTGTTCATATGGTAGATTACATTGATGGATTTCCATATATTAAACCATCCCTGTATGCCTGGAATGAAGCCTACCTGGTCATGGTGAATGGTGTCTTTGATATGCTGTTGTATTCGCTTTGCGAGTATTTTATTGTGTATTTTTGCATCAATGTTCATAAGAGAAATTGGTGTTAGATTCTTTTTTGGGGGGTGGGTCTTTGTGGGGTGTAGTTTCCAAAGTGACTATGGCCTCATAGAATGAAATTGGTAATGTTCCATCCATTTCTGTCTTTTGGAATAGCTTGAATAGTATTGGTATTAGCTCCTCTTTGAAGGACTGGTAGAATTCTGCGCTGAAGCCATCTGGCCTTCGGCTTTTTTTTTTTTTTTTTTGGTTGGGAGACTATCAATGGTTGCTTCTATTTCTACAGGTGAAATAGGGCTATTTAATTTGGTTATCTGATCTTGATTCAATTTCTGCAAATGGAATTGGTCAAGAAAATTGTCCACTTCCCTTAGATTTTCAAATTTTGTGGCATAAAAGCCTTTAAAGTAGGTTCTTATGAGTCTTTGTATTTCTTTGGTGTCTGTTGTTATGTCTCTTTTTTCATTTCTAATTTTGTTTATTAGGATAGTGTTTCTCTGTCTATTAGTTAGACTGGCTAACGGTTTGTCTATCTTGCTAATTTTCTCAAAGAACCAGCTCTTGGTTTTGTTGATTCTTTGGATTGTTCTCTTGGTTTCTAGTTTATTGATTTCAGCCCTGAGTTTGATTGTTTCTACTCCTTTTGGGTGTTTATGCTTCTTATTTTTTTTCTAGAGCTTCCAGATGTGTTGTTAAGTTGTTTACGTTGGATGTTTCTATTTTCTTTTTAAAGCCACTTAGTGATATGAGTTTTCCTCTTAGCACTGCTTTCAATGTGTCCCACAAATTTGGGTATGTTGTTCCATCATTTTCATTGAATTTCAGGAAGTCTTTTATTTCTTGCCTTATTTCTTCCATAACCTACGTGTCTCCCTGATTGACTTTAACTTTGACGAGTACAAATTGTCCTTCCTCATTCTTTTTGATTAATTTTGGTTGAAGTCTGTTTTATTAGATATTAGAATGGCCATCCCAGCTTGTTTCTCGTGAACATTTGCTTGGAATATTTTTCCCCAACCTTTTACTCTGAGGCAATGTCTGTCCTTGTGGTTGAGATGTGTTTCTTGAATGCAGAAGAATGTTGGGTCATGTTTATGCATCCACTCTGTTAGTCTGTGTCTTTTTATTGGAGAAATGAGATCATTGATCTTGAGAGATATTAGTCACCAGTGATTGCTAAGTCCCTTCATTTTTGGTATTTCTAACAGTTGAGATTTTGTGAGGTTGTGATTTTGCAATGGTGTAGTTATCTACTTCCTATGTAGTTTTGGTTGTAGTTTGTCCCTTTGGAGTGGAGTTTTCTTTCTAGTAACTTCTGTAAAGCCGGATTTATGGCTAGGTACTGTTTAAATTTGTTTTTGTCATGGAATATCTTGTTTTCTCCATCAATGGTTAATGATAGTTTTGCTGAATATAGCAATCTTGCCTAGCATCTGTGTTCTTTTTGGGTTTTCAAAACCTCAGTCTAGGCCTTCTGGCTTTCATGGTCTCTGCCGAGAAGTCAGAGGTAATTCTGATAGGTTTGCCATCATATGTTACTCAGCCTTTTACTCTTGCCGTTTTTAATATTTTTCTTTGTTCTGTATATATTGCATTTTTATTATTATGTGGCAGGAAGATTTTCTTTTCAGGTCTATTCTATTTGGTGTTCTGTAGGCCTCTTGTATGCTCATATGCATCTCCTTCTTCAAATTGGGGACATTTTCTTCTATTATTCTATTAAAGATATTTTCTGGGCTGTGGAGTCGGTTGCCTTCTCTTTCCTCAATACCCACTATTCTCAAGTTTCGACTTTTCATGGTGTCTTTGATTTCTTGAATGCTCTGTGTCAGGAACTTTTCAGATTTAGCATTTCCCTTGATGGTTGTTTCCAGTTCTGTGATTGTATCCTCAAGTCCTGATATTCGTTCTTCCATTTCTTGCAAATGTTAGATAAGGCCACCTCTGAGATGCTTGCTTTATTCTCTGATGCCTCTCCAACATGTTTTTCTTCTTTGTGTTCCTTTATCATAGCTTTTATTTTTATCTTCAAGTCTTGAACTGTTTTAATGATTTCCTTCATCTAGTTATTTATATTTTCCTGAAATTCTTCAAGTGCCTCTTTATATGACTCTTTTAATTTTTTCAGCCCTCTTGTTTGCCTCCTCCTGCTTTGTTTACAGATTTTATTTGTTTCTTCCATTATCATCTTCTTTACTAAGGACTTGAGGTCATTTTCTTGACTATCAATTGCTGTTAGGTTCTCCAGGGTGTTTTCATTGGGATTGCTGGCATCTGGAGATGCCAAACTGTTTTCGTTTTTGTTAGTGTTCTTTCGCTGTCCTCTTGTCATTTTGGTGACTCTGATGTTGGAAGGTAGTTTGTAGTGACCTTCGCTGGTTGAGAGTGGATAGTTGATGACTGATTATAGGTCGGGTGCGCTTGACTGTGGGGATCAGGGAGTATTTCCCTGGAACAGGCAGGTGATCCAGTTTCCACTCCTGGAGATTTTTCTCTACACCTTAGGCTCCAGGCTGAGTCAGCCAAAGTAGGTTTCTGTTTGGACCCTTTCACCTTACTGCTATAATTCAGATCAGCAGTTTTGGAACCTAGAATAAGGTCAGCACACAAGTGCTCTGGTTGTGTAGGTTGATCCCAGCTGCCTGTCCTTCCTGTTGCTTTGTAGCCAAGACCCCAGATGGATCAGATCTTCTGGGCTGTAGCTGTCTTTTAGCTCTGTCTCTATACCCTGTAGAAGTGTCCAGCCTCTTACAGAACTATAAGCGTGGAGGGTCGGAGATCGCTCTAGGTCAGCAATTAGACACTGTAAGCACAACCCACATCTCCTGATAACGTGAGAGTTCCTGCCTTGGCTGGGCCAGTTGACCTACCTAGGATCTCTCCTTTGTCAAGTGCAGGGTCAGTGCCCAGCAGCTGGGTGGCCAGAGGCAATAGGGTTTCAGAGTGCTGGCAGTTGCCAGAGGTGCCTGCTCTTCCTGCAGGGCTGGGAGGCTCCTATAACACTCTAAGTCAGCAATTACATAGTGCAAGCAAGACCCACGTCTCGTCTCCATATAACGTGAGAGTTGCTGCCTTGGCTAGGCCAGTTGACACAGCTAGGATCTCTCCTTTGGGGGAGTGCAGGGTCAGTGCCCTGCGGCTGGGCGGCCAAGACAATAGGGTTTCAGAGCACTGGTGGTCACCTGAGGTGCCTGCTCTTCTTACATTGCTGGGAGGCTCCTATAATGCTCTAGGTCAGCAATTAGATACTGCAAGCAAGACTCACATCTCCAGGTAGGCCTATGGAAGCAGTCCAAGCTGGTTTCTAACTGCCCCTGTTTGTAGGCTCAGTCCGTTGTGTCTGGCGTTAGGTTTGGCCCAGGATGGCCCGCGAGCTGCAGGCCCACTTTAGCTGTCTTTGGTGGGTCCGCCACCTGTTTTCACTCGGCCTGGGCAGGTGACCTCTGCAGTTTGGGGTGGTGTGGATGGAGGGATCCAAGGGCAGATTCACCCTATTCACTGAGACTCCTCTGGCTGGGGGCTCTGGAAAATCCCCTCCCCAAACAGCAAGTTTGTGTTTTATATACCGGCTGCAGTTTGCGTGTGGATTCCATTCCAGAGTTTGGGGGGTGTTTAGCACCTCCAGGAAGTTGCTTGTCCTGGGGGGAAGGCCCACTGGTGTTCTGCAGAGTTTGGGGCACCACTCACCTACAGTTCTCAAGATCCAGCAGTCTGTGGCTCTGTTCACGTCCCTGGTCTCCTCAAAGTAGATCAGATACGGTGTATACTGGTCGAAGTCATCTTGGAATACATGGTCCCATTTATTATATATTGATCTTAATGCCTGAGATATTGGTATTTTGTTCAGGAAGTTGTCTACTGTACCATTCCCCACTTTCTACTCTAATTGATTTAGTGTATCCAGTTTTATGTTGAAGTCTTTGGTCCACTTATAGTTGAGATTTGTGTAGGGTGATAAATATGAATCTATTTTCTTTCTTCTGCATGCAGACATGCTGCTATACCAGCACCATTTGTTTAAGATGCTTTCTTTCTTCCATTTTATAATTTTAGCTTTTTGTTAAAATTAGGTGTGTGTGCTTATTTGTGGTTCTTATATTCCATTCTATTGATGAACATTTCTGTTTTTATGTCAATGCCATGTGGTTTTCATTACTATTGCTCTGTAGTACAGCATAATATCAGGGATGATGATACCTCCAGAAATTACTTTATTGTACATGGTTGTTTTACCTATAATGGGTTTTTCTGTTTTACCATATGTAGTTGATGATTGCATTTTAAAGAACTGTAAAGAATTGTGTTGTGATTTTGATGGGAATTGCTTTCAATCTGTAGATTGCTTTTGGTAAGATGATCATATTTATTATGTAAATCCTACCAATCCATGAGCATGGAAGGTCTTTCCATCTTCTATTATCCTTTTAATTTTCTTTCTTTAAAGATGTAAGCTTCTTGTCATACAAGTCTTTCACTTGCTTAGTTAGAGTTATATGAAGATATCGTATATTATTTGTGGGTATTTTCAAGTGTAGTTTTCTCTTAATTTTTAGCTGGTTTATCACTTGTGTAAGGGCTCTTGATGTTATAAGTTAATATTTATCCAACCACTTTATTGAAGGTCTGTATCAGCTTATGAGTTCTCAGGAAGATTTTGGGATCATTTATGTATACTATCATATAGTATGCCAATAACAATTTGGCTTCTTCCTTTCCAATTTGTATCTCCTTGATGTTTTATTTCTGTTGTCTCATTTCTTTATCTAGAACTTCAATTACTGTATTAACACATATGGATATAATGGGCAATCTTGTCTTGTCTTTGATTTTAGTGGAATTGCTTTAAGTTTTTTTCCATTTAATTTGATGTTGGCTTCCTGTATATTACCTTCATTGTATTTAGTTATGTACTTATATCTCTGATCCATTGAAGACTTTTATCATGAAAGGGTGGTAGATTTTGTCAAAGCCTGTTTTTTTGTTTTGTTCTGTTTTGTTTTGTTTTGTTTTGTTGCATCTAATGAGAAGAAAACGTGGGTTAGTTGTTTGTTTGTTTTTTTCAGCTTGTTTATATGATGGGTTATATTGATGGATTTCTGTCTGTTGAACCATCTCGACTTCCCTAGTATGAAGCCTATTTGATATTGATGGATTATGTCTTTGATGTGATCTTGAATTTGGTTTGTGAATATTTATTGAGTATTTTTGCATCAATGTTCGTGAGGAAGAATGGTCTGAAATTCCCTTTTTTTTTTCTTGGGTATTTATGTGACTTAGGTATCAGGGTGACTTTAGCTTCATAGAATGAATTTGGCAGTGTTTCTTCTGTTTCTATTTTGTAGAACAGTTTGAAGAGTATTGGTATTAACTCTTTTTTTGAAAGTATGGTAGAGTTCTGTGCTAAAACCATTGGGCCTGGTGCTTTATTTTGGGTTGGGGGACATTTAATGACTGTTTCTAATTTCTTAGAGATTATAATTGTATATAATTTGTTTTTCCCAATCAAGTTTTAAAGTTGGTAAGTGTGATAAATTAAGAAAATCATTCATTTCATTTAGATTTTGGAATTTTATAGAGTACAAGCTTTATGTTAGTTGTAGTGATTCTTTGGATTTCCTCACTGCCTGTTGTTAAGTGCCCCTTTTCATTTCTGATTTTGTAAATTTTGAGACTGTCTTTCTGCCTTTTATTTATTTTGGCTAAGTATTTGTCTATATTGTCGATTTTCTCAAAGAACCATCTCATTGTTTTGTTCATTCTTTGTATTGTTCTCTTTCTTACTAATTTATTGATTTCAGTCCTGAAACTGATTGTTTTCTGTTGTCTTCTCTTCTTGGGTTTGTTATGTTGTATTTATTCTAGAGCTCTCAAGTATGCTTTTAAATTGCTAGTATGAGATCTCTCCAAATTTCTTCTTTTTTTTTTTTTAAGTGTGGTACCACCAAAGGAATTGAACCATGGGCTTTCAGATTCAGTCTGAAGCCTTATCAATTAAGCTATCCTTGATTTCTTTATAAAGGAACTTAGTGCTATGAGTTTTTCCTCACAACACTTCATGGGGCTACTCTGTTGTGCCTTCATATTCATTTAATTCTAGGAATCCTTTAACTTCTTTCTTTGTTTCCTCCATGATTCATTGGTCATTGAGTAGGGAGTTGTTCAGTTTCCATAAGTTTGTAGGTTTTCTATTGTTGTTGAATCCATTGTGTTTTGATAAAATACAAGGTATTACTTCAATTTTTATCATATCTGTTGTGGCTTCCATTGTTACTAACTATATGGTCACTTCTAGACATGGTTCCATGAGGTGCGAAGAAGAAAGCATTTTCTATTGTATTTGAAGGAATGTTCTTTAGATATCTGTTTGGTCCATTTGGGAGCAATTCCACTGTTGTAGTCAACAGGATTCCAGCAGACCCATTAAACAGCAAACCAGCAATTCAGCAAAGGGACTGCAAGTGCAGTAGTTAGAATCCAGAACAGCAGCTGAAACATGACACCTTAAAGTGTTCTCTGGAGCAGATCTCTGTAGCAGTGTCTTGAAGTGGAGCAATGAACAGCCAAACAATACATAGTCTGTACTAAGATATTTGTTCAGCTGAAACAGACAAAGCACTCAACAGGGGCAGTTCCTATTTTAGTCGATAAACATCACCTGTTCTCTCACAAGTTTGTTTCCCATCCCACACTTGGGATCAAAACAAAAACATGTTTATATCCATTACAATTTCTGTCTAGATGATCTGGACATTGGTGTGAGAAGTGTGTTGACGTCTTATACTATTAATGTGTGGTGTTTCTGTGTGATTCAGAATTTATTAACATATGTCCTTGCATTTGGGGCACAGATGTCCAGAACTGAGTGGTTATCTTGATGGATTTTTTTCTTTAATGTGTATGTAATAAACTTCTCAACATTTTGTTTACTTTTAATTGAAAGACTATTTTATTAGATATTAGAATGGCTACCTCAGCATGCTTCCTCAGTCCATTTACTTTGTAAATCATTTTCCACTCTGAGGTAATGTCTATATTTGTTCCTGAGATGTATTTCTTGTATGCAGTAGAATTAAGAATCCCATTTTTGCACTGATTTTATTAGCCTGTGTCTTTTTATTGGGGAATTGAGACCACAGATTTTGATAGATATTAATGAGCAATAATTGTTAATTCTTGTTATTTTAATGTTGTTCATGTTAGCTTCTGTGTTTTGTGTATACTTCCTTTGTTTTGTTTTGTGGTTTTTTTTTTTTTGGTGGTATGTAATTATTTATTTCTCGTGTTTTCTTGGATGTAGTTAATCTCCTTGTGTTGGAGTTTTCCTTATACTATTTTCTGTAGGACTGGATTTGTGGATGAATATTGGTTAAATTTGGTATTTTCTTAGGTATCTTGTTTCCTTCATCTATGGTGATTGAGGGTTTTTCTAGGTATTCTAGTCTATGTTGGCATCTGTGGTCTCTTAGAGGCTGCAAAATATTTGTCCAGGCCTTTCTACTTTTTAGTTTCTCTGTTGAGAGATTGTGTGTAATTCTGATAGGAATGCCTTTATACATGTGCAGCTCATGTCTGCTGGCTCTGCCCCAGATAGATCAAGAAAATAGGGAATAAGTAGAGAGGGCTCAAGGCTTAGCCTTACAGATTTTATTTGCAATACAAAATGTTACATTGAAGGTCAATGTTCATAAAAATGAAAACTACATTATTAAGAAAGAATTAAACCACATTTATAGGATAATCAATGCACTTAATAATAAGTGTTGAATTGATTGATAAGTAATCTTTTCCAAATTGCCCATACTTTAGCTATTTTCTACTCTATGTTATGGTTTAATTTTGGGAGAGGTATTTTTTTCCTTTGAAGATAAAGGAACTTCATCTTTTTCACCCTTTGTTTTCATTTTTGTTTTCTGAGACAGGATTTTCTGTGTAGCCTTAGCTGTCCTGTACTTGCTTTATAGATAGGTCTGGACTTGAACTCACAGATTTCCCCTGCCTTCCTGAGTTGTAGGAGTCCAGGAATGTGCCACTGCTCCCATCTGACCATATATATATATATATATATATATATATATATATA
>OU015742.1:103993829-104092548 GCA_907169655.1 Acomys percivali
ATATATATATATATATATATATATATATATATATAGTGTGTACATACATAGTTATCTATAGTATTGAGAAAAAGCAAGTACCCAGTAATTACTTATTGTTTTAGAAATTGACATTTTATAGATTCCAACACCTTTTACTAGAAAAATAATGTTGGATTTAATATGAATTTAACAAAATTAATATTACTTCATGTGCACATTCTACACACAGGCTGCTATACTGTCAACTATATGTTGAGTAGCAGTTCAATTCTCTTCAGGTTTCTGTACAGTGCCCTTCCTGAACTTCTACCATTAACTGTCATTCACTTTCAGAAAATCTAATGCTATACATAACCAACATTTACATTATGAAAACTGAATTACACACATGAAAAATGAGTATCTCTGCCTCAAAAAAAGGTGGCCTTTGTATGGACTTACTCTCTAGAACACAGGATATTTCCCTATAAGAACATTGTCTGAATACTCAAATCCCTGTAGTAGTTCAATTTTCTATTCACTAAGTACATGGAAACATATAATCCAAAAAGTGAGAGTGGAAACAATTGATACCAGCAGGCTCTGAGAAAGAGAAATTTGGGAGCATATAACTTTTTTTAAAAATGGGAGCACCTAGATTAATGCAATGATTGAAATAACAAGTTAAAAAGACAGTTAATATTGAGTTTCTTGAGAAGAAATAGTTCAACCTTTCCAATAAATATCAAATAATAAACCTAATACCAGACTTATGTAAAGAGAGAAAAATATTAAAAGAATTTCCAGGGATTCAGTTAAGAAAAAATCAGCATGAAACTTAGAAAATAAGTCTCAGTGATGTCAGAATTACTTATAAAAACCTAAAACTGATAAGATATATGTTCAGTCTGTTTATTTAAACAATTTAGACAAGCACAAAAAGACTAACTATATATAGTCTTGGTAACAAATGATGAACGAGAATGGTCCTGGAAGTAATTATTAAAGTACACATGTGAGAAGTTCTTTGTATTCTTACCCTCTGAACATTGCACAGTTGGTTGACATCCTCACTGAGATTCCCTTCATTTTTAAAATCTGTCTTCAAAACTGGAATTACCACTTAGCTACAAAAATAAATCACTAACCTTCATAACATTTGCCTTATGAATATCATATTGCCATTTTTAGTTTAAAATCACTGAAGGAATATCTAAATCTAGTAAATATAAACTAAACATTGAACCATAATAGTTTACCTTATCAGAAAGAAATGTGTGATTTTAAAAAAATATTGCATTTCAATACAATAAAACTGGGTTACTGCTAGCCTGAAGCAGGAAGACAAATTAAAACCTTTACCTGGTAGGAGCAAATTAGATTAGTATCCATTCTAGAAATTAAAGTTCCAGATGTGGGACAAATAAAAGAAAAATTATGCAAGGCAGAATGATTACTTTGTTTGTATACTGCCTCACACTTTACCTCACACTTTTTTTTTGAGGAGTCATGGTTTGCTTAGTATTTCCTGTTAAAAGTTGGTATACATATGTTAACTTGCAATACCCCAAAAGAAGTCATTCGATTCTCAGTGAAAAGATGAACTAGTGTAGAAAAAGTAAGACTCCTTCACACTTTCTCTACACATGGATAATAACCATCTGAGATCTTTCTCATCATTTGTACATTTGTATTGATAAAGTGAGTCATGTGCACTTCTCTTATTGGACAATGCAATTGGATGAAAAGGGCTTAGAATATATGGAAATGGGAAGAGTCTAGTTTCATAAATATTGCTGCATCTAGATTAATGGAATTCTTGAAATAGCAAGTTAAGTAAACTATGGGAAATTAAACTTATATTTGATGCAAGAAATTGTGAGAGAATACAAGCAGCTCATACTTAGATAATATCAAAAAGGAAAGAAGAGCATACAAATAATCAATTGTGTTTAAGGCATCATTTCATACAGGCCTGATAAAGGCAAGAGGAACAACAGGGGTTACCTGTGGAGGAAAATAAAACAATGCCAAAACTTTTCCCTTTTCTCAATTGGTTCCAAGATTGCATTCAGCTGATAACATCTTTACATTGTAAAGTTTTTCAGAGAATGTTATATTAATCCTCTCTAAATTGGAGAACAACTTAAGAATAAAATATCACAATTTATTTTTTATTCAACAAATTTGGATTTGGGATACCCATTGTAGGCCTCCTACAAAGATCTAGCTAATGAGCAGTTCAGCCTTCATGTGGGCCCCCTAATAAGTGAAGCAGGGACTGTCTCTGACATGGACTCCCTTGCATGCTATTAGATCACTTTCCCCTAACAGTGCTGCCTCCTCTGGCATCAGAGGAAGAATATGTCCTTAGTCCTGATGCAATTTGATATGCTGGAGTAGGACTTCCCTTTTCTGTGGAGTAGGGGAAAGGAGATAGTTGAAGAGGGAGGGTAGGACTGTAAGGAAAAGAAAAATAACAAATACTTAAAATGACAATCTTTCTTGAAGAAATTTAATGAAAGTTAAATGAAATTTTAATATTTAATCTCGAATTAACAGACAGCAATGCTATTGAACTTTAAGAGCATTAAAAATAGTAACTAAAAAAGTAAATCCTATATGGAAGAAAATTCTACATTCAAGGGCTCATTTCCTTTAAAAGGTACATCTGTATAGCTAGATGGTGCTTATAGAACATTTTTAATACAGGGAAAAATAAAAGCAAATATTGCATGCAGCTATATGCTTTTAATGAGGCCAGGACTCATGCATGTATCTCCAGATACATCTCCGCTTGTTCCATGGTCTCCTCTAGTTACTATTCAATTGTGGGTCACTGATTGTTTGTTAACTGTTACCAAGTTATATTCCAGTTTTCTCATGTCTACCTGGATATTCTCTTTCCTCTAGTGCACAGATGTATCTACAGCACATATTTTATGTGAAATTTTTCAGGGTTAGTCTTGAACTCTGAGTAATTTTCAGTCAACGTTGAGGTGTTTATTTTATGTACCTAGCTCTTCTGCAGGACTGTGATCTGAGGTAGAAAATCCCAGTCTCCAACATTCTATCTCTAAACACTTATGTATCTATAAGAAATTTATAAAAGTGAGCCTCTATTTCTAATTTATTGATACCTTCCATCTGTGTATTGTGGATTAGAACTGAATGATTCCTAATATTATCTCCAAAACATCTGATATTTGGAAAGTATACTCATTTTGGCTGCTAATTTTTATTTATAATATTACAAAGTCTTAACTGTGAAAATAAATGAATAAGATTTATATCAGAGGCTGGAGAGATGGTTCAGCGGTTAAGGGCATTGACTGTTCTTCTGGACAACCCCGGTTCAAATCCCAGCACCCACATGGCAGCTCACAACTGTCTGTAACTCCAAGATCTGACACTCTCACATAGACATACATGTAGGCAAAACACCAGTGCACATAAAATAAAGGTAATTAAAAATATTTATATCAAAGGCATAAGTGCATCTACAGTGAAATAATCATTACATGACAGTGGATTGGCCCTTCCTGAGAAAGTATTTCATTTTGTGCTTGAAATTATCTTATTAATTTACTGAATGAATATTATATTTTCCTCTGATTTTCTTGCTGTCCTAGTTACTGGATCTTCATTTAAAACTTGTATACATTTTCCAATCACTATATTAGTATTTATGTGGACTACCCCTATTTTAACAAACATACACTTTTTCTTTACTGTTCTGAAGCAGTATTAATAAAATCAGGCAAGATGGCTAATGGGTTAAACTGTTTTCCACACAACTCTGGCAACCTGAGTTCAACCTTCCGAACCTCAGAAAATGTAGAATAAGGGGAGAAATTGGTCCCCAAATTTTCCTCTCTCCTTCCACATGCATACTTTCTTAATAGCAGGCTTAATAAACATACAGTACCACCACCAACAACAACATTTTTAAAGAAAAAGAAACAGTATGCACTTTTACAAATGTTCATAATACACTTATTCAATAATATTGCAGGGAATAAAGATATAAACTAAAGTCTATCATATAAATACACTGCAATCTTGAGTTTGTTAACTGGAAAGAAGTAAAGGTAACATTAGTAAATGAATCCTATGGAATGTATAAATATTTATGATGACAAGCAATGTATAATAATTGTACTATAAGGATGTAAAATAAATTTGAAATTCTACCTGTAATTTCGCATTAAGGAAAAGGTTGAAATTCATATGATTTTCACAATAGAATTATTCACATGAAGCAAATTATCTAAAATCTTTAATAAGGAAACAATTAAAAATTATAATAAATTATTTCGCTGACTTGATTTAAATTTATTTAATACAAAACACATAAAGAAAAAAGAGTTGAACAAGAAAAAGAAACAAATCACTTGAATTATGTGCACAAGAAATATTAATACATAATGTTAATTAAAAAATTGTTTTTACTACAGAATTTACTAATCAGAATTTATCAAAGGAAATATTTACCCTTGTGAGGCTGCATCCAGTCAGACTGAAGACATCCAATACCGCAAAGAGAAATCAATATCAAGATGAAGAAAACAAAGAGGAAGTAGAGGAAGAACAGGAGGAGAAAAGAGGAAAATGGAAGGAAGATGAGTTGAATGGTGTGAAAGAGGAAACAAGAAGGAAACCTATAATACTAACATCTGTTACTTACTTTTTCTGTTGCTGAGAGAAAATACACAATCAAAATAACTTAAAGGTGAATGTTTGTGGTAAAACGAGTTTCACGGAGCTGATCACATTTTATCCATGGAAAAAAGTAGGGAAGAATACATTTCTGTGATCAATTATCTTTCACCTTTATATTGAGTCTGGGAGGGTAAGGCTATATATATGGTTGGGTGGTCACAAGAACTTACTTCTCTTCAAAAGGACATGGGTTTGTTGCCACGCACCTACATAGTGGCTAACAAACATTGGTAATTCAAATTTGATGGGATTCAACCCTTTCTTGAAGCCATTGAAGGGATAGCATGCATGTAATGTATTTACAGACATGAAAGTAAAACATCCATACCAATACAATAAAAATAAATAAGTCTATATAAAAACAAACAAGCAAGCAGGGAAACAGACAAACAAAACAAAATAAAGTTAAGTCTGTTATACAAGTCCATTGAACAATGGCACACAGTGTGCAGGCATTAATTAATTAATTAATTAATCTTAATAAGACAATTCTTCAAAGGCATGGGTTAAATGGTCTTCACTCGTTTTGTTAAGAAAGAAAGAAACAAAGAAAGAAAGAAAGGAGAAAGAAATTAGGAAGGGAGGGAGGGAAAAAGGAAGGGAAGGAAGAAAGAAAGAAAACAAAAGCAAACATAAAACCTCAAAATTTACTTGTAGAAAATTCTTCCATTTTTATTTGATACTTTTATTTATTCACTTTACATTCCAATTGCGACCCCCTCCTTCCTCTCCTCAAGTCCCACATTCTCACCCTCTTCCCCCTCCCCTTCTCTTTCACCTCAGAAAAGGGGTGCCCTCTAAAACCAATCCACTACAGCATTAAGACTAAGCACATCCTCTTCCACTGAGGTCCAAGATAGCAGCTCAACTAAGGGGAAGTCATCCAAGAACAGGAAACAGCCCATGTCAGACACAGCTCCCATTATAATAGCTAGAGGACACTCATCAAAAGCAAGCTGCCCATCAGCTACATATATGTAAGGCATCTTGGTCTAGTCAATGCATGCCCTTCGGTTGGTGGTTCATTTTCTGTGAAACCTCATTGTACTCGGGTTAGTTGACACTGTTAGTCTTCTTGTAGAGTTTTTGTCTCCTCCAGGTGCATTTATTGTTCCACTAAACTCTCCAATCTCTGGTAATGTTTGGTTGTGGGTCTCTGCATTTATTTCAGTTCACTACTGGTGGAGACTTATAGAGGATATTTATGTTAGTCTACTCTCTGACAGCATAGCAGAATATATGTGATAGGGTCAGGGGTTGGCTCTCTCCCACGGGGTAAATCTCAAGTTGGGCCACTCATTGTTTAGTCCTTCCCTCAAACTCCCCTCCATTTTTATCCCTGAATTCCTTGTTGTCAGGTTAAATTTTAAGTGGGAGGTTTTGAGGGTGGGTTGGTGTCCCACTCCCATCACTGGAAGTCTTGCCTGGGTGAAGAAGGTAGTCACTTCAGTCTTCATATTCCCTGCTGCTAGAAGTCTCCATATAGTCACTCGTATATCCTCCCAAGAGCCTATCCTGTCATGGGTCTCCAGCTTCTCACAGCAATTCCCCCTTTGGTTTGTTTCTTTCTCTCTCCCAACCCTTTCACCTCCCACTCCTGCTCTCCTCCCATCTTATACTCACCTTTGTTCCCTGTCACACCTCCTTTTCCATGCACGTCTCTCTTTTCATCCAAATCCTACAATTCTAAACAGCATAATGAAACTGTCATGAACTACTATAAATAAATTCATCAGCATTCAAATTATAAAAAGAACATTGCTAGCCCTGTGGAAGCCTCCATACCCAACACCTATCTCTTCATTTAGAAATAATACATATTTTTATTTTGATGAACTAATTTTGTCTAAATTTTTAAAAATCACATAGATGGGCTTAGAAAAATATATATTGTCTGATTTTTTCACTTAACATAATATTTTTGAAATTTAGTTAACTTCTGGTTGAACCAGTCGCACAGTTACCTAGAGTCATAACTATGTATCACTATGTATTTACTCTGATACTATAGATATTTAATATTTATAACTATTCATTGACTATTGTAAATAAAATAGCTATGATTAATCTAATGCATGCCCTACAGTAAGGATATACCCTTATTGGTTTATCTAGATAATCAACTTGTTAGGTTTTAGAATTAATATGAAAATGAAGCTTTGGATATTCTTGTAAGGAATTAATGAGATGCTATTAGTTGAGTTGGAATGACCTGCCCTAAATGAAAGCTGTATATTATACAAAGTAGGAATCATGGGATAGTGCAAAAATTTGCTAAATGCATGTATTCAACACTTTCTTCTTCCTATTTATTGACCCAACATGATCAGCCAGCCACATCTTCTTCCTATCACTACATCTTTCCAACAATCATAGACCGTTTTTCCTAGAACTGTCTGTCAAACTAAACATTTTCCTTCCACAAATTATAAGGAAAAATAACTCATACATTTTTGTCTATAGAATATATACATAAAAGATGAATTGCTGAATTACAGTTTGCATATGTTGATTTTTAATGAAACTTGACAAACAACTTTCTAAAATTCCAACATAAACTTTGGCACTTTAGATTTACTTATTAAAAATTAAAAGTTAAAAATTTTTAAGGTAAAAATGCAATTAGCTGAAATTATAAAATTATTATTACTCATTCTATAGAAATTGACTTAACAAACTACTTAAAAGAAACTTTCAAATGTGTAATAATTTTTTTAATCACAGATTTGGAAAGTGCAGTTTACAATAAGCTTATTCTGAGTTTTGGGAGCCTGGTATGAGGCAGTATATCACTCATGGATAATGTCACAGTGTGATCTGTTTGCCTCATGACCAGGATGGAAAAACTGTGGGCATTTGATGACCGCTGGGGGATAGAGCATCAGTTTGTTCAGGAATATGGCCCTTGACACCCTACTTCCATAATTGTAAGCAACATTAAGTTGACTCAGTGAATTTTTTAAAAGTATACGTGTTTGAGATTGGCAAAATCATGTGATTTGAGTATGAGAGTAGTTAGAAGAGCAGGAATAGTGGTTATTTAATCAAATGGAATTACATATTTAATTTTTAATTTTATGATATCCTGTGTCTCATTATTGATATTAATTCTTACACAAATAGAGTACTATTCAGAAAGCCATTTTCTATGTCTGGATCTTGTAGGGTACTGTTTCTATTCTCAACTGGCTATTTTAGCACTTCACGTTTTACACTGGGGTCTTTGAAATATTTGAAGTTAACTTATGTGAGGTATATTTCATTCTTTAAAAGGTAGATTTCAAGGTTTCCCAGCATCTTTTGTTACTTACTAAATATGCTGTTCTTTCTCCAGTGTAGGTTGTTTTTTGTTAATTTTGGGGCTTATTTTGTTTCCTCTTCTTGTCATTTCCATCAAATATTATCTGGCTGTAATTACATGTACTCATATTTAGGTCTTCTTTTGTTGGCCTTGGTCTACTTATCTGTTTTTCTCAGTACTATTCAGTCGACAAAAGCCATTACAGAAAGTCATAAATAGTTAAACTGCTGAAAATAACTGAATTTAGTTAGTGGTCTCCAATAGACTAATATACAATACAAAACCTATCCATGCATCCAACTGAAAAGTATACAACAAAGTCCCAACATTCAAAGCCTTCGGAATATCATGAACGAGAAAGCAGAAAAATATTCAGAGCCAGAATAAAAGGATATTTACAGAAATATAGTTTCTTATAAGAAGAAATGAATTTTTTAAAAAAGCCATGAAGTTAAGGAAGATAGAATTAGTGGGTGGGTTAGGAGAAGACATGGAGAGGGTAGGTGATAAGTTGACAAAAATATATTTATAAGCAATTTTTAGAAAAATAATAAAAACAATATATCAAAACACATTACACATGTACACATTTTAATTAAATTTAAAAATTCAAACCAAAAAATTTATTTAAATAAATTAAATAATGATACAGAAAGCATAGAGGAAGAGATCAAGATCACATATCCATACTGAAAGATACATTGCCAGTGATGTAAGAGCTCCCTCTAGACCTCTAAATATGGACTAGCCATTTAACTCTTGCATCTTTCTATGTATATTATAAATGTTCACTCTTTTTATAACTCCAGTTTATCTTATTCAAATGGTAGTTATTTTTTATGTTGTTTTATAGAAATGAGATATTCAATCTGGTTTATCCTATAACTCAAAAATCTGGATTACATGTTGCTCATTTTCGTTATATGTGGGGCTTATATTGTGGTTTTCTACACCATCTGGTACAGTTTCTGATACAGTTAACAATTTTATTGAATGCTGTACACTACATATAAAAACTGTAATGAAATAGATGGTTGTCATCTTCCTTCAGGGATGGTTTAATTTTCTTCTCCAAGGCAGATATAAAAAATACAGATCACTTTGGTTCCAGGAAATCTATTCTATTTCTGTCTCTTTTTTTTTTCCATCTAGAGGAATTTAATGGGCTGTCTGTGGCATTTGCCTAAGCTTTTGCATGAAGAATGTCTTCTCCCTAAAAATCATGAGACTGGTAATTTTTGTGCTTTCAGACTGATCCTCTTAAAAATGTATGGTTGTCATGGTTTCTGTCTCATCTAAGCATGTACAACACAAGAATATTACTTCTTCCATAATTTCTTCATATATATCAGCCATTAATGCTTAACATTCTATTTTCAAATTTATACATTTATACACCAAGAAAATACCATTAACCTGATGGCAACAAACAACCTATCTCCTAAATAATTCCCTTCCAATCCTAAGTAGTAGAATTACCTGGCCAAAAGTCCCTTACGAGTGTGAAGAGTTAGATAAATAAATGACATGAATCTTTTGTAATGGAAAAGTTGGAACAGTCAACAGAATGTGTACCACCTGACTTGAAGATTTGGTTCATGTTTGTAAATAAGATTAACAAGTTAAAAGTAAGAAGTATCAGAAATGCAACAAAATAAATCATGAGATATATTCATATTATTTTTGGTTTAAATTGTATTTGATATTTAATATTAAACTTAAATTTTCATTTAATATTAATAATAAATTTAAAATCATATTTCATGAACTCTTTTTTTAATATTTGCTAAGTCTAATAATCCTACCTGCAAGGGATGTCAAAGAAAGTAGTTGACTGGGATTAGGTGTTTGTAACCGCTTACGTTACAAGGCAGAGATGGAGCACAAAGTAAGTTGTTAAGAAATGTAAAGAGAGCATGAAATAGAGGATTTGGAGGCCTGGCAAGTGTCCTGGTCCATGGGACATATCAAATAAGGATTCACCTGAAAAAGGGGGTGCAAATTGGAAGAGACAGATACACATGGGGTATGACGGCCAAGACAAATTTTGATCAAGGTCCCTTTATTACAAGAGATTAAGGTTTATATAGCAAGGACACCACAAGCTCTATTATAATCTCACTTACTCCTAGCACCAAGACAAGAATACAATCCTCTGAGTAGTTTCCTGTAAGAGATTCCTTACTTCTTTCAAAGGTAAACAATCCAAAGTTAGCATAAACACAAGACTACCTTCAGCAAAGGTCAACTCAAAGGTCACAGCATGCAAACTAAGAACAGGATTTCTAGCATAGCTGATTTTCTATTATGGCTCCCCACAGGCAAGCATGTTATTTGACCAGCCATGGTCTAGAATTAAATACTAAGAATTACATATATTCAGCCTTTGAATATGGTCCTCTTGGTTATTATAAAAATATGTCTTTGAAGAGTAAATGATGGTCTACATTTACATGAGATTTGTAAATTTAATTATTTTGTATACCTTAATAATTTATTATGTGACCTATATATGACATATATTCATTCATGTGTACATTAGACTAAATTCTTATTATCAGAGATTGTTAGGAGAGGACTGTTGCTTCAATCATTGTATTTACTTTAAATGAATTAATATTCAAATTTTCCTCTGTCTTCTTTATTCAATCATCCAGAAAGAGTTAAGATTTTCGGAGAAAAAAATATGACAGTTTTGTTTGCAGAAATGGTAAGCATTTGACAGATGTTGAGATCAAGACATAAGTAAGTGACTACCATATCTGAGTACAACCTGATTGGAAGATGTGTGTGTAAAATAGATCTTAGGAAATTTTCATAAATTATGTCAGTTACTCAGTTGCCTTATTAGTGAAATTATAAGAATAAAGAGGACTTTGGCTTTGGTTGTTAAAATTTTAAAGAGATAAATATATTTAAAACAATGAAAATATCATTTTGCAGAATACAGAGTGTAGTAAAATGTAATCTTTATCTTAGGCTACAACCTCTACAAAGGTGGTCCTATAGACGACATATGCTGCTGCTATTATTAGAAACACTAACATAATGTGCTTTTCAGAGAAAGACTGGAATTCTATCGCTATAGCTTTGAAAATTACAGTTATGTTTACCAACTTCTCCAAAATAGTTAATGGTCTTCAACTAGAAAAAGAAGGGCTTTTACATTAGTTAGGGTCACTAAAATCTCAGAACAATAAAATAACTTCAAAGTTTAAAAAGTTTCTGTCTCAGTAACATAGCTGAGAAGTACAACAAGAACGATTGAAAAGAAGAAAAATGTCTGCATTACAGAAAATCACTATATAATGCAGACTGTATTCTTGCAATAATAGCCTTAAATGGATATCCTAATTGGTTTCCTTTACAAAGAATTCCAATTGCATAAATGTTTAAAGATACTATAATAAGTTTCCAAATAAATAAATATTAATTTAAAAGAACAAATGGAAATTGTACTTCAGAAGTATAAAACACAGAGAGAAAATGTTAGGTGAATATTATATGCCAGGGTCCTGCCCTACTTCCTTGGCTGGTATCTAAAGAAATTCAAGCTTTGTTTTCATCTAGACTTCTGTCTTTCAGGAGATTCTTTGACCTGGAAATATCTAACAAATTCCCTGAGGCTGTAGATATTTTGCAGATCTTTCACTCTGAGAACAGCGTCCATAGAGGTTTCCCTCTTCTACAGGATGCTGCCATCCTGTAGTATGTATGTTAAATTTCAAACAATGAGAATGGAGATTGAAACAAAAAGGAAGACAATTGTCTTTGTATAAAAGTCTATGTAGTATAGTTTAAAACTTGAAACATTTACCTGTGTAACCATTTTTGTTTTAAAGTATGAGGATTACATAACCACTGATTGGTGTCAGAAAATATTAATAATATAAAAATGAGTGATACTGTTAGCAGTGTTGTGGAAAGATGGGGGAAGGATAAAAGGAGGGGTCAGGAACTCCACAAGTAGACCAACAGAACCAACTATCCAGGGCCAGAGTGGCTTGCAGAGATTGAAGCACCAACCAAAGACCACATGTGAAGCAAGATGTATTAGATTGGCTGACTCACTCAGAAGCTGAAAAGTCCCACAGTGACCATCAAAAGGCATAAGAGCCAGGAAAACCAGTGTCTTCTCACTACAGATAGTAGAATTCTGAAGTAAAAGATACTCTGCCAAGTTTAGGCAGAAACCCTACAGGAAAAAAGTTCGAGGAAAGCATGCAAGACTGTATAAATACTGACGAATCTGGAGTCTGATATGGATAAGAAAAAACAGGGGAAAATGTTCATTTAAGAAGAGAGAATGCTAGGACATGTTTTAAAAAATGAAAAATAAAACCTTACCCTTTCTTCTACTTCATCGTAAAACCAAGTTCCAGCCTAGTAGAAATTTCTGCCCACATTCATAGACTATCTTCTCCACTCAGTTTTCTGTGCTATATGCCACTCTTCTCTAGATGTACTCTCAGTGGCAATGTGTGACTTGCCTGTTCTCTAGGCATCCTTCTACAACAATCATATTTATGGCAAAAAAATAAGCATCTCATGTTATATCAAGAATGTAAGAAATTCAATATAAACTGAACATATCATTGTAAAGTCATAACCATGAGCAAAAATACTTTCTAACTGTGTCATTAATTATATCAGCTGCAGGTATTTTGTCTAGTACCAAAATTCCTTTATATTCTCCCACCTGGTTCATCCTATATTCATATATGATAAAGTTGATCGCATTTGCATGTAACAGGAAAACTTCTATAAGGTTAAAATTATTTCTATATCACTTACAATGTCCAATAATAATTACTACATAAGTAGTTTCCATAATGTATCATTTGTAAAATAATGACAAAGAAAATATCTATGTATGATCAATACAATAAAAATTTCCATAAATTTCATATCACTATATAATCCATGTATTAAAACAACAGATATAGAAAGGAAGATATCTCAATTAGCTTATGGCTTATACCATGAAAAAAAAATACATCAGTCATTATCTAAGATCTGGAGACCTCAGTAATATCAGTCATCCTTGATTTGATATTATCCAGTCTGACATAAAGAAAATTCCTTCTTCATAGTGATTAATAACATTCCAGTAACACTAAATACACACACACACACACACACACACACACACACACTTGTATATATGTGTGTGTGTGTGTGTGTGTATATATATATATGTATAAAACCAATTCAATGATAATAATTTAGGTTTCAAATTTATTTTGATGAATAAAATAATGTTTTTTATGAGTTTCATGAAACTAATCAATGAATTAAAAAATAAATTTCCATATTTATAATCTTCAGTAATAGTTTTATAATAGTTAATTTTCAAGAGGTTTAATTTAAAAGAGAGTAAGGCATACTTGAGGCTTCAGTAAAGTGTGACTTAATTAATTTACTTTTTTATTCAAAGCTTAAATGTTATAGAAAACAGATTCATTAGCTACATAATTACAATAAAAATATTGCTTATCAAAACCATAAGCCCAATTTTTTGACCACATTATGGTTTACACGGTATCTGTGAAAATATTCCTTTGTGCAAAGAAAACCTTGAGGCAATTAAAAAGGATGGACTGGAACAATAAAGAAAAGCTTAATGACCCCATAACCACTGCTTAAAAGTTGTTACAATAATAAAATGTGTTTTTAAAGAAATCAAAGTATACTTGTGAATTTTAAGGAAGTACATATGTCAGTTATTGAAAAATACATATTTACAAAACACTTTATTCATTTCAGCGTGGTATAAATGAAGTGCTGTACTTGTGTCTTGGCTTATGGAATCTATCATATAATGCTGTTTCTTAAATAGTCTGTGTATATCAAATAATGAAACCTTTATATACCATTTTCTGTAACTTACCTGGGCTTCCAGAAAATATGAATGGGTTTGGAAAACACCAATCGTATCAAAGAGAAAAATATATGTTCTCTTATCCTTGTAGAATCATTCTAATGCAATAAAAGATGTAGAAAGAAATCAAACAGATAGGACATTTGAATTACTTATTAACGTCTTTACTAGTTACTAAAGAACATGTGGCCACCATAGGACTTACAACCTCAGATCGCTCTCTACCAGAGGTCATTACTTGGGTCTTTCTTGCTATCACTTTAGTTAATACTATTGTTTATTCTATTGACAAAAGTATAGAAATGCACAGTTAGGAAATAAATATTGTCACAAAATTGTGTTATAAATATCCTCTGGATAGATCTGAGCTCAAATTTAGTTGAAATGAATTAAGAAATCTATATAATAATAATAGTAGTCAGAGCATTGATTATCACTACCAGATTCTTATACCAAGACATGGTCTTCTATCCAGACATTCATGTTGCTGACAACCCTAATTTTAATTTAACCTTCAAGTATTCCATGGGATAAAATATACAAGAGCTTCATTAACACAGAGATCTATATAAATATGCAGAAATTTCAACGAAAATAAAAAAGGACATAGAACAATAAATGATAGCTGAGGAATCTTTGAAGACACAGAAAATATTTTCACTAAATAAACTTATATTTATTTTTCTATGTGTAGATAAACACAAACTTATATAAATCATTAAATATACTTATATGTTTAAATAAAAATTTGGACAGTAAACAGACACTGTTCAGACTAAAGTTAAGTTTCAAAGAAGATATTTCCTGTCAGTGAGAGCCCTTTTAAAATAAAACTTTCAAATTTCAAATATATTTTGCTAATTTATTCATATTACATCTCAATTGTTATCCCATCCCTTGTATCCTCCCATTCTTCCCTCCCTCCATCCCATTTTCCCCTTATTCCCCTCCCCTATGACTGGGACAGAAGGTGATGTCCATCCTTTGTATATGCTTAAAGGGTATCAAGTCTTTTCTTGGTAGGCTGCTATCCTTCCTCTGAGTGCCACCAGGCCTCCACCTCCAGGGCACATGGTCAAATATGGGACAGCAGAGTTTATGTGAAAGTCACTCCCCTCTCTCCACTCATCTGTGAACATGTCCTGCCCATTGGCTAGATCTGGGTAGAGGTTCGAAATTTACTGCATATATTGTCCTTGGCTGGTACCATAGTTTGAGCAGGATCCCTGGGCCCAGATCTCTCTACCATAATGTTCTACTTGTAGGTTTCTAGGACCCTCTGGATCCTTCTATTTCCCCATTCTCCCATGCTTCTCTCAACTAGAGTCCCAATAGGATGTCCTCCCTTCTGTCCCACTTTCCTGGTAAGTGAAGACTTTCTTGGGACATGCCCCTTGGGCTAGTGTCCAGATATAAGTGAGTATATACCATTTGACTCTTTCTGTGTCTGGGTTAACTCACTCAGTATGACCATTTCTAGTTCCATTCCATATGTCCTCAAGTTTCAGAAAATCCTTGTTTTTAATAGCTGAGTCATACTCAATAGTGTAAATATACCACAGTTTCTTTATCAATTCTTCTACTGAGGGACACTTAGGCTGTTTCCATGTTCTGGCCTCTATGAACTAAGCTACGATGGACATGACAGAGCAAATGTTCTTATTGTGTGCTGGAGCATTTTCTTGGTATATTCCAAAAAGTGGAATAGCTGGGTCTGGAGGACGCCTAATTCCCATTTTCTGAGACAGCACCAGATAGATTTCCAAAGTGGCTGTACTAGTTTGCATTCCCATCAGCAATGAAGGAGTGTTCCTCTCCCTCCACATCCTCGCCAGAATGTGGTGTCACTTGAATTTTTGATCTTAGCCATTCTGATGGGTGTAAAATGGGATCTCAGAGTTGTTTTGATTTGCATTTCCCTTATGATTAAGGAGGTTGAGCATTTCTTTAGGTGTTTCTCAGCTATCTGATATTCTTCTGTTGAGAATTCTCTGTTTAGTTCTGAGCCTCATTTCTCAATTGGATTAATTAGTTTGGTGATATTTATTTTCTTGAGTTCTTTATATATTTTGGATATTAGACCTTTGTCAGGTGTAGGGTTGGTGAAGCTCTTTTCCCAGTCTGTAGACTGTCGCTTTGTTCTCTTGACAGTGTCTCCTGCCTAACAGAAACTTCTTAGCCTCATGAGGTCCCACCTATTAATTGTTGAACTTAAGGCCTGGGCTGTTGGTGTTCTGTTCAGGAAGTTGTCTCCTGTGCCAATGTGTTCCAGGCTCTTCCCCACTTTTTCTTCTACCAGTTTAGTGTCTCTGGTTTTATTTTGAGGTCTTTGATCCACTTCGACTTGAGTTTTGTGCATGGTGATAAATATGGGTCCAATTGCATTTTTTTACATGTAGACATCCAGTTAGACCAGCACCATTTGTTGAAGATGCTATCCTTTTTCCATTGAAAAGATTTGGCTTCTTTGTCAAAAATCAAGTGACCGTATGTGTGTGGATTCATTTCTGGGTCTTCAATTTGATTCCACTGATACACCAGCCTATAGTTGTGCCAGTTCCTTGCTGTTTTAATTACTGGTGCTCTATAGTACAGCTTGAGATCAGGAATACAGATCCCTCTGGAGGAACTTATATTTTATAGGATTGTTTTAGCTATTCTGGGTTTTTTGTTTTTCCATATAAAGTAAAGAATTGATCTTTCAATGTCTTTAAAAACTGTGTAGGTGTTTTGAAAGGGATTGCATTGAATCTGTATATTGCTTTTGGTAAGATGGTCATTTTTTCTATGTTAATTCTCCTGATCCATGAGCAAGGAAGATCATTCCATCGTCTCATGTCATCTTCAATCTCTTTCGTCAGAGTTTTGTAATTTTTTTCAAACAATGTCTTCACTTGTTTGGTTAGAATAACTCCTAAATATTTTAAATTGCTTGTGGCTAAGGTGAAGGGTACAATTTTCCTAATTTCTTCCTCTGCATGATTATCATTTGTATATAGGAATGCTACTGACTTTTTGGAGTTAATTTTATATCCAGCCAATTTGATGATTGTATTTATCAGCCGTAGTAGTTCTCTGGTGGAATTTTGGGCGTCACTTATGTACACTATCATATCATCTGCCACTAGGGATAATTTTACTTTTTCCTTTCCCATTTGGATCCCCTTGACCTCCTTTTGTTTTCTTATTGCTCTCGCTAGAACTTCTAGTACTATATTGAAGGAATATGGAGAGAGTGGGCAACCTTGCCTTGTTCCCGATTTTAGAGGAATTTCCTTAAGTATCTCACCATTTAATTTGCTTTTGGCTATTGGCTTGCTGTATATAGCCTTTATTATTTTGAGGTATGTGCCTTTTATCTCTGATCTCTACCAAACTTTAACATGAATGGGTGTTGCATTTTATCAAGTGCTTTCTCTTAATCTTAGGAGATGATCATGTTTTTTTTAATTGTCAGTTTGTTTATATGGTGGATAACATTGATGGATTTCCATATATTAAACCATCCCTGCATGACTAGAATGAAGCCTACCTGGTAATGGTGAAAGATATCTTTTATCTGTTCGTGTATTCGTTTTGCAAGAATTTTATTGAGTATTTTTGCATCAATGTTCATAAAAGAAATTGGTCTGAAATCCTCTTTCTTTGTTGGGTCTTTGTGAGGTTTAGGTATCAATGTGACTATGGCCTCATAGAATGAATTTGCTACTGTTCCATCCATTTCTATCTTTTGGAGTAGCTTGAAGTGTATCGGTATTAGCACATCCTTGAAGGCCTGGTAGAATTCTGCACTGAAACCATCAGGCCCTGGGTTTTTCTTTTTTCTTTCTTTTATTTTTTTTTTTTTTTGGTTGGGATACTATCAATGATTTCTTCAATTTCTATAGGGGTAATGGAACTATGTAGTTTGTTTATCTGTTCTTCACTCAATTTTGGCAAGTGGAATTGATCAAGAAAATCGTCCATTTCCCTTAGATTTTCAAATTTTGTGGCTTATATGCCTTCAAAGTAGGTTCTTAAAGTTCTTTGTATTTCTTCGATGTCTGTTGTTATATCTCCCTTTCATTTCTGATTTTGTTGATTTGAATAGTTTCTCTTTGCCTTTTAGTTAGTTTGACTAAAGGTTTGTCTATCTTGTTGATTTTCTCAAAGAACCAGCTCTCAGTTTTGTTGTGTATTTGGACTATTCTCTTTGTTCCTAAATTAATAATTTCAGCCCTGAGTTTGATTATTTCCAGATTTCTACTCCTCTTGGGTGTTTCTGCTTCTTTTTTCTAGGGCTTCCTGCTGTGTCGTTAAGTTGCTTATGTGGGATGTTTCCAATTTCTTTTTAAAGGCACTTAGTGCTATGAATTTTCCTCTTAGCACTGCTTTCAATGTATCCCACAAATTTGGGTATGTTATTCCTTCATTTTCATTGAATTTCAGGAAATCTTCAATTTTTTTCTTTACTTCTTCCCTGACTCAGGTGTCATTAAGCAGAGAGTTGTTTAATTTCATTTCATTTTTGTGTAGGGTTTTTTGTATTTCTGTTATTGTTGAAGTGCAGCCTAAGACCATGGTGATCTGATAAAATACAATGTTTTAATTCCATCCTCTTCAATCTCTTGAGGCTTCCTTTGTGACCTACTAGGTGATCTATTTTGGAGAAAGTTCCATGGGGTACAGAGAAGAAGTTATATTCCTTTTTGTTTGAGCGAAAGATTCTGTAGATATCTGTTAGATCCATTTGATTCATGGCATTGGTTAATGATTTTATTTCTTGGCTTAGTTTCTGTTTCAATGACCTATCCTTCAGTGAGAATGGGGTGTTGAAGTCTCCTACTCTTATTGTGTGGGGATCAATGGTGGCTTAATCTTCATTAATAGAACTTTTACAAAGGTGTGTGCCTGTTTTTTGGGAGCATAGATGTTCAGAAGTGTGGTGTCATCTTGGCTGACTTTACCTTTGATGAGTGTAAGGGTCCTTCCTCATCCCTTTTGATTAATTTTGGTTGAAAGTTTATTTTGTTAGATATTAAAATGGCTACACCTACTTGGTTCTTCTGACCATTTGCTTGGAAAATATTTTCCAGCCTTTTACCCTGAAGTAATGTCTATATTTATGGGTGAAATGTGTTTCTTGAATGCATAAGAATGTTGGATAATGTTATGCATCCATTCAGTTAGTCTGTGTCTCTTTATTAGAGAATTGAGACCATTGATGTTGAGAGATATTAATGATCAGTGACTGTTAAGACTCTTAATTTTGATGTTGGTTCCAGGACAGCGTTTGTGTGGTTATGTTTTTGCGATGGTGTAGTTATCTATTTCCTGTGTAGTTTTGGTTGTAGTTTGTCTCTTTGGGGTGGAGTGTCACTTCTAGTACCTTCAGTAAAGCTAGATTTGTGGATAATTACTGTTTGAATTTATTTTTGTCATGGAATATTTTGTTTTCTCCGTCAATGATTATTGATAGTAATGCTGAGTAAAGTAGTCTGCCCAGGCCCTTCTGGTTTTTTTGGTTTCTGCTAAGAAGTTGGGTGTAATCCTCATAGATTTGCCATTAAATGTTATTTTTCCCTTTTTCCTTGCATCTTTTAATATTTTTTCTTTGTTCTGTATATTTTGTATTTTGATTATTATGTGACAGGATGTTATTCTTTTTTAGTCTATTTAATTTTGCATTCTGTAGGCCTTTGTATGTTTATATGCATCTCTTTCTTTAGATTGGGGAAGTTTTCTTCTATGATTTTGTTGAGAATATTTTCTGGGCCTTGGAGTCTGGCATCTCCTCTTTCCTCAATGCCTATTATCCTCAGATTTATTCTTTTCATTGTGTCCCTATTTATTGGGTGTTTTGTGTCAGGAGTTTTCGAGATTTATCATTTTCTTTAATGGTTGCTTCAAGATCTATGATTGTATCTTCTAGACCTGAGATTCATTCCTCCATCTCTTAGATTCTGTTAGACAGGCTCACCTCTGTGTTGCTCTCTTTCCTCTTTGAGCTCTCATATTCCCTTTTTATTTTGCTGTGTGTTTATCGTTGAATCCATTGTCATCTTCACATCTTGAACTTGTTTTATGGATTTCTTTCATCTGGTTGTTTATGTTTTCCTGAATTTTGTCCAGTGCCTCTCCATAGGCCTCTTTTATGTCTTCCACATGTTTGGCTGTGTCTTCCTGCATTTGATTACAAGTTTGTTTTTTTTTTCTCCATTATCATCCCCATTACTAAGGATTTGATGTCATTTTCTTGTATTTCCATTGTGATTCAGTTCTCTGTATGTCTTTCTTTGGGATAGTTGGGATCTGGAGATGTCATATGGTTTTGTGGTTTCTTACATATGATTTTATGCTGTCCTTTAGTCATCTTGCCATCTGTTTTTGGGAGGTAGCTTCTGGAGTTGGTTGGAGAGAGTCTCAAGTGAGATTCACCTGTTTTCTCATAATTTCCTTAGGCTGGAAGCTCTGATACTTCACTAGTCTGGATGGCAGGAAGCCATCCCCATAGTTTGTGTCTCTCAAAGCCAGTTATCCCCATCTCCCTTGTTCTGTGGGTATTTTAGTCATCTTGGGTCTCAGAATGTACACTGGGTCAGGCCAACATGTCCACAGTCTTCTGGTTCCCCTTGTGTTACCGGAGCTCTCCAGGGATGGGGTCTGATGGCCACTCTACTTCCTGTCTCACTGAGATTTCCTTAGTCCCAGAGCTCTGATGCTCCACTGGTCTGTGGTTCCTGGTAGTGTTTCGGGACCCAGACTGCCTGCAGAGTCCAGGTTAGTGTCTTGGGGCCCAAATGTGCACCGAGTTCAGCTAGAGTCTTAGGGCCAGACCAAGCACCAAGATCAGCTAGAGTCTCAGGGGTTGGACCACACACTGAGCCCAGATATGGTCTCAGGGGCTGAACTGCATACCGAGCTCAGCTAGGGTCTCAGAGGCCAAACTGCTCACAGAGTCCAGCTACGGTCTCAGGGGCTGAACTGTGCATCACATCCAGTTTGGATCTTAGGACATGAGGCACACAATGAGCTGATCTTGGTTCACAGGGCCCAAACTGCTCAGAGTTCAGGTAGGGTCATGGGGCCCAAATCATGCACTGAGTCCCCTCTCCCACAGAAATTCCCACCAATCACCACGCCGATCGCCTCTGCCAGAGGGTTCCCATCGGCCAACCTCAGCTGCCGCCACTGCTGCTATGGTTGAAGAACATCCGCGCTCCTCCTGTGTTCAGGGGTATGCTGGTTTTCTGTATTTTGAGCCTTTCAAACTGTGGGTTACTCTTACTGTAGTGGCGTGGGAAGCTTGGTGTTCTTGGTTAGGAATTCCATGCAATTCCCTAAATAATTTACTGGAGCTTCTAAACATGGTCCACACTGCTCGCCACCATCTTGGAGTTCCTCAAAAATTTCAATTATTTTTTGCAATAAAATATTATTTACTGTGGAAGCAAGATGCTTCAATGGGTTAAGGTTAAACCAAAAATCTGAGTTCCATCCTTGAGATCTGCATGGTAAAAGGAAAGAATTTGTTCCTCTGAACTCCACATTAATGGAGCAGCATTCATGCACCTGCACTAACACACTCACACAGTCACACACTCACATATTCAGAAACACACACACACTTAACATAAATTAACAAATATTCTGTTTAAATATTGAAGATACAGAAGACCTTAAAAATTAGTAAATATTTCAAAGTGTTTTGGTCTATATATGTTACAACTGTTGTTTTTCATGATACAAAAATTAAGCTAAGACTTTATACGATAAATAATTAATAAACTTCAACATAAATATAAATGACATTTTATGAAATATTTTTAAAAAATTTCAAAGCAAAACCAAAATTTTCATTGTTTATATTTTTGAAAATATCATTAAAATTATTTTAATATAAAATTGGTGAATTTTTACAAATGCTTCTGTGTACAGTCTGTAATATTTCTCTGTATGTTTTAATTTGCTTGATTTATTGATTTGAGTATATTAGAAAATATGTTCTCATATAATAGTGCATAAAATGAAGACTTTCTGACCCCTAAAGGCATCTCTTGCATATCTTGAAAGTGCTTCACAGTTCTCTGGAATTTTTAGAGCTAAACCAGGAATTTTAGACCTAAACGTGATCAAAACTTCCTGTCTGCTTAGACAAAGATTGAATACTCAACCTGAAACTTTGGAATGTTTCAAGTGAAAAATCACAACTGATTGCCCACATGTAATAGCATTTAACTGTTACAGAAGCAGGGCTGCTCTTCCTATTCCCTCTCTGTCATATTTCAGTCTCTAACATCTTACTGTTGGTATTGCTTCCCCTTTGTCATTGTCTGCATCAGACTCTCAGATTCTCTAGGTCTGCTGCTGTCGCTACATAGCTGTCTAATTTCAGAGCTGCAAAAAAGGAGACTGTAAACTACCATGAGATTTTGCATATCTTTTAGATAGAACACTCTGCACCACACGCTATGAGTTTATTGATAATAACTCTGCTAAAGTGAAGATGTAACCTAATGAAAAGCTGAAAAATGACAGCTTAAATGCATATTGCACTGAATGAAATTACAGTCTTTTGTCATTAAAATTCATGGCTCTGTTAAAGATGATGGAGCAAATCTATGAATACGAGATAGAAAGAGTTGGCTATCATGCCATGTCAGGCAAGCTCAAAGACTTACTATTTCAGTTAAGGCTTTATTATGACAACCACAATTACATGCTTTCTGAGCCTCAGTCAAAGCTGTAAGCCTTCCTGTAAAGATGAGCGCTAAGAAAAGTCAAAGTCACTCAGCGACTGTAACAGCTTCTTTCAGCTCCTTTTCATCCCAATAGACCATGCTTGACAAGAAAATAGGATAATAGTCTACTTACACACACATACACACACAGACACATGCACCCACACCTGAACACCTGCATATGTACACATCTCAGACTTAAACAACTTTCTGTACTTTTTGTCTTGGGGAAAATGTCAATTCTTTAAAATAAAAACTATCTCTAGATATTTCTCTGTAAGCTTCAGACACCAAGGGTTAAATAGTGTTTCAACAAAGTATATTTGTCATTGCCAAACCTGTTTACATGAATCAAGTAACAATGTTACCCCAGAGGAGCTGACATTTTAATTTCCTCTCTCTCTTCTATTCCTGCTGCACACTGGGTTTATTATCCTAAGAATACTTTTCTTCTTGTTTTTAAACCTTTTAAAGATGTATGTTGTCTATTGGTTTGCTTTTCCTACAAGTGTGTGGAATCTAATTACCATCTCCAAAAAGACAGACTCTTGGTTCAGTAATGAGCAGAGTGTGCCTCTGTTCAGAGCTAAAGTGATATGTAATATGCTTGGAAACATTGTGCATATTTCTTTGTTCATCTGGGCTGACACTTCACATTTTTATTTATTTACCTTTGTGGGTTTTCTAAATATATACAAAATTTAAAATAACTCATACTTGCAGATTTTGCAAGCCACTACTAAATGAAGTTTGTTAATTTATTATGTCTGAGTGAAAATTTTCTCAGTATGTTTCAGAGATGTGTCAAATCTGTCTATGATCCAGTATTTCTATAGTACCTTTTATGACCTGAAATAATTACCGTAAAATATTAAAAACACATTAGTCAGCCATAAAGTTTGATTGTTTGCTTTAAAAGATCAAAAATAAAAAATTTTAACCTCAAGGATATATACCAGAGTTTATTATCTAGAGTTGCCATCAATGATAGACATAACTATATACAGAAATAATTCTTGGTACTTGAACGAATGTTTTAGGTATTAACTTATTTTAAGTAAATGTGATATTCATAATAATAATTAATTCTTTCATAAAATATTTTAATACTATTGAGATAGATACCTATGATCCCATGTAATTACTTTTACTACTAAGTATATATTTGATTTCAGATAATAATAATAGATTGAGCTACTGCAATGCATTTATGGCATAAAACTTCTTTTGAATTCATTATTTTTGCATATTTGAATATCTTGTTTGCTATTAGATAAGTTACAGAAGGTCCATTTAAATTTTCTTTTTATACTTATCATTTTTGGTTGAACTAGAAATATCTTGCAAATATTTCTTCATTGTTTTTTCTATTTTTGTTTTTTGAATTCCATTTAAATAATAATCACTTTTTCATGCATTTGTATTGCATAGGAGTTTATGTATCATCTTCAGAGAAAAATATGAAAGAAAGCTTACTGCGGTAGTGAGGAAAATGCAGAAATACAATAGATGAAATGCATATCTAATCAGGTTGGGCTATCCACATATTAAGCAGTAATATTCTTGGTACAAAAGAAAATTATTCACTATGATAGAATGAACAAATTCAAGATGAGAGGAGTTAACATCTTGCATCAAATACTCCTGGGTAACACTGATCAAAAATAAGCCTGTTAGTTTTATTTCAACCCAAATCTCCTTTAGAAAAATATATTCTGACCATTGTTTGTTGATTGTAGGTTGCATTGCATTGAATTAATCATTAAGACTTCTGAAGTTCAGAGGACTTACTGAACCCCAAAATAGCTTTCAATCTTTCTGGTGCATCCATGAAATAAATCTAACAATCAAGGACAGACAGCACCTTAGGGTAAAAGGCTTTACAAGTTGTTCCAATCAAATAGAACCAAGAAGAAGTAGACAAAGCTCTTTCAATACCTGACAAACTAGACTGCAAATCAAAACTAATAAGAAGAAACAGTAAAGAACATGACACATTCATTATTTAAAAAAATACCAAGAGAATATCACAAGTCTCACACCAAACACAGTGCTATCAAATTTCATAAAAGAATTAGTATTACATCTAAAATCACATATTGAGATAATACAGTGATTTTATGTAAATTCAATATTACTTTCTCACCAATAGGCAAATCACTCAAACAAGCTTAAAAGAGATATTTAGGAATGAAATAGTATTATAAGTCAAATGGACATAACAAACATCTAGAGAAAATTCAATGAAGATAATTATTACTCATTCATATTTTAAAAGACTATGGTAAAATTAGTGCTATTGGTTAGTCATTTAAAGGTTGATAAAAAAGAAAGTGATCTTTGACCAACACTGACTGGGAATGGGACTTATCTGGATCTTGAATTAGTTCTACATCCTCTCTTCATCAGTTTACTCAAATGCAAAATGAATAATATTCCTTGTGGGAAAGCTAAAAAGATGAAATAAAGATATGTGAGTGAAATGATAGGGTATCTGACTAAGAAGGCATTTGTTAATGAAGTTAGTTGTTAGAATAATTCTGGGCATCTGTGAATTCTAGCAAAGATTCAACTAACCAGATGCTAGATAATAACAAAAGACCTATGACTTTCCCAGAATTGTACAGATAAAATACGTGGCTAGATGGAGAAGCACTCACTAGAAAGACCTAGCAATAGAAGATTTCCATTCAGTGTTTATCAAGTATATTGCAAATATACATGATCCCCTGGAACACTATAATAAAGATGGGATATGTGATACAACCTCTGATTTCAAGGAGTACATTCTTTAATATAAGAACCTAAAATGTGACCAAAAAATTGTAACTCTTCATGTGGATGAATGTATGAGTTCATGTGCCTGTATTGTACAATCCTCTGCTAAGGTAGTTGTGTTCTTAGATCAGTCTGCAATGCAAAAAAAAATTTATATGGAAACATAAAGAAAGTCCAAAATCCAAGTTGGAGAGAAAAATTTAAATATCCATACTGATCTTAGTATGTGATGGGAACAAACACTTAGTTCAGGCATGTGAAAAACAGTTGGAAACAGGACACATGTTAGTTTCATTTTTGAGTTCAAGATTGTCTGTAAAAATTGAGTAAAAGGTAAGAGGAGGATCAGAAGATAGAAAGCCCAGGGTTATTATTATTAAGGAAGCAAAGACAGCAAGGGTGTCCTCTTCAGGTATTACTGGTGCTGTTTATACAAAGAGTTCTATAGAGAAAATATTTTATATGAACTCTGGCTCTGAAAACTCTGTTAAGACTCCTTCTTTGGGGGCAGACACAAAGGTTTAAGAAACTATACTAATACAATAACAAAGAATAAGGAGGCCGTGAATTTGAAGGAGAATGAGGAGGCATATATGAAACAGTTTGGAGAAAGGGTGAAAAGGCAAAATGTTATAATTAAATTATAATCTCAAAAATAAAATTTAAAAAGAAAACAGACACTAGAGGTGAACAGGCCATGTAGACAAGAGCCTAACCAAGTAGATCTACTCCAGCATCTTTAATTCTGACTACTAAAAGAAAGCATAACTGTCTTAATCCTCTCTCAGTCATTAATTGTACAAAGAGAAGAATTATGTATAAGTATGCCCTGTCATTTGCAATGTAACAAATCTGTGTGTTCTTACAGTTATAACTACCTTTTTCACCAATTACACATCTGACAAAGGGCTAAGATCCAAAATAAATACAGGACTCAAGAAATTAAACACTAATTTACTAAACAATCTTTTTCGAAAATAAGGTACGGAGCTAAACAAAGAATTTCAACAAAGGAATTTTGAATACCTGAGAACACTTAAAGAAATGCTCAATGTCCTTAATCATCAGGGAAATGAAAATCAAGATGACTCTAAGATTCCATCTTACACCTGTCATAATGGTTAAAATAAAAAACCCTCAAGTGACAGCACATGCTGGTGAAGCTGAGGAGAAATGGAAACACTCCTCCATTGTTGGTGGACTACAAATATGTACAATCACTTTGCAAATCAATCTCCACTTTGTCAGAAAACTCGGAATCACTATACCTCAAGACCCACCTATACCACTCCTAGGCATATACCCAAAACATGCTCTGACACACAACAAAGACATTTGCTCAGCTATGCTTTGTAGTGGATGTAAGCTTGTTTTTGTTTTGATTCTAAGTGTGGGATGTGAAAGAGATTTGTGTGAAGGTGTGCAGTGTTTGTCCACTGGAAACAGACGTGTGAGAATACACATCGTATTTGTCCACTAGAAAAGGAATTGTCTCTTCTCAGGGCATAGTCTTTGTCAGTTGATGAACACCCAAGTATAGAGTCTGAGAGGACACACACACACACACACCTTTCGATTGTTTGACTGCTCACTGCTCTACTTCAAGACATTTCTAGAGAGAAATGTTTCAGAGAACGCCTCCAGCTTACAGGTTCCAGCTGCTGTGGTGGCAGTTACCTTTGCTGAATTGCTGGTTTGCAATTAATGGATTTGCTGAAATCTTGATGATGAACAGTGGAACCACTCCAAGGAAGTGAGTATAAAAATGTCTACTTCTCCTGTCCCTATTAACCTATTTTCTCTCCTACCTGTGTTTGATGAGTTGGAAGGGAGGCATAAACATTAAAGAACTCCAAATAAAGTAGCTTTGAAACAGTTCAAAGCCTATAACATTCAGAGTATCTTTATTCGTTATAGCTAGAAACTAAACAACACAGATGTTCCTCAACCAAAGAATTGATAAGGAAACAAACCATAAAAATTGAAAACATACATAAAAACAAGTTGAGTTACTTGTAAAGAATAGATTAGAGTGAATAAAAGTATCGAGTTCTTGTCATTCTATAAAATTTGCTTTACAAGGAAAGCTCTCATAACAGAGATATATTGAACAAGTATTATTTATGATAGCTGTCAACTTTTATGTTGGTGGCCACAATTCATGTAGCACAGGCATTATATATGAATATTCATATTAAAGCACAGAATGGATGATCTTGGGTTTCACTCCTACTGAGTTACATATTGGATGCATGTTATCTCAAATGATATAGACAACCAGAAAAACAAGGTTAAAGTCTCCTGAGGCTATGAGCTGAATCAAGAATTCCTGATGCTACATTAATATGACTCAAAGCGGCTATGAGGAAGCTAGAGAAAAATGAGGAGATGAGACATGAATCACGCTGTGGACTTGTGGATGAGGTAATTATCTTCTTTGGCCAATACTTTTTTATTACTTTTTTAATTTATTAATTCATTCATGTTACATCTCAATTGTTATCCCATCTCTTCTATCCTCCCATTCCACTCTCCCTCCCACTTCCACACTATTCCCCTCCCCTATGACTGTGACTGAGGGGGACCTCCTCCCCCTGTATATGATCACAGTGTATAAAGTCTCTTCTTCATAGCCTGCTATCCTTTCCCTGAGTGCCATCAGGCCTCTCCATCTAGGGGTGTGGTCAAATATGGAGCACCAGAGTTCATGTGAAAATCAGTCCCCACTCTCCACTTAACTGTGGAGAATGTGATGTCCATTGGCTAGATCTGGGTAGGGGTTCAATGTTTACTGCATGTATTGTCCTTGGTTGGTGCTTTGGCCAATTCTTAAAAGGTTTTTATTCGTTATTAGTTCTTCATCAATTTTATATGGTGTGTTTTGATCACATTCACCCCTCCACCAACTCTTTCCAAATCAAGCCTCCTCCTTATAGCCATCTTTGTATCCTGGTAAAAACAATAAATAAATACATCTACAAATTATAATAAAATGGAAAACCCACCAAGATGAGTCTGTAATGCCTAAATGTTTTTGAGTGTGTGGTCTTCTATGGCAAATGATTGACTTACCAGTAGCTCACTGATAAGGAAAACTATCTTTTCTTCTTCTAGAAGGTAACAAGTGCCAGCAACTCCATAGCTGGGAGTGGGACTCTATCACTAAATCTCTTATCTATGCTGAGATTTCCTCTGGCTTTGGTTTACACAGCCTTTGTACATACTGGTTGACCAAATTTTGATGTTGTAAATATATAAAAAGTGTCTTTAGTATCCACACATTAGGAATAGCAAAAGGTCTAGTAGAAAATTTGTGGAACCTTGAACATTTTAAGAAGTTTATTTTCTCTTCGTACTGTTCATATACATGTCTCTTGATCTGCTAAAGTGGCCGTTATCTTTTTCTTTTTTTCTTTTTTCTTTTCTTTTTTTTTTGACACACATATACATCCAGGTTTTATGCATTTTTAACCTCATGCTTCCAAGCCTTAATTTAGAAAATGACAATTTCATCACTATGAATTTTCACTTCATCTTCAGGGGTGATCTTTCTTTATTTTAGAGTTGTTCTGCTTTACAAGCTTTACAAAGGGTATCTGATATGCTCATCATGACTCAACTGGATCACAGAACACCCAGAAAAAAGCAGCTCTCACAGTTGGTCATTCTTAATTTCATTGACTTGCTGAGCCTCCCTACTAAATTTTCATAAGTATTACATGACTACCTCAATTTTAAGTTTGTTTTGGAATGTTTAACCCTTTGCAACTCACTTTTTCTTTTAAGGCTTTTCTTGTTCCCCATTTGTAATGACCCCTTACCATAATAATCATACCCAGAGAAACACAACTGATTTATAATCCAGCACTGCATCCTACACACAAACCTCCCATTACAATCTATAAAGTGAAATATTCATGCTGCAGAAAACATTTTCTAATGTCAAGTACATTCTTTTTGAAATGGCTTAAATCTGTGTTCCTAAAGTAAACATACTAAGAATAAATGATGATTAGAGGTGTGAAAGTTTATGTTTATGTGTAGGAGTTTCACTGTACCTTTTAGTACACAAACTGTAAAAATAGATTTCATATTTCAAAGTTGCTCAGTCTAAAGTAAAATAAAAGAGATTTTGCCATAAAATTTCTAATGCTGAAGGGATACAAAACTTTGAAGCTTTAAGGTACACATGTTCTGTGCATGCTTGTCTCTCGTCCCCTTTAAATTGATACATCAGTGAGTTAAAGGAGGAAAAATTTTTGTATTTAAAAGTAAAACTTTACCACCACTTTCAGCTTTCTGAATTTGGATTTTGTTTTATAACTTAACAAGACAACTTTAAGACATATCCCATTTCCTATGCTTCTTCTTATTCCTGTCTGCAGAGTTCACAAGTGTCAGGGCATTACCTGAAACCACTTGGCATCTCATTTTCTAAACTGACAATATGAGTAGCTTTCTGTAGTATAGATCTCTGCTACCAGAGCCATGTACTATCTACCTATAAGTTGAGACCAATTTCAGCATAATAACAAAACTATTGAGGGGTATTGTGTTCTTATAAACACTTTCAGAATACTAAAAGCATGTGTTAATCAAGGATATAAGATTATATGTATTTGAAGAGGGAAGGCAAACATTACATAAGAAGTAGAATATTTTTGTTTTTTGTGGTTTTATTCTTGTTTTTTGTTTGTTTTTTCATGGTGGTGTGAAGTTTTAAGTGGGTAAGAACACAAGAAATCTCATGCAGCAGGTCAAATACATAAACCTGCATAAGGAGAGAGGGCTGAATCAATGACAAAGAAGTGAATGTCATTAGCAAATAGAGGAATGTTAGATCTATGGATGGAGGTGGCAAGCTTGGAGGGTGGGTGGGAGTATGTGAGAAACATTCCAAGTATACCCTGAAGACGTAGTGAAAAACACCCTTAGGGTGAATTCTTATCATTCCCCCTGACTTCCAAACACTACTCATTCAAACATGAATGGTGATTCTACTTCTAATTAGTCCAAATGCAACATTAAAGAACTTTTAAATTGTCTCCAAGCTTCTCTCTCTCACCACTCTCTCTTTTTCTTTCTCTCTCTCCACTGTCAACAACTCAAAGCAAAATCTCTGTATCTTTTACTGTAATTTCCATCTTAATGGTCCCCTACATATTGTTCTATCCATCCCATGCTGCTATACTGCTATGTGTGAAATTTTCCAATCAGTAATCTTCATTGCTCTTCAAGCATACTTACTCTGGTTCCCTTCCAAGAATGATAAAATATAGTGTAGGATGTGTTCTCTTGTTTTTTTACCTTTAGCTCTATCTTTACACTTATCAATGGACTTTGACTAGAGCTAGCATGCTCCGTAGACTCTGTCTTTACAGATGCTCCCACCTTTGCCTGTAATTCTTTCCTTGTCTATGCTTTTCTTTGTTCTCAAGTTGTACCTTAATAATCTCCATCTGTGCTTCTCTTTCCTTGATTACTGCATCTAATAATGTATTACCAAGGCTCAATTAATCACTGGTGATAATCTCTGTTTTCTTTCTTTAGCGTATTTACACGTAGGCTAATTTTAAGTCCTGTGTATACAGATCATTGAATCATTTACTGTCTTATTAACAGTATATATGAGAAAAAATCACACATATGATATTATAATTAATATATAACTGAATTCTGAATTCTCAGGCCCCAAAGTTACATTTACTTAATTATGTCCATGTTTCTTCTTAACTTCTAGCTATGAGCTGATCTGGTCATGCACTGTAATTCTCCATATACAGTTATTTATGAGATTAATGTATAAAATTAGGCCAATTTTGCCCAGCACATAATTTCATCTAATAGACTTCAAAGATTCTGATCTCTGCATATTTGCTACTGTTTCCCTGTACAACCCATAAGCTTCCTTGTAGAGAATCTCAAATTTTTTGCTATATGCTGAGAAGTGTCAGGGGAAGGAGTGTTTAACCTTCCTCGAGGAAAATTCCCCTCACTGGTGCACTATATCCAACATTGAAAGTAAAATATTAGCTGCTGCTGCCTGTTTTGTTTCTTTATAACCTTTTATTGTGGGGACTTTTAAGTGCCTTTAAAAAAATACTATCTGAGATGTCACTAAGTTAATCTTATCTACATTGTTTCTCCACATACACATTGTTACAACTAGAGAAAAGAATCTCTTTTTGTCTCCTGTAATATGTCCAGAAATTTGTAGTAATTGAAAACTATTATGTTAAGTGGTTCCAAAATGACAGTGCTGATGATGCAATGTGTCCAATGAGGGGGACTGAGGTCAGTGAGCAGGACAGAGCTACAGAGCACCAGAGCAGGAATACCCTGGATGAGAGAGGTCTACACAGTGTGGAACATAGGTGGGTCTGGCCTCGGGCCATCCAGCTGGTCCACAGAGGAGTCTCTGGGTCCCTATGTGGTAGTTCCCAGTCCCCAGATTCTGGACAGATACCTCCCTGCAAGCTGCATCTGCACTCTACATCTCAGACTGTGCCTTGGATTGAACTGTGGACTGCAGAGCACCAGTATCTTTGTCTGCTAGCCCACGGGAGACCCCAGGGTCTGTATCACATGTGGATATGTGTTTGGATTAACTATCCAATGCACTGAAGGCCCCAGGTCTCAGGCAGTTTGGGGTATGGTCTCCAAAGCCCAGTCAAAGGCAAGTTAGAACATTTCACTGTCTTGGTCTATACTGTGCACTGAAGCAAACCAACATCTGGTGTGGATATCCAACAGGGGCTCCACGGTGTGAAGCATGGGCAGATCTAACCTTGGTCACCTACGCAATCCACAGAGAGTTCCTTGGTCCAAGCATGCTCTACAAAGCCTAGAAAGCTGCAGGCCAGCATGGAGTCAGTACCCATGCCCTCTGTTTCAGAAGGAACTGTAGGCTACAAAGCTAAAGTCTCTGAATCTTAGAGCCCACAGCAGACCCCACAGTGTAGAGTACAAGTGGGTCTGACTACAGGTCACATGACCAATCAATGGAAAGCTCATGGATCTGGGCCCAGGTCACCCTCCTGATCCAAAGAAGGGTTCTCAGATCACTACAAGTTAGGGGTCTGAACACATAGCCACTCATCTACAAGATACTCTCACTGGCCGGTGAAGGAGGCAAGAAGCTACTAAACACCAAAAATAGCAAGATGGCTAAAAGCCAGTGTAAAAATTAAAAAAATAAATAACCAAAATAATATAACTTCTCTAGCACTGAGTGATTTCACAGTAATCAGCCCTGAAAAAAAAAGAAAAGAAACAGAAGAAAATGACTTCAAATCTTTCATAATGAAGAACACAGTGGAGTAAATGAATAAAATCTGTAAAAAAAAAAATACAGAAAGAAAGAAAACAGATTGAGGACCCAGAGAGGCCATGACAGAGGCCTATAGAGGAAATGACGAAGTCACTTAAAGAAATCAAGGAAAATGCAAACAGTCATGAGAAGAAAATCAATAAAATGGTTCAATATCTGAAGATTAAAATGGAAACAATGATAAAAGCACAAAGTGAAGAAATCCTGGAGAGAATTTACATAAGAAAACAAGAACTAAGCCGGGAGTGGTGGCACACGCCTATAATCCCAGCAGAGGCAGGTGGATCGCTGTGAGTTCGAGGCCAGCCTGGTCTACAAAGCGGGTCCAGGACAGCCAAGGCTACACAGAGAAACCCTGTCTCGAAAAACCAAAATAAAGAAAAAAGAAAAAAAAGAAAACAAGAACTTTGAATGTAAGCATTGTCAACATTATACAAGAGATAGAGGAAAGAATTTCAGGTGTAGAAGACATAATGGAAGAATTTGATGCAAACAACAAAGAAAATGTCAAATCCAAAAAAATTCCTTACATAAAACATCCAAGAAATCAAGGACACCATGAAAAGACAAAATCTAAAGATAATAGAAATTGAAGAAAGAGAAGATTCCCCAGTTTCATGACCCAGAAAATATTTTCAACAAAACCAAAGAAGAAAATTTCCCCACTTGAAAAAAGAAATGCATATAAAAATATAAGAGGCCTGCAGAACACTAAACAGAGTAGACCAGAAAGTAATCCTCCTGCTACATAGTAATCAAAACACAAAATGTACAGAACAAAGAGAAATATTAAAAGAAAGAAAGAAAATTGCAAAGTAGCATATAATTGAAACACTATTTGAATCACTCCTGACTCTTCGAAAGATATCATAAAACCTGGAAGGGCCTGGGCAGAAATTTTGCAAACCCTAAGAGACTACAGAAGCCAGTCCAGAATACTATGCCCAGCAATACTTTCAATAACCATAGATAGAGAAAAGAAGATATTCCATGACAATTACAAAATTAACACTAACTATCCACAAATATAGCTATATAGAATAACATAGAAAGATACCACCAAACCAAAGAAATTAACTGCACCCAAGAAAACACAGGAAATTGATAACTTTACTTTAGCAAAAGAAAAACAAGACAAACACACAAACACACTTCCACAACCTACATCAAAGTAAAACAACCTAGTAGTCACTGGTCATTAATCTCCCTCAACGTCAATTGTCTCAGATCTCTAATAATTATACACAACTAATAAAATGGATGAAGAAACAAGACCTAACAATCTTTTGAACTCAAGAAACTCATCTCAGGCACAAAGATAGACATTACCTCAGGATAAAAGACTGGAGAAATCTCTACCAAGCAAACAGACACAAAAAGCAAGTGAGATTAGCTATTCTAAACTCTAATAAAATAAACTTTCAACCAAAATTAATTAAAAGAGATGTGGAATAACACCTTATAGTCATCAAAGAAAAATTCATCCAAGATGACATCAAAATTCTGAACTTCTTTGCCACAAATACATGAGCACCCACATTTGTAAAAGAAGCATTAATAAAGCTTAAACCACCCATGTTTCCCACACATTGATAGTGGGACATTTCAATGTCTCCTTTTCACCAAAATATAGGTAAATGAAACAGAACATAAACATAGAAATAATGCCACTAACAGATGTCATGAATCAAATGGACTTAAGTGATATCTACAGAAGTTTCCACCCAAACACAACAGATCATACCTTCTTCTCAACACCACATGAAACCTCCAAAATTGCCTAAATAGTAGTGTACAGAGCAAGACTTAACAAATAGAAAAAGTTTTAAATACCTTGTATGCTATCAGGCAACAATGGAATAAAGCTGGACTGCAGCAACAACAGAAATAACAAAAAACATACACACACATGGAAAATGAACAGCTCTATACTTAATGAAAACTGGGTCAGGGAAGAAATAAAGAAAGAAATTAGGGGAAAAAAGAAATTAGATATTTCATAAAATTCAATGAAAATGAAGGTCCAATATACTCAAATTAATTGGATTTGCAGTCTAAAGAGGAAAGTCCATAGCACTAAGTGCCTTCATTTGAGATTGGAAACATTATATACAGACAACATATCAGTATATCTGGAATCCCTAGAAAAAAAGAAGCAGAAACACTCAAGAGGAATAAATGGCTGGAAATAATTAAACTCAGGCCTGAAATCAATAAATTAGAGACAAAGAAGACAATTCAAAGAATCAACAAAACTTTGAGCTGGTTCTTTGAGAAAATACACAAGATAGACATTCCCTTAGCCAAAGTAACTAAAAGACAAAGAGACACTATCTAAATTAACAAAATCAGAAATAAAAAGAAAGACATAAAAACAAACACTGAAAAACTCCAAAGAATCAGTATTATTTCAAAAGCCTATATGCCACAAAATTTGAAACTCTAAAAGAAATGGACAATTTTCTTTTTACATTGTACTGTTAGATTCTGATTGCCTGAGTCTATTCCTGGAAGCCAGATTGAGAGACAGATTCCAGAGTTGATGCAAAAGCAAAGTAATTTTATGGCGCCAACACGTCAGGGTCCACCAAACTCCACGGATATGGAAAGACCCTGTTCTGTAATGGGGCGGAGGATTTAAATACCCTTGTAGAACTTAGTACATACATGACTGGTTAGTTGACCTTTAGACTGATTGGTTACTAGTTATTTTATCCCTGAGGGGGACAAGAGCTCAGCTTGGGACATCACATGTTGTCAGATGCTAGGGACAGGTATGTGGGTGTGGTTTTTCTCAGAAGGAATACAACAGTCCTGAGGTCATCTCCGAAAGTACCAAGTGGCCAAGGTTAAAAAATAACTTTGCTATCTCTTCAGCACTTTCCAAAGTTGAATCATGGTTAGGTAAAGAAATTAAATAATCATATTTCTTTTACAGAAATAGAAGCAAATATCAAAAGTCTCCTAATTAAAAAAAAAAGGGGGAGGGCAATTGTATCCAACTCAGAATTCCACTAGAACTTCAAAGAAGAGTTAATACCGATACTCTTCAAACAACTCCACAAAATAGAAATAGGAGGAACATTGTTAATCTCATTCTATGATGGTATAGTCACCTGATACCTAATCTGACAAAGAACCAACAATGAAAGAGAAATTTCCACCAAATTTTTTAATGAATATTGATGCAAAATTACACAGTAAAATACTCACAAAAACAAGCCAAGAACACGTCAAGGATATCATTCAGAATGACCAAGTAGGCTTCATCCAGGCAAATAGAAATGGCTTAATATATGGAATTCCACAAATGTAATCCACCATATAAACAAACTGAAAGAAAGGAAAATACATGATTATATACCCAGTTGTGGGAAAATTTGACAAAATCCAACATACATTCATGTTTATAGACTTGGAGAGATCAGGGGTACAGGGCATAATCCTTAAAATATTAAAGACTATATACAGCAAGCCATTAGCCAACACCAATTAATATGGAGAATAACTCAAAAAATTCCACTAAAATCAAGGAGTAGACAAGGCTTCCCACTTTCTCCATGTCACTGCAAAATGAGGTTCTAATTTGGTCAATAAGACAAAAAAAGGACATCAAGGGTATCCACATTGGAAAGGAGAAATTCAAAGCATTGATATTTGCAGATGATATGATAGTATACATCAGTGAATCCTAAAATTCCACTACAGCACTCCTACAGCTGATAAACACCTCCAGCAAAGTGGTTGGATACAAAATCAACTCAACATAGTGAGTCACCCTCCTGTATACAAATAACAAATGGGATGAGAAAGAAATTATAGAAACTACACCCTTCACAATAGCCACAAACAATATGTTATCTTGGGGTATCTCAAACCAAGCTTGTGAAAGGCATATGAATAATGTCAAGTCCCTGAAGAAGGAACTTGAAGACGATATCAGAAGATTGAAAGATCTTCACCAACCTCACATCCAATAAAGGACAAATATCCAAACTATAACACAATTAAGAAATGGGGTTCAGAGCTAAACAAAATTCTCAACAGAGGAATATTGTATGGCTGAGAAACACTTAAAGAAATGCTCAACGTATTTGGTCATTAGGCAAATATATATTAAAATGACTCTGAGATTCCATCTTCTACTAGGCAGAATGTCTAAGATCAAGTGACAGCACATATTGGTGAGGATGTGGAGAAAAGGGAACACTACTCTATTGCTAGTGGAAGCACAATCTTGTATTACCACTTTGGAAATCAAACTAGGACTTTCTCAGAAAATTGGGAATAGTGCTACATCAAAACCCAGCCATAGTCTGGATATTATTTAAGTATAAGAATTTATGTGTTATAAAATGGCTCATTAATATAATTATGTGAGTAGTACAGTAACCTGTACTACAGGACATGTAGGAGAAAGTATTATTTTGTTGTAGGTATGTCCTAAGAAAGTATAAATAGTTATTATAGGGGGCATTATTTTGACCTCAAGAGACTAGACTCTGATAGAAGACAAAACTATTGAGTCTTCATAACTGAGATAAAAATGTCACTTTTCTTTTGCCATGTCTAACTTCTAATATTTGTCTACAATAATACAAAATAATACAAAAATGGAAAAAAGCATATTTTTACATTATGTGGTCCTTTGTGGATAAAGATATTGTTATAGAATGATTATCAAAAAAATTCAGAATAAAAGCTTTACCTTAAGACCCAGCTATACAACTCCTGGGCATGGATATTTGCTCATTTGTGTTAATATCAGCTTTGTTTATAATAGCCAGATGTAGGAAATGACCCATATATCCCTCATCTGAAGAATGGACAAAGGAACTGTAGTGCATTTACACAGTGGAATACTACTCAGTCATTAAATCAAGTAAATTATGAAATGTTCAAGCAAATGGATGGAACTAGAAAAGATAATCCTGAATGAGGTAACCCAGACTTAGAAAGACACACATGATATGTACTCACTTTTAAGGTGATATTAGACATATAGTACAGAAAAACATAATAAAATTCACAGAGGTGACTCCAGCTGAGACTCCAATTAGCAAAGGTCATAAAGACCTGAAAAAGACACTCTCTAACCAGATGGGAAACATAGTAGAGTGAGGTAAACACCAACCAGCCTACAAAACTTAGACCTAAATTTTATGCTGTCTCCAAGGTGTGCAGGGATAAAGATAGAGCAGAGAATGAGAGAATATCCAACTGAAGCTTGCTCCAAAGTGATATCTGAACAAAGGAGAGAGGCACCCTCAAACTATTAATAATACTATGATATGTCTAAAGATGGAGGCAGGCATAGCTCCAAACTCTCCAAACACCAATGGATTGAAAAAGATACATTATGTTTACCTCTTTGTTCAACAGAAAGAGACCATTTCAAAAAGTTACCACTGCTCAAAATTCAGAATACAACTGGCTGTGGAGTTATGTCCCAAATTAACATATTTGATTCAAGAAACATCATGGAACAGGAGATGAAATGATTGTGATGACACTTCTTATAAGATGGTGTTTTCTAAAAAAAGAAAGGATATGAAGTGGAAGGGTTTATAGGAGAGGGCATAATATGGAAGGAACTGAGGAGAGAAATAGAAGATGAATATAATCAAAATACATTGTATAAAATTTTCATAAAATTAAAAATAATTACATTAAACAAGAGATTATTTCAAAGAAAAAAAAACACCAAATAAGATGAATGACTTTTAATCTGTAAAGCAATATTTGACCATATTTTACAATTTCTAGGCTTTCAAATTCTCTTTCTATATGTTATATTCCATTAAAATACAGATAAAATATGGTGCCTTTGTAGAAAAATCTCAATAATGTTTGCCAGGAGTATTAAAAAACATTGTTATTAATAGATTAAGCACACATTTGTACCCCATGTTTGTGATATTCTATTAATCTTATTTTCTTGTCATTTATGTCTTTTTATTTTTCTGCTTACAACTGTATGTCTTCTTGAGCAATATTCACTCCATAAGAATCATTAATTCTACATAAGGTGAGAAATATAGCTGTAGAAGAGAACATTCTAGCAATCACAAAAGAAAACACAGTACATTTAAGGATCACCTTTAATTACTCTAAAATCTAAACATACTGGCTCTTTTATAAGATTCTGGAAAACAGAACATTTCTTACTCATTGGTTGTCAAGTACCAGAGGCAGGCCAGATGAAGTTAACCATTGCTATACTAACATTTAAAACAGGGAGAAGATAACATGTCTGAACACAGGTAATTCATTTATTTGTGATAACCCATTGTTATTTGAAAGATGCCTTGCTTAATGAAGAAAATGGGTATTTATCAATTTTCCTTATATAATGATATTAAATAGTTCACTTTATTCTACTCATTTATTTTTCTTTCTGATAATTAGAAAAATATAACTGTGATCCTCTGTATATTGGAGGGAAAAATGAATGTGCTCTTTGAATTTTTTATCTTCTGAAGTTAAATAAGGGATAAATGTTCAACTTCTAGAATCAAGTTTTCTTGTTAGTTAATGAGGATAATTCCCATAAAATGTAAGTACACAAGCGTAATGCCCCCCCCCATTAAAACAAAAGAAGATAAGGAATATATTAGCAACATAAAAATAATATAATACATGGTCAGCCTTGATTTTCAACATAGTGGGACTTTGGGTTGCCATGAAAACAAATATTTGGCTATATACAAAATGGAAAGTATACATTAAATTAATTTGAGTTGCATGACATACCTTAAATGTGGATGTTAGCATTCATTCCACAGACTAGCATTCAAGAATAAGTAAATAGGAGAAAATGAGTTGAAAACAAACATTCACCACTCTTTCCTGACTATATATTCAATGTTGGCATTCAGATTCTGCTGATAGTCATATCATCTCTGCCATGGTGGTCATTAACTGTAAGTCAAATACATAATTACACTGCTGTTGTCAGGTGTTACGCATAACAAAAAAGTAAGTAATAGAAAAGATTGACGCACTTAAAGGAAGGAGATGGGGAGAAGAAAGAACAGAGGAGCAAAAGGAGAAGAATTGAAAAAAATTAGAAAGAGGAATAAGGATTAATTTGGGCCTGGAGTCCTAGATGATATTAGGCATTCTTTTTAAAAATTAAATTACATAACTCACCCCATGCCAATATACGTTCTTCTTCTACAACCTCCCATGTACTGTTCTTGCTCCAATTCAAGTTAATATCCCTTTTTAATTGTTTTGTTGTACACACACACGCACATACATGTGCGTGTGTGTGTGTGTGCGTGTGTGTGTGTGTGTGTGTTCCTGAGCACATAAACACAACCTGTTCTATTCATATAATGTTGCTTTTATGCATGTTTTCAGGGCTGACCATTTGGCATTAGATAACCACTTGGCATGCTCTTCCCTAGAGAATAAAGTTTTTCACATTCTCATCAGTCCTTAATTTCTATAGTTCGTTTTTTAAACAGTAAAATTTCATGAGATTTTCCTTGTCTACATTACTATGTTTAATAATTGTTGTTCTCCTTCAGGTCACGTTTAGGGAGCTGTTTTGGTCATCCTTCAAAGGTGGAGATTATCCAACATGGCGTTTGTAGAAGACACAACCTCACAGCAGACTTCCTGTTTCTCTATTTTCTATACTCCTTCTACCTACTCTTTCACAAGATTCACGAGTTGCAGAAGTTGTCGTCTAGATAGTTTAGTAGAAACTGGGATATGTAAGTCTGTGTTTTCATTGGTTTTGTTTTTATACACTGGTTTCCATGTGTTAGAAACATTTATATGTGGGTATAAGGATAAATCTCAAGAGTGTAGTAAGGATTACACTGTTTTAATAAAATGGTGGTAGTAGGTTCTCCCACAAGATTCAAAAATCCAGTAACAACAGGTATATGGTAATAGCTGTATTACCTGATATTATCTTTCCCTTGTGGAACAGACTTAAGATACGGTATCCAGAGATGCAAACACTCAAAACTGAATCAAGTAAAGTTTCATTTAGATAAATACACCATCCAAATTGGACCTCTTATCTATTAATCAGTCACCTTGAATCACTTGTTAAATAATAGCCAACTTTCAAGAATAGCTTAAATAAAATTTACCAAAGAATTAAATCAATGTGATTTACAGAAGATTTAAAAAATTAAATGACTAATGTAGGTGAATTGCAAAAAAACAAAACAAAACAAAACAAAACAACAACAAAAAAATCAAAACGGAAGCCTCTTATAGTTAAAAAAAATAAGATTTAGTGAAATGAAAATAATATTTTAACTCTCTTTTAAAAATAGAAAACCAGATAAATGCATCTCCTTTCCCTTCGTTTCTCATCAATAACATCAAATTGTAGAATATTGTAGTTTAGAGACTGATTCATCCACTGCTTTCTCAGAGTCCCTGTAGAAAAAAGGAAAAAAACTGGTTGTTTGTTTTCATCCAGAAGCTAACTTGGTGAGAATATACTGGATCAGTGCTTCAGGACTATCAAAGTTGTGTCTGTTAACCTGAGTGTTCCCACTGCTTGTAGTTAACATTCCTACGGAAGCTATGTCTGAAGTATTGAGTCAGAGTGAATTCATCTTGAGCTTGAAAGTCATCCAGAGTAAAAACAACCTAGTTTAATTTCTGCTTATAATTAAACCTCTGCTTCTAAAGGACTGTATTATGCCTCATCTGTAACATTAACAACAAATGGTTCTGTGCTGCCTGTTCCAGGAATCAGCAACCAGTTCTTTGTTTAAAAGAGTTGTGATGACCACCTTGCAAATATACCTTTGTTTTAGAAGGTTAATAAAACCACCTGTTGTTATGAATACATTGTTATGACTACATATATATGACCACCTTGTTATGTTCTGCTTCTCTAAGCACACCTATTTGCCAAAAAAAGTCCCATTTAAAAATCCCTTACCCATGAGCTATAAAAAATCTTGATTCATCACTTTCAGTGCTGATCTCTTGAACCCCATATTTTTTACATTTTTTATTAATTGAACATTTTTTATTTTTTACATATACATTTATGTTATTACACATATATACAATAGATTGCCTATAGCAAGAATAACCATGACAAAATCAGGAATTATATAAATGTTACATTCTTAGTGTTTTGTCTATTTGTATTTCACAGTCTTAAAGAAAACATATTTCCTATCTTGGTGCATATAAAATTCTGAATGTACATCAATCTCCATAACATATAGTCATTATCAATTTAAAATGTCTACCTAGATCTAAAAACATCTCGGTCCCTAAACAACTAAGCTTCATTGTAAAACTAGCTACCTGGTCTTCAACTCTATCAGAGACTTGAGAAGGAATAAACTTAATTACCTGACTATGCCAGTAGTGCAGGTTAGTAGCTTTCCTAATGCGAAGATGTCTGAGATAGATTGCTACTTGAAGAGTCCCCCCAAACTCTCTATAATGTTGGAGCATCTTCCTTAGGGGGAGACTGCACGTGTACATGAATAAAAAGCTAGACAAATAAAAAAGCTTGATTTTATTAATGTCTTGCTTTCATTAATTGACCATGATGATTTGAGTCGGTGGTCTTTTTTCTTACATCTTTGTTATTTATAGTATCCTCTGTTCTCTTTGCTTACATTTCCCTATCTGCAAATATTTACCTTGATTGTCATAAGTTGTTACCCCATACAAAACAACATGGTCCAAGCTCCCTGTCTCATTTCTCATGCCCAGTTCTCTCCTTCAACACCTTGCCACTTAAGGTCAGAGTGTACCAAACAAGTTTATGGAAAAGTATAGAATGATGCTATTCCATAGTATTATAAAGAATGGGGCCAGGAATTCACAACATAACAAAGTGGAGGGAAACATCAACAATTTTGCCTAGAATGGCAATCTCCAGACAAATTGATGAAAGATGAAGTATAATAAAAACAATAAGGCAGATGAATACTTTGTGATATTTCTTATATGTGGGATCTATAAAAGTCTAACTCACATAAGCAGATATTATAATAGTGCTTGTCATAGAACTAAGTGTGGAGAAGCAATGAGAGTCTACTTCAAGATTTAAACTTGTAGGTATGAGTAGATTTTGGAGACCAGATAGTCGTGCTTATACTTAATAGTGATAAAATATTTTCAGTTTTAATAGACTAGATCATAAGTGTCCTTAACACACACACATGCACACACACACACACACACACACACACACACATTGTAAGTATCTAAGGAGATGGATGCATTAGCTTAATTGTGGTAGTTGCTCACCATGTCTGTATGTATAAAGTTATTTTTTGTAACCTTTAAGTATATTTATTTTTCACTATATTTCAAAAATGCATAGTAGAACAGAGGCAAAATAGAAACCCTGTGAAATATTTTTAAGCACTCTAACTAAAAGCATGGCTTTCTAATTGAAACCTAGAGTGATGCAGTCGGTGATGGAAGAGGCAGAAAACCCGGCAGCTCAGTAATGAGGTAAAGGACTGCCTAGTTCCTAAACATCAAATTGCAAGAGTATCATCTGTCAGTGTCACTGGCTTTCATTTCTTCTTCAGTCTAAACCTTTGCTTTCCAACTACAGTTCACATCATTTCCAAAATTAGAATAATGAAATAAATTCTTAGTATTTGGTTTTTTGCTCACATTTCTGTCACTTTCTAGAACTCAGGGTATGCATCTACCTGCACAGAAAGCTGAAATATGTACATTTGTGTGTGGAAGTAGAATCAAAGTAATATTTAATAAACAATTATTTCATTCCTGCTACAGGAAGGTCTTATGTAATTCAGTTCCCTTTCCCTTTCACATCAATATTCCTGGATCTAAGAAAGTTACAACTCCTGGGATCAAGCTAGGAGATGGAAAATTAAAAAAGGGACAACCACTGATCTTGTTCTTCAGATGAGGCTTGACCTTTAGGAAGGAAATCAAAATTGACTTTCCTATATACTCCTATCCACAGAGATTTCTCCACCTAGTCTGCAATTTTGGTTTAATCGGCAAAGCCTTGAGCCATACTCTGAACAAAGAACCTAGTGGTACCCACCAAAGAGTGAGAGGAAATTTTGCTTTCCTATGATGTCTGCAGGCAATTTGTGAAGACTGAGGATTGAATGTAAAGGCCAAATGTAAATCTGGCACTTTTTTTTTATACTAGAATGACTACAACGGTCAATGATATTTCAGTATCTTTATATGAAAGGAAAGACAGTCGTTGTTCTCTCTGTAACAATTAAAAAGAATCTCAAACAAATGGCAGTGTTTCTGCTTGCCTGTTTTTTTTTATAGAAGCATAATTCAAAGAAGCCTCAATCCTCTTTTAAATCTTAGGCTTAAAAAATAATATTTCCTATTTCTTTATAGCAAAAAAGAGTAAAGTTTAACAGTTGTAACAGTAACCCCAGACACACATATATTTCTGAAAATCAGATAAATTAACAATCCTTATCACTAATTTGTACCTCACTTAAGACCAATAACGAAATAATTTTCCATATATCACAGAACTCTAGGTGAGAGATAAACAATAAAATATTGTATTAATCTATTGCAAAAAATGTTATTTCTAAATCATACATTATTAAGAGATCAATATTATTTTTACTATATATTGGTATAATTTAAGATTAATGTTGACAAGAGATATGAAGAAAGAAAGTATATATATTGTTCTAAAAAGATAAACTGAGCTATTTTTAAAAGATAAAATGCATATATATATATTTTTTTTAACTACACAAGTTTACATTCTACAAGGTAAATTAATGTCATTATTCCAACAAGGCCACATCTCAAACATAATTAAGGAATAAGACATAAGATTTTCTATGTAAAATTTATGGATGAGGTCACTCCTCAGTTTTTGAGTACCAACTATGTATACCTTTGCATTGTTTGAAAACAGCCACATTATTATGTAAATTATATTCATACAAAAGAATTATAAATTCCTTTATTACTACCAAAAAAAATTTATGGATGAACTCATAGTACATAGGGTCTCTCAAAGATAACTAAAGTATTTCTCTTAAATTAAATTCATGGGACAAAGGACTTTTAGAAGACAGGAAGCAAACCAAAGAGACTATTTTAGATGTCTCTGTTTTTGGCCTGATGACTACTCTATGTATCAATCTATCCAAAAGCATAAGGATGCCAGGAATAGAGAGGTTTGAAATATAAGGCACAACATTTTTATTTGCTGTCATTTCCTACACTCTTCTAGTGCTTTATTTTATGAACTCTGCTAAGACAAGGAAGGACAATATAAAGCAACATGTGTGGACAGTGTTTCTTAGGTTGAATGCTCCACTGTTGCTCTTCTCTTTCTTTTGTGTTAGAATTGTGCATCTTTAAGCATTCTCAGATGAAGTTGTTATGCATCTCAATAGATCAGATTTTCCCATCCAACTTACAGTCTCATATCACTTGATCAATTTCCAATGCAAAAGGATTTGAAATCTTTGTGCACAATGAGATTGTCTCCTTTAATAAGATCAATCCAAATAAAACCAAGATGAATATAATTATATTGAGAAAGGTATTGGAAATCCTTTTTAAAATTATTGATCTTAAAAAGCATTCTTCTAACAAATAGTAAATATTTACTAGATGGTACATGTGACCATAAGAGTAAATAAAAGTCCGAGTTCCAATTGTGTTTACACAAGCTAAAAGATCTCTTGTAAATGGACTCCCTCCTCTACCATGATTATTTTAAAGGTCCCATAACTGAATAAAATCTCAATTTGTTAGTCAAATCTTTACACAATGTCCTTCTATCCTCTAGAATTTTTATTTGACAAAACACCCCAAAAGAGTAATAAGGCAGAATATTCTTCATGAATATATTACTAGTGGTTACTATATATGTTGAATATATCCAGGTTCTGTCTTTTTCCAAGAATAAAGTAGATGCATGGGTACACTGAATTCAAATCATAGCGATAGATCAAGTGAGCTATACCTCAAGAACAGCAGGGAATGATGACATTCAGGGGCCTCAAATATTATTGGGGCCTATAAAAATGTGATTCAAGGGAAGGAAGTATTTGTTACTAGGGATGAATTTGGTTGGTTCTCTAACTTGATTGGCAGGCTTAGGTGCTGCAGCCTTTGTTTGCTGTGTATGTCCTTTCTTTCAATATATCTGATATGAATCATGTGCATATATACACTGGCACATGATGGGAACTTAGGTACTCCACATAAGATTTAATATCTAATGCACAATTTACATTAATTTGTGTGCTTTCAAAACCAGTCTAGGTTAAGCCAGATTCATATTTTTTGAACTTTTGCAATTGGACATAAGTGGAGGACAATTAAGTGGAATATAATTTTATGGTTGTTAAAGGAGACAAAATATTCCATTATGCAGAGGAGGGTATGTAGGCACTTCAGTGCAGGCAGGAGTACCACATTTCTAGAGCGTTGTTACATGTATAGCTGGCTAATGTGTTTGTGGCATAGTACAGGAAGATAAAACTCTAAAATATTTCCATAGTCTCTGTACCAAGTGTTACCCCATCAGATATATGTTACATGATAATTTGATTTACAGATGCAATTTAAGTATTTAATTAACCTTAAGAAAATCTTCTGAGACAATCTAGTCATACAAGCCTTTTAAAAGCAGAGAGTTTTCTTTTTCTGAGAAGAGAAATCAGTATTGACACACAAGGGAAATCCACAGATTGTTTAAGACAAAAGGAGTCATATGACTTAGAGTAGTCTCTGGAAACTGAAGCATTCATTAAATAACAGTCACTAAGAAAAGGAGGGCCTCAACTTTATAACACTCCTTCTCCCTGACAGTTGCCAAATGTGTTCTGTTTACAAAAAGCAAGAACACTCACTGTGAAGTACAGGCTGCTCCACATTTTAATTTCTTTCCTGTAAGAATGAAACAGAATACATAAACAAGCCCTTTTGTTCCTAGTATGCTGTTATTTTAAATGTCTGAGTTTAGGTAATTATTTATATATCAATAAAAGATTACGGAAATAATTAAATCAACATTTAATCTGTGACTATCCTAGTTCAATTCACCATGCACTGCCAACCAACTATATAAGTAAACTAAGTAGCCATTTATAAAGTCAGCTAGAAAATTGGTATTATTCCTCAGGTATTCAGATGACTGCTTTAATTCAAAACATCTGAGATTTATTCACTAGTGTCTAAAATCCCTTAATTTATGGGAAAATCCTTTCATTATAACATGAAGCTTCAGCTGGTAATCCCTTTCCAAAAGGAATTGCTGTGTCTTAAAATTACTCACACTGGGCTGGAAAGGCTACATTGAAAACAGCTGCTCTCTCCAGAGCTGGTAAAAACACGACCTGTTATGAGACGTGACAAAGCAGAGAGCTAAGGATAGAACAGCATTATCAAGGAGGATTCCAAGATGTCAGTAAGCAGTGTGGACCTTGTCTAGAAGCCAGAGTAATCCACTCAGGAAATTGAACTGATTTCTTAATCAGGAACAACATGCCCCCCACCCCACTAAAGCTGGAGAACTCCACAGTTCAAGAGGAACAAACTCGGGAAAACCTGTACACCCTGAACATAGGCAGAGCACAGACCCTCTGGAGAGCAGACCATCATGGTGGTGGTGCTTACTGCAGCAGCAGTGGTTGCTGCTGAGGTAGGCAGCTAGAATGTGGGGAACCACAGGAAGAGGTGATTGGTGTGGTGTCTGGTGAAAACTGCTGAGGGAAGTGGCAATTGACAGGGACTTCAAGGAACTGTGAGCAGAGGTGGATGACAGAGAGTGGAGACCACTGTCCTACCTCAGTGGTGAGCTACAAACAGTAGGAAGAAATGGAAGGACACACTGCTCACTCCTGGACAGCTCAGCACAGCAAAACAGATGAGAGAATCAGTGGGCCACATTCTAAAACACAGGTTTGGAGACTCTGTAGTCTAAGTAAACAAGGAGGATAAATAGAAAGCCCTACCCATCCCTATCCCCAGCCTGACGGGTATTCCTACAGGGTAGGGGATCACAGTCTCTGAGCACACTACACTTTTTAGAGATCTGGATCAGAGTGGCCCTCCTACAGAACAAAGGATTAACAAAACTAAAACCACACAGCATCTGACACTCAAACCACAGGTGCTGGACTCCTCAGAGGAGAACAATAGCCAGAGGGGCCCTATGAAACAATGGATCCTATGAGGCAGAGCTTAGACAAGTATAGATACAGGAAGAAGACAGAATCTGAGAATACAGTATAGAAAGCAGCTGCCTCTCAAAGGTACTTATCCCTGTGAACACAAGCTTGGAAAGCACAATCTCTCTCAGCATCTACCTAAAGGAAAGAATAAGAGGTCAAATTACAAAAATCAGGACATTATGACTCCACCAGAAAGCCCAGAAACCAACAGATAACCATTACAGCGGAGTCACAGGAAAATTACCTCAAAACCATGCATGTACAGTTATTTGAGGACTATAAACAGGAATGAATAGATCCTTCCAGGAATTCCAGGAAAATACAAACAAATAAATAGAAGCCATTGAGGAGAAATAAAAAACCACAAGCAAACAGGTAAATGAATTAAATAAAACAGTTCGAGACACAAAAACAGAACTAGACAATATTTAAAATTCACAAATTGAGAAAAACTGTGAAATGGAACAATTAAAAAAGGAATCAGGAATCCAACAGACAAGTATAATCAATAGAATCCAACACATGGAAGAGAGAAGCTCAAGTGCTGAAGATACAATAGAGGAAATTGATACCTCTATTAAAGAAAATATTAAAACAGAAAAATTGCTGGCACAAAGCATCCAAGAAATCAAGAACACCTTGAGATGGCATAACCTCAAGATTATAGGAGTAGATGAAAAGGAAGATGCAAAGTCCCAAGCATCAGAAAATGTCTTCAAGTAAATCATAGAAGAAAATTTCACCAATCTACAGAGATACCCTTGAACATACAAGAGGCCTACAGAACACCAAATATACTAGACCAGAAAAGAAATTCCTACTGTCATATAATAATCAAAACACTTAATCTGGAGAATGAATAAAAGATATTAAAGGCAGCAAGGGGAAAAGGCAAAATAACATATAAAAGCAGACCCATAAGAATTACACTTGATTTTTCAACAGAGACTATGGAAGCCAGAAGAGACTGGACTGATGTCATGCAGACTCTAAGAGACCACAGATGTCAACACAGACTACTATATCCAGCAAAATTTTCAATCACCATACACAGAGAAAACAAGATATTCCATGACAAAACCAAATTTAAACAGTATTTAAACACCAACATAGCTCTACACAAAATAGTAGAAGGAAAACGTCATCGCAATGAGGTCAACTACACCCAAGAAAAATGTAGCATGCAGATAATCGCACATCAGCAAAACTAAAACAGACATTGCCACACACAATCACCACTAACTTCATAATAAAAGTATCCAATAACCACTGGCTACTAATATCTCTCAACATCAATGACCTCAAGTCCCCAGTAAAATGGCACAGACTAACAAAATGGATGCAGAAACAAGATCCATCAATATGCTGCATTCAAGAAACACATCTCAACAACAATGACAGACATTACCTGAGAGTAAAGGGCTTAAAAATTTCCAAGCAGATGGACTCATGAAGCAAGAGGGAACAATCATTCCAATATCTGATAAAGTAGACTTTCAATTAAAATTTATCAAGAAAGATGAGAAGGACACTTTATTCTAATCAAAGGAAAATCAACCAAGAGAACATCAATGTCCTGAGTATCTATGCCCCAAATATTAGGGCACCTGCATTTGTAAAAGAAATCCTTGTAATACTTAAATCACTCATCAATCCCAGCACAAAAATAGTGGGAGATCTTAACATCTTACTATCACCAATGGACATATCCTCAAGGCAGAAATTACACAGAGAAATAATGAAATTAACAGAGGTCATGAATCAAATGGACCTAACAGACATTCACAGAACTTTTTACCCAAATAGAAAAGAATATACCTTCTTCCCTGGAGCCTTCTCCAAAATAGACCATAAAACAAGCCTCAATAGATACAAAAACTTAAAATAATCCCCTGTATCTTATCAGAAAACAAGGGCCTAAAGCTGAGCATCAACAACAATAGAGTTAACAAAAAGGCTACAAACACATAGAAACTGAACAATGTTCTACTCAACGAAAACTGAGTAGGGATGAAATAAAGAAAGAAATCAAAGACTTCTTAGAGATACATGAAATTTAAGGCTTTAGGACACAATGAAAGCAGTGCTAAGCATAGTGCATAGCACTTGGTGGCTTCATAAAGAAATTGGAGACATCGCATATAAGAAATTTAAAGGAACACCTGAAAACTCTAGAAAAAAAGAAGCAGACACACTCAAGGGGAGTAGACATCTGGAAATAATCAACCTCAGGGATGAAATCAATAAATTAGAAACAAAGAAAACAATTTTAAAAATCAATAAAACCAAGAGCTGGTTCTTTGAAAAAATCAACAAGGTAGACAAATCCTTCTCCACACTGACTAAAAGGCAAAGGGAGAGTTCACAAATTAACAAAATCAGAAATGAAAAGGGAGATGTAACAATGGATACTGAGAAAATTCAAAGAATCATGAGGTCTTACTTCAAAAGCCTATACATCACAAAATTTGAAAATCTAAAGGATATGGACAATTATCTTGCCAAATTCCCCACTTCCCAAAGTTGAATGAAGATAAGGCAAGCAAATTAAACAGTCTTAAGGAAATAGAAACAGTCATCAAATATCTCCCTAAGAAAAAAAGAGCCCTGCAACTGATGGATTCAGCACAGAATTATAAGAGATCTTTAAAGAATAATTAATACCACTACTCCCCAAACAATTCCACAAAATAGAAACAGAAGGAACACTACCAAACTCATTCTATAAGGCCACAATAACCTTAATACCTAAGCCACATAAAGACCCAACAAAGAAAGGGAATTGTAGACCAATCTCCCTTATGAACATAGCTGCAAAACCACTCAAAATTCTAGCAAACCAAATCCATGATCACATCAAAAATCTCATCTATCATAACCAAGTAGGATTCATACCAGGCATGTAAGTATGGTTCAATATAAGGACATGTATCAATGTAATTAAACATGTAAACAAACTGAAGGAAAGGAACCACATGATCATATCTGTAGATGCAGAAAAAACATTCAATATATTCCAACACCCTTTCATGTTAAAAGTCTTAGAGAGATCACGGATACCAGGCACGTACCTAAACATAGTAAAGGCAATATACAGCAAGCTTATAGCCAACATCAAGCTAAATGGGACCTCATGAGGCTGATAAGCGTCTGCAAGGCTGAAGACACTGGCAGCAGAACAAAGTGACAGTCCATAGATTGTGAAAATATCTTTACAAACCCTACACATAACAAAGGGATAATATCTGAAATATATTTTTAAAAACTCAAGAAATTAAACACCACCAAATCAAATAAACCAATTAAAAATGAGTTACAAAACTAAACAGAGAATTCTCAACAGAGGAATATCCAATGGCTAAGAAACACTTAAAGAAATGCTCAACATCCTTAGTCATCAGGAAAATGCAATAACTCCAATGACAACACATGCTGGAAAGGATATGGAGAAAGGGGAACACTCCTCCACTGCTGATGGGAGTGCAAACTTCTTCAACCACTCTGGAATGGAATATAGCGCTTTCACAGAAAATTGGGAATAGCTCTACCCCAAGACCCAGCTATACCACTCCTGGGCATATATTTGAAAGATACCCCATCATGCAAGAAAGACATTTGTGCAACAATGTTCATACCAGCCTTATTCATAGTAACCAGAATCTGGAAACAACCAAGATGTTCTTCAACTGAAGAATGGATAAAGAACCTGTGGTACATCTATGCAATGGAATACTATTCAACTATTAAAATAAGGAAGTCTTGAATTTTGCAGACAAATGGATGGAATTGGACATGATCATGCTAAGTGAGATAACCCAGACTCAAAAAGACATGCATGGTATATACTCACTTGTATGCAGATTTTAACCCAACACAGACATCCTAGGCAGTTTTATTGTCCCTTCAGTGGAACTAGAATTGACAATGCCCAACACAAATTTCTGTCAACAACTAGATAAACAAATGCAAAGCATTTATTTTTTATCAATCAGCCAATTGTATAAAAATGTGCATCCCTTTATAACCATAAAAGATATTCATACACATTTGCATTTGAAGAATTATTAATGAAAAAATAGGCCCATGAAACATATAGTTCTTTGCAATCCACGATTAATTTAAAATGATTTCAACAATATTTCTCATCTGATGTCTCCTACCCTGCATAATAGATTTATCTTACTCTGGCATGTCAGATTAGCATTTTCTTTCCCTTTTTTCTTGCCTTATGATCTTCTAATTAGGGTTCTTGTTCTGAGTTTGGAACTGCTATTACCAGAAAAAGATAAGGAGGTAATTGCTTTTTATCAAAATGCCAGAGGGACGGTGAAAAGCTAAAATATCAGAATATTTTTATAGATTTTTTTGTCCATGGAAGGATCAATAGACATAAGTGGCTGACCACTCAGTGTTTTCTTCAAACAAATAATAACTGTTTTGATCCAGTTAATAGTCATACTTTTTTTTTCTGTTGAAGGAACAGTTAAGGAGAACATGTGATTGTTTCCTGATACATCAACATAGCGATACTATAATCTACATTTTTAAAGGTTCCGTAGGAAAGAGAGTTTTTACATCATTATGTGTCTTCTCTTACAAAGTATTACATTTGTCGTTCTGAAAGCTAAAACAACTCAATACCCAGACGTCAGAGATGCAAAAGTCTCTTAAAGTTATTAGCTGTTAATCCTTGTTACCAACATGGATTGAGTTCAAACTATTATAATATGTAATCTTGATTGTGGCTTTACATAACATGGGTGGATTCTTAGCTTGTGGTCCTGGGACAGGAACAGCAAAAGAAATCAGGTGGGTGGATTCTTTCTGCAGAGCATTCAACCTGCAGGGCATTCAATGGTTGGAAGAATTAAATCTTTGCTATTATAGATCTTGTGTCCTATTTCATAGCGTAGTAAGGATTGCTCTCAGAAACTAGAGTATACCCTCAAGTCTGGTCTACTTGTTTCTTACACAATATAATAGTATCTCTTCAAAACCAGCATGAGAATCAACATCCAGACCACGTTTCGGAATCTTATACAATGCCCTCTAACTATAAGCATGAGTGTCTCATTTTCTTTGATTCAACACAGAACAAATGATGTATTCAATGGCCCTGGCTTTTACAGTGCAAAAAGCAATAAGCTATTTTACAAACAATGTGCACAAAGAGCCAAAACTCTCTCGGACATCTTACATTTCTGCATACTACTAAACTAATAAATGTTTTAAATAGTAGGCAAATGAAGTATTAAAATACAGAAACCAGCTTTAATTAAAAAGCTGTCACTAATGGTTACTTGGTTATCTGGTATATGTCTAACTTTATATACTCCTAATGAATTGTTGGAAATTAACTTTAAAATATTCAGAGTTGTTATTTATTAACCATTGCAATGTTAGGTACTATGTTAAATATTATCTCCACATTCAAAATGCCTTTGTAGATAAATTAGCATTATTATTGTATAACAAACAAGAAAATTGAGATTTAAACATGCAAGATGAGTTTTTCAGGTGCACTTAGCTCATATGTTCTGAGGTCCGACCTTGGCTGATTGTAAATTACATGATTTTTTATTTGGTTTTATGTATGTTTTTGAGAATTCCATATATGAGAACTATATTACATCATGGCCACCACTCTTTCTCCCTCCAATTCCTCTACTAACACACAATCTTTCTCCTACTCATGATGTGCATCATTATTAGTCTGCAACAAGACAGCAATGCCAGTGTAGGTAAAGGGCATGGAGATAAATCACTATGGGAGATGGCTTTAGGGAAATATTTACTTTTGTTATGTGAATGCCTATGCTATATATTTTATTTTTAATTTTTTGCTGCCAAAATTCTTAAGAAATTTGTTACATTCATGGACCCCTTATGGTGGACTTTTCCAGTCATTGCTTTAGGATTACTCAGCAAGTGATACTCTTAAGTAATGGCAATGAACATGCCAAACTGAAGAGTACCTCATTATTCCAAGGCTGTCAGTTACTATCTGCATTAGTGACGGAGGAGAACAGAACTTTCCAAAAGGAGCTACTGAACTTGGCCTCAATTGTTTCCAAGTTATTAGAATAATCCAAAGTTAAAAACTGCCTTTTAGTTCATATTCTCAGGCTCTCAGGATTTTTATATGCATGAGGCATTTCTTATTTTATACGCAGGAAATGGAAACACAAAGACAGCTATAAGGTAATCCCTTTTCACTAGTGAGAATTTCTTTTTCCAGCATGTACCAACTTTGTTGTGTGACCTCAGCAGAGTCATGAAACATAACACTTTTCTCCTGACATTTACAGCATCAATGTTCTCATTCAAGATGTCAGAAAACAATGGGTGTCATCTTCCTTGGTGTCAGAATAAACAGCTGTAGTAAATGTAGCTGGAAAAGAGTCCACACCTTCATCCCAGTTACTTCATCACTCAAAACTTTCTGCTTGTTTCCAGGACCCACAATTTACTATTAACATTAATTTCTTTCCTCCTTCCTCCTTCTGAGGAAGATGGGGATGCAAAGCATTTGCCAACATGATTTACTGCATGACATCTTTGTTCATACCATTCCCTCAGCATAGGAAGATTTATGGAGACTAAAAGACTCAGCTTAAAGACACATTCCTTTTTTGTTTGTTTTATTTTATTTTATTAATTTTTTATTAATTTATTCAGATTATAACTCAATTGTTACCCCATCACTTGTATCTTCCTGTTTCTCCCACCCTCACATTTTCACCCTATTTCCCTCCCCAGGTCTATGACCTGGAGGGACCTCCTTCCCATGTATATGGTCGTAGGCTATCAAGTCTCATCTTGGTAGCCTGCTTATTCTTTCTTTGAGTGCCCTCAGGCCTCCCCACCCAGAGAAGTTGGTCAAATATGGGGCACCAGAGTTCATGTCAGAGTCAGTCCCCACTCTCGACATAACTGTCGAGAATGTACTGGTCATTAGCAAGATCACAGTAGAGGTTCAATGTTTACTACTTGTATTGTCCTTGGTTAGTGCAATAGTTTGAGCAGACACCCATAGGCCCTGATCTACCCATCATGATGTTCTTCTTGTAGGTTTCTAGGACCCTCTGTGTCTTTCTATTTCCCCATCTCCTATATTTCTCTTACCTAGAGTGACAATGGGATGTCCTCACATCTATGCTAGTCGCCTGATAAGTGAAGACTTCCATAGGACATCTATTTTGGGCTAGTGCCCTCATATAAGTGAGGATATACCTTGTGAGTCTTTCTGCTTCTGGGTTAACCCACTCATTATGATCATTTCTAGTTCTATCCATTTGTCCACAGATTTCGGGAATTCCTCAATTTTACTAACTGATTAGTATTCCATAGTGTAAATGTACCACAGTTTCTTTATCCATTCTTCAACTGAGGGACATTTAGGCTGTTTCCAGGTTCGGGCTATTATGAATAAGGCTGTTGTGAATATGGTTAACCATATGTCCTTGTTGTGTGGTGGAGCATTTTCTCAGTATATTCCAAGGTGTGCAATAGCTGGGCCTTGAGGAAACCCTATTCTCAGTTTTCTGAGAAAGCACTAGATAGATTTCCAAAGTGGTTGTCCAAGTTTGCAATCCCACCAGCAATGAAGGAGTGTTCCTCTTTCTCCACATTCTCACCAGCATGTGTTGTCACTTGAATTTTTTATCTTAGCCATTCTGGTGGGTGTAACATGGAATCTCAGAGTTGTTTTGATTTGCATTTCTCTGATGACTAAAGATGTTGAGTATTTCTTTAAGTGTTTCTCAGCCATTTGATATTCCTCTGTTGAGAATTCTCTGTTTACATCTGAGTCCCATTTCTCAATTGGGTTATTTAGTTTTGTGGTGTTTAATTTCTTGAGTTCTTTATATATTTTGGATATTAGACCTTTAAAAGAGACATTCTTTACAAAATCATTCCTTATACTCTTAGGAGATAAATAACCATGTGCCTTTCAGTAACAATAACTCCTAGGATGTATATTTTGGATAAATAGCATCCTATTGCATATATATTGTAATTCACTTTCATGTATCATGTGTTATATTACTGACAGACCTTTTTATGGCTTATCATAGCAAATGGATAAGCATCCATTTTTTTTTCTGTCTATCTCTGACTCTCTCTCTCTCCTCTCTCTCTCTCTCTCTCTCTCTCTCTCTCTCTCTCTCTCTCTCTCTCTCTCTCTGTCTTTGTGCATATGAATGTATGTGTGTTCATGTTTAGGCATATGCAGATATATAAGTGTGGATACACACATAATCACATGTCAAAGAACAGCATCATATGTTATTTCATTAGTACTACTAAGACCTGAGACTTTTTCCCCTATAAAACAGGTGTGCTCAGTGCCTGGAGCTTACTACTTAGGCTAGGCTAGTTTGCCATCAAGCCCCAGGGATCTGCCTGTCTCCACCTTTCCAGAACTCGGATGAAACCTGCTTCACTACACTGTATTTTATAGATACTGGGGATCATCTTCTGTTCTTGTACTTATAAGATAAACACTTTATTGACCTAACTATCCCCCAAGACCTATGTTGTCATTAGAATATACAAAGCATTCATAAAATAGCTGGTTCATTTCTTGGACTACATTCGATTTCAAAGTCATCTGAACTCCAGGACAGTGGCTAATCTAGATACTTGTAGAAGACTCCATGTTTGCTTCATGAGCATTTTCTATTTTCCTTAGGAGAATCATTCCTTGAATGTCCTACATAACTAGCACCATTATCATCTCTTTTGACACCATTTCTGATCTGTTTCATTTTCTCCTACTGTCTCGCATTACATAAACTGATCTGGTTTACTTATTTTTGTCAGTTCTTATTTTTGGCCACCCTCCAAACAGTAATCTACATATCAGACTCATTGTCCACCTCTGCACCATTGTATTTCCACAGCTTAGCTTTCAGCTTATGGCATAAAATTGTGAAGAAACGATCACAATCTTATTGTCACTGATTTTAATCAACTGATTTGAAGTTCTGTGATGAGTAGAACTTGACTAGTTTTTTTTTCTTCCATTTTTTCTCATAGCATTCAGAGCTAAGTACTTTTATCTAGTATGTAATCTCTAATTATATTTGGCTTTTATATCAAAGAAAATAGTTATTAATACTTATTAAAGAATTTAAATGAAGTTTTTCTAACTCATTTAATCAACTCAGGAATGAGGGAATAATTTATTTTTGCTTTGTCCAAAGATAAAAAACTTACAGTACATCTTATATTTCTTTTCTGGCTCCCCATAAAAAAATCATTACTCATTATGCTCATCTTCCTGATCACCACAGAAATTACTTAGTCTTTATTAAAGACATGAAACTGAATTCCATCAGTGTGGAAGAAAATAGTCCACATTTTAATCACTAATGTTATCTAGACCTTGAAGCTTTATCTGTGAAAACAAAATGATTTTAAATAAATTAAATGAATGATTATATTAATATTATCTTTTTAAATTGCAATTCTTAAAAATGCAAGAGTATGCCCATTATTGAACTAATTTCCTAAGAGTTTGAAAGCCTGACTAATTTTTTCTATTTAGAACACACTCATAAACCTAAGAAGTATAACCCTTGTTATGTGCATTTCCTTTTCTCATTGAAGACATTCTTGCTACTCACAGAGGTTTAAAACATTATCTAAATACATTACTAGAGGAAGCACAAAAATAGACTCTGGACATACTTCTCTTTAATAAATCCTAAGAAAAGCCATGTTTATCATTATGGAAGCTATTTCCTCCAAAGTGGTAAATTCTTTTTTTTTTTTTTTTTTTACTCAAAGAAAGTTTTATTTTTTTCTTTTTTTTAATTTATTTATTTATTTATTTATTTATTTATTTTTAATTAATTTATTCTTGTTACATCTCTATGGTTATCCCATCCCTTGTATCCTCCCATTCTCCCCTCCCTCCCATTTTCCCCTTATTCCCCTCTCCTATGACTGTTCCTCAGAGGGATTACCTCCCTCTAGCCCATGGACAGGACAGTCTCCACACTTGAGTGGAGAGAGGGATTTGACTTTCTCAAGTACTCTGGTGCCTCACATTTGACTATGTCCCCTGGAGGGGGAGACCTAGTGGCACTCAGAGGAAGGACAGCAGGTCACTGAGAAATTCTTTTACCTATACATGATGTAGTTGCTAGGCAAAGTTCCTTATCCTGGGTAGTATCATTCATATAAATATATAATAAATAGAAAACTGTTGTCTCTAGTAAAGTACTATGAGTTGGCTTCCAAACTTCCACAAAAAAAAATGCTACACAAGAGGCACTCAAGTATTTTACATAAGATGGTACAGAACTTTCACACAATTTATGCATAACCTGCATATTTTCAGTCTTTTCTAGATTATTTACATTATGTAATATAATATAAATTCTACATGAAACTTATTAGCCTCTACTGCTTAGAGAATAGTGAGAAGAAATTATTCTGTGCACATTTGACACAGACACATGCATGAGTATTTAAGCCTACAGTATTTTGCCCAGAAACACAGAAACATGTATGTTGCCCCCTCTACATGGTCAAGATAATGGTAGATGATGAGAAAAAGTCATCACAGTGAGAATACATTCATATTGACATTAGACAGATCTTGTCTCCAACCCTTTCTGTACCATCTAACATGTATGTAGTAGCCAGGTGACAAACATCAACTCTTAATCACTTTTCTATGATTTGATTGTGAAATGCAAAGTTTATGCATATAGTTACTAGTGCTTAAACAAGAGAAATGCTGCCTTAATCTAATCTAACTGCATTAATCACCATTATCTGTAAAAACACAATAAAGAATGAGAGGTTATAATGGTAAAGCTGAGAGAGATTGATTTCTTGCTGAGATCGTTGCTCTGTTCTGTGTGGGAAAAATGCTTCTCACATTGCATTTGTTTTACTGTGTTACATTCATCTTTGTGTGCTTATACTTCATTAAAATAAATTTATAATAAACAAGAATATTCATTTGTTATTCTATGTAGCTAAGAGAATGAGCAGGGTGGATTAATAGCTACAATCAACTTTCTCTAGTATCTATATTAATTAAAGTGGTATGCAGGTCAATATATATATACTAGATTCTTTCAATCCAATGAGAGTCTACCCTTTCATTTTCACTGAGAAATGAGTTAAATCACTTCTGTAACCATTTTCTTGCTAATTTGTCTTTTAAGTATTCAAATTCTGAATGCCATTGGTACAGAGATGAATGGCATAAAAGGTCCCACTGTTCTAATAAGTCATTAGGATGACAATTCGGGCATTAGGAAGAGAAAAATTAGTGACATACCTAGAGGGGAACTTTATGATTATCTCTACATTCTAGTTTTATAAGTTGTTAGTTGATGAGACAAAATTACTATAGGAAAGTGAGAGAAGCATTAGTCATTTAATCTGAATAAGTAACAATGGACTTAAACATTTCTAGTGTATTGCTGACTTTCATAAATATCCATACTCTAAAGATAACAGTCATCTAACATCACACAGTAAGATATCAGTAATCTAAGATGAGCAGCATTGAACAGAAAGATGCACTGAAGTTATGGTTCAAGTTGACTACTTCCTAATGAACATGCTCTTATAGAAGTTAAATGCACACTGAGTACATGACTATGAGTGAGGTTTCCACTTCAAATGCAGGCAAGGATAACAGAACATTCTAGAGCTTATAAGATCCCTCTATGGAAATGAGAAAGCAAGCTCCTTGGCAGAAATATAAGATCGACTCATAGCACCAGTGCAGCTGTGTTAGAGATATACCTGATTTTCCTTGGACCTTTCTTGAAATTATAATTTAATACAGAAGGGAATAGAATAGGGCCATATTATAGCAGCAAAGCCAATACTTTCTAAAGTTTTTCATTTTGATATCTAATTATAAAATGACTACTGCTTGAAAAGAGAGAAAAATTTAAATATTTTAAAGCAAGAAAAATGAAGGTAGAGGGCACAGGAGGTTAAGAGGGATGTTTCTGTGAGACCATAGTTTATGTTGGTTTCTCTATATTTAATTTAAGTCCAGTTATTTTAGGTTACTATCTAGGATAAAAATATCTGAAGAGCTGTAACCACTATTCCTTCTCAAGGAAGTTTTGTAATGGCATAAAACAATGAACATACTCTTGGGGCCATTTGTTCTCAATAAAGCTCCTATTTCTGTGTTTCATATGTTTCCTTCCTGCTAAATAAAATAATAATTCCAAGTACTTTAGAATTGCCCCTGGTTATCTCACTGTATAACCTAAATTATCATTTTGCTTTCTGTTTCAATATTCAATAGTTTTATTTCATTCATCTCAAAACTTTACTAATTATCACATAAAATTGCCTCATTCAAGGAACAACAAATGTCTTTCTTCCTTCATGAAATTACCCACTTCTGGAAATTTCAAGTTCTCCCTGTATTAAAACATGTACAGGAACTCCAAGATGGCATCACCTAGCGTGTACCATGCCTAGGGAGCAGAGGATCAGAGGCTATGAAATTGACTGAAGTGCTCAACCCATGAGCACCAGCCTCACTTCCACAGGCTGCATAGGCGAAAACTGGGGCAAGCGCAGGACACATGGGGAAGAGAGAATCATTAAAGTGAAACTGGTGAATGAAAAAGCTGCTGAATTCAAAACACTAACTTTGGGGCATCTGAACACTTTGGGAAGACCAGAAAAAGCACCTTCCCTTTGAGGCAAGCTGTCCCTGGTTTATGGAGTCTCAAACTTTGAACACCCTGCACTCCTCCAAATACTAAAATGAATGCATAACCCATTTGGAAACGGGCAGCATTGAAACCTGGGAAACTCAAGAACAGCATCTGTAGCCCAGATACTGTGATACAGTGTTCTGTCCTCTAAGTCACTGTCCTACTCTGCAGATTATCACTCTGTGAAGACCAAGCCAGATAAATTCTGCTAAATCCTGGACACTAGGGAGCAGACCTCACACTGAGTTCCAAGAGGAGAGTGATCTCTAAGCCAGTAAATTGAACAGTTGTCCTCTAAAGGGACTAGTTCTCTTACTGCCATCTTAGAAAACCTGAGCCACTCAACAGATAGCAAACCCACACACACACACACACACACACACACACACACACACACACACACAATCAACAAACTCCAGAACAGCATGGCTCCACCAGAAATCCCAAAAAAGCAACAGGCACTCTGATGCAGCTGAGTCTTAGGAAAATGACATTAAAGCTATGATTGTACAGTTATTTAAGATATATGAATAGGGTTATATAGATCCTTTCAAGAAATACAGCAAAATACAAACAAACAAATAGAGGTCATCAAGGACAAACAGTAAAGCACAGTGAAGCAGATGAATTAAATGATTAAGCCTATTCAAAACATGAAAATAGAATTAGAATCAACTAAGAAATCAAAAACTGAGAAAATCCTGGAAATGGAAAACTTACAGAAGTGATTAAAAATCATAGAGGTAAGTATTACAAATAGAAAACAAGAAATGCAGGGATTGAAGATGTAATTGAAGAAATTGATACATCTCTCAAAGAAATTAATTTACATTTAGAATTTTAGATGCACCAAGATAGGAAATATGTTTTCTTTAAGGTTGCCAAATACAAATATTCAAAATGTTATGAATGCAACATTAATATAATTCATGATTGTTTTGTGGTTCTTCTTGCTGTATATAGTTTATTTTATATATGTGTGACAATGTAAGTGTACACATAAAAATAAAATAATTCAAATAATAAAAATAAATAAAAAAGAAAATACTTATATAGAAAATCTGTGACACAAATCATCCAAGAAATCAAGGACACTATGAAAAGACTTATTCTCAAAATAAAAGGAAAAGATGAATAAGATGCCAGATTCCAAGGACCAGAAAATATTTTCAAGAAAATCATAGAAGAAAATTAGCCCATCATAAAAAGATATCCTTGAAATACAGGAGATCTATAGAAACCAAATACACTAGACAGGAAAAGAATTCATTCCACCACAAAATAATCAAAACAATAAATATACAGAACAAATAAATGATATTAAAAGCATCAAAGAAAACAGACCAAGTAACATATAAAGGCAGGTCCACCAGAATCACACCTGACTTCTCAACAGAGATCAAGAAAGCAAGAAGAGCCTGGGATGACATCAGGAAGACACTAAGAGACCACACATACCAGCCCAGACAACTATATCCAGCATAACTTTCAACCAGCAGAGATGAAAAAAGAAGATACTCCATGATAAAACCATATTCAAACAATATTATGCAACAATGCAGCTCTACACAATATACTAGAAGGAAAAATTCCAAACCAATGAGGTCAACTACTCCCAAGATAATACAAGATACAGATAATATCGTATCAGTAATACCAAAAGAAAACAGGCACAGTCACACACACACACTCATACCCACAATAAAAGGAAAAAACAAACTTGATGATCTATATCTCAACATCAATGGCCTCAACTCCCCAATAAAAAGACACAGACTAGGAGATCCAAGATGGCGGCGAGCAATGTGGACCGTGTTTGGAAGCTCCAGTGAACAGTTCGGGGAATTGCACAGATTTCTGAGCCAGGAACATCAGGATCCCGACACCACGGCAGCAGGAGTGCTCCACGGTTCGGAAGGACCAGGGTAGGGAGGACCTGCGTGCCCCTACACACGGGAGGAGTGCGGATTTTCTCGGATCAGAGCAGCGGCGACACGGGCGGCGTCAGCAACATCAGCAGCAGCGACTGAGGTTTACAGCTCAGAGCCATCCAGTGGAGGCGGTTAGTGTGGTGGCTGGTGGGAGTTGCTGTGGGAGAGGGGACACTGGACAGAATTTGGGTTGCGTGGTGCTTTGTGACCCAAGCTGGACACGGCGGACAGTTCAGCCCCAAAGTCCCGGGTACAGCTCAGGGCACAGGAGACACTGACTCAGCGCAGCGGACAATTCTGCCCAAGGCAACAGCTTAGAGGAGCCACGGCTCCCCTGCTGTGACGCAGGCTGGGCGGAGCGCTCAGTTCCACCCTAGGCGCCATCTCAGCGCAGCCGCAGTTCACCTGCTGTGATGCAGGCTGGGCAGAGCGCTCAGTCCCACTGAAGGTGCCATCTCAGCGCAGCCGCAGTTCACCTGCTGTGACACTGGCTGGGCGAAGACCTCAGTCCCACCGGAGGCGCTAGCACACATCAATGAGCAGTTCTATTCAAGACATTAACTCTCCTCAGAGGGCAGTTATCGGGCGATGACACAGGCTGAAGTCAGCACACAGATTCAGCCCAGAGGCCCTACCTGGACTTGCCAGGCAGATTAGGCCCAGAGATTCTTCCTGAGCTATGCACACTGGCTCGGCGGCCCCAAGACTCTGGCTGGACTATGCACGCACTATAGGCCCGGAATCCAGGGCTGAATTCAGCGAGAAGTGTGGGTCCATAGTCCCTGGCTGAGCTCGGTGCACAATTCTGCCCCAGAGACTCGGGTGGAGCTCGGCGTGCAGCTTAGGGCCACAGTCCCTAACCGTGCTTGGCAGACAGATTGGGCCCAGAGTCTCTACTAGAGCCTTTGGCACAGTCCCGGCTCTAAGACTCTGGTTGGACACAGTGTGCAGTTTGAATCCAGAATTCCTGGCTGAGCTGTGCGGATATTTCGGGCATGAGTCAATAACTGACCACAGCAAGCAGTTTGACCAAATACCAAACGCAGTCCTAGCCCGAAAATTCTGGCTGGACCCAGTGGGCATTTTGAGCCCAGAATTCCTAGCTAAGCTCGGCAGACGGTTCAGGCCCTGAGATACTAGCTGAGCTCGGACTGTGGTTTGGGACTAGTGTCCCTGGCTGGACTTGGCAGGGAACCCAGAAGGCTGTGGATACCTTGGCCTGACCCAACACTCATCCAGAGACTCAGAACGATTGCAGGACCCACAGCACAGGAGAGCTGAAAATCACTGGCTGTGAGAGCCCAAAACGCCAGGGCTAACCTCCTGCCATCCACAACAGTGAAACATAAGAGCTTCAAACCTACAGAAATAGTGAGAAAACAAGTGAATCTATCATCAAACTCCCTCCATCCAAATAGGGAATCTACCAAACGAAAACAAAGCCGGCAAGATGTCTAAAGGACAGCGTAAAAGCATACACAAAAAACCCCAAAACAACATGGCGTCTCCAGTTTCCAGCTATCCCAAAGAAAACAACCGAGAGAGCTCAAATACAACGGAAATACAAGAAAATGACCTCAAATCCTTAGTAATAAGGATATTAATGGAGGAAACAAATAAAATTTGTAATCAAATACAGGAAGACGCAGCCAAACAGGTGAGAGACATAAAAGAAGCACATAGAGTGGAACTGGAAAAATTTAAGGAAAATGCAAATAACCAAATGGAAGAAATAAATAAAACGGTTCAAGTTCTGAAGACCTATAAAGAGGCAATGGAAGAAACTCAAGAATATACAAAAAATCAGGTGAAAGAAATAAAAAAATCAGTTCAAGATCTGAAGACGAAAATGGATTCAATGATAAACACACAGACAGAAGAAAAAACGATAACGTGAGACCTCAGAGAAGAAGGCGAGCAACACAGAGGTGAGCTTTTCTAACAGAATCCAAGAGACAGAAGAACGAATTTCAGGTCTAGAAGATACCATCACAGATCTTGAAGCAATCATTAAAGAAAATGCCAAATCTGGAAAACTCCTGACACAAAACATCCAAGAAATTTAGGACACCATGAACAGAAGAAATCTAAAGATAATAGGCATTGAAGAAAGAGAAGATATCAGACTCCAAGGCCCAGAAACGATTCTCAACAAAATCATAGAAGAAAATTTCCCCAACATAAAGAGAGAGATACCTATAAACATACAAGAGGCCTACAGAACACCAAATAGAATTCACCAGAAAAGGAAAACTGCCCGTCACATAATAATCAAAACACAAAACATACTGAACAAAGAAAAAATATTAAAAGCTGCAAGGGAAAAGGGCCAAATAACATTCAATGGCAAACCTATCAGAATTACACCAGACTTCTCAGCAGAGACCAAAAAAGCCAGAAGAGCCTGGACAGAGATCCTGCAAACCCTGAGAGACCACAGATGCCAGGCCAGACAACTTTACCCAGCAAAACTATCAATAACCATTGATTGAGAAAACAAAATATTCCATGACAAAAACAAATTCAAACAATACCTATCCACAAACCCAGCTTTACAGAAGGTACTAGAAGGAAAACTCCATCCCAAAGGGTCAAGCTACAACCAAAACTACTCAGGAAATAGGTAAGTATACCATGGCAAAAACACAGCTACACAAACACTCAATTGGAAACAATATCAAAATTAAGACTCTTAACAGTCACTGGTCGTTAATATCTCTCAACATCAATGGTCTCAATTCTCTAATAAAAAGACATAGACTAACTGAATGGGTGCATAAACAAGATCCAACATTCTTCTGCATTCAAGAAACATATCTCACCTATAACGATAGGCATTTCCTCAGGGTAAAAGGTTGTAAAAAAATATTACAAGCAAATGGTCACAAGAAGCAAGCAGGCGTAGCCATTTTAATATCAAACAAGATAGACTTTCAACCAAAATTAATCAAAAGGGATGCAGAAGGACACTTATACTCATCAAAGGTAAAGTCAACCAAGATGACATCACAATTCTGAACATCTATGCTCCCAATACAAGGGCACCCACATTTGTAAAAGATCTGCTAAAAAAACTTAAATCACACATCGATCACCACACAATAATAGTGGGAGACTTCAACACCCCATTTTCACTGAAGGATAAGTCATTGAAACAGAAACTAAGCCAAGAAATAACATCATTAACCAATGCCATGGGTCAAATGGATCTAACAGATATCTATAGAACCTTTCACCCAAACAAGAAAGATTATACCTTCTTCTCTGCACCCCATGGAACCTTCTCCAAAATTGATCACATCGTAGGTCACAAAGCAGGCCTCAACAGATACAAGAGGATTGAAATAATACCTTGTATCCTATCAGAACACCATGCACTTAGGCTGCAATTCAACAACAACAGAAACAACAAAAAGCCTACACGTACGTGGAAACTAAACAACTCTCTGCTTAATGACACATGGGTCAGGGAAGAAATAAAGAAAGAAATCAAGGAGTTTCTGAAATTCAATGAAAATGAGGGAACAACATACCCAAATTTATGGGATACATTGAAAGCAGTGCTAAGAGGAAAATTCATAGCACTAAGTGCCTTTAAAATAAATTGGAAACATCGCACATAAGCAACTTAACAAAACAACTGGAAGCCCTAGACAAAAAAGAAGCAGAAACACACAAAAGGAGTAGACATCTGAAAATAATCAAACTCAGGGCTGAAATTAACAAATTCGAAACGAAGAAAACAGTCCAAAGAATCAACAAAACAAAGAGCTGGTTTTTTGAGAAAAACAATAAGATAGACAGACCGTTAGCTAACCTAACTAAAAGACAGAGAGACAGTATTGAAATCAACAAAATCAGAAATAAAAAAGGAGACATAACAACAGACACTGAAGAAATACAAAGAATCCTAAGATCCTACTTTGAAGGCATATATGCCACAAAATTTGAAAATCTAAGGGAAATGGATGACTTTCTTGATCAATTTCAATTGCCTAAGTTGAGTGAAGAACAGATAAACAAGCTAAATAGTCCCATTTCCCCTACAGAAATAGAAGCAATCATTGATAGTCTCCCAAGCAAAAAAAAAGCCCAGGGCCAGATGGTTTCAGTGCAGAATTCTACCAGACCTTCAAAGGCAAGCTATTACCGATACTCTTCAAGCTACTCCAAAACATAGAATTGGATGGAACATTACCAAATTCATTCTATGAAGCCATAGTCACGTTGATACCTAAACCTCACAAAGACTCAACAAAGAAAGAGAATTTCAGACCAATTTCTCTTATGAACATCGATGTAAAAATACTAAATAAAATTCTTGCAAAACGAATACAAGAACACATAAAGGATATCATTCATCATGACCAAGTAGGCTTCATTCCAGGCATGCAGGGATGGTTTAATATACGGAAATCCATCAATATAATCCACCATATAAACAAACTGAAAATATAAAACCACAGGATCATCTCTTTAGATGCAGAGAAAGCATTTGATAAAATCCAACACCCATTCATGTTTAAAGTTATAGAGAGATCGGGGATACAAGGCACTTTCCTCAACATAATAAAGGCTATATACAGCAAGCCAATAGCCAAAATCAAAGTAAATGATGAGATACTCAAGGAAATTCCTCTAAAATCGGGAACAAGGCAAGGCTGCCCACTCTCTCCATATCTCTTCAATATAGTACTCGAAGATCTACCCAGAGCAATAAGACAACAAAAGGAGATCAAGGGTATCCAAATGGGAAAGGAGGAAGTCAAACTATCCCTATTTGCAGATGATATGATAGTGTACATAAGTGACCCTCAAAATTCCACCAGAGAACTCCTACAGCTGATAAATACTTTCAGCAATTAGGCTGGATACAAAATTAACTCAAAAAAGTCTGTAGCCTTCCTATACACAAATGACAAGCTTGCAGAAGAAGAAATTAGGAAAGCCATACCCTTCACATTAGCCACAAGCAATATAAAATATCTAGGAGTTACTTTAACTAAGCAAGTGAAGGACTTGTTTGAAAAAAATTTCAAAACTCTGAAGAAGGAGATTGAAGATGACATGAGAAGATGGAAGGATCTTCCTTGCTCATGGATAGGGAGAATTAACATAGTAAAAATGGCCATCCTACCAAAAACAACCTACAGAATCAATGCTATCCCTATCAAAATACCAAACAATTTTTTAAAGACATTGAAAGTTCAATTCTGAACTTCATATGAAAAAACAAAAATCCCAGAATAGCAAAAACGATCTTGTACAATAAAAGGTGCTGTGGAGGAATCTCCATACCTGATTTCAAATTGTACTATAAAGCAATTGTAATTAAAACAGCATGGTACTGGCACAGCAACAGGCTGGTTGATCAGAGGAATCAAATCGAAGACCCAGATATGAATCCACACACATATGGTCACTTGATTTTTGACAATGAAGCCAAATCCATTCAATGGAAAAAGGATAGCATCTTCAACAAATGGTGCTGGTCTAACTGGATGTCTATGTGGAAAAAAATGCAACTTGACCCATATTTGTCACCTTGCACAAAACTCAAATCCAAGTGGATTAAAGACCTCAACATAAAACCAGAGACACTAAGTCACTTAGAAGAAAAAGTGGCGAAGAGCTTGGAACATATTGGCACAGGAGACAACTTCCTGAACAGAACACCAACAGCCCAGGCCTTAATGTCAACAATTAATAAATGGGACCTCATGAGGCTGAGAAGCTTCTGTAAGGCTAGGGACACTGTCAAGAGAACAAAGCAACAGCCTACAGACTGGGAAAAGATCTTCATCAACCCTACATCTGACAAAGGTCTAATATCCAAAATATATAAAGAACTCAAGAAATTAAACACCACCAAACCAAATAACCCAATTGAGAAATGGGGCTTGGAACTAAACAGAGAATTCTCAACAGAAGACTATCAAATGGTTGAGAAACACTTAAAGAAATGCTCAACCTCCTTAGTCATCAGGGAAATGCAAATCAAAACAACTCTGAGAGTCCATCTTACACCCATCAGAATGGCTAAGATCAAAAACTCAAGTGACACCACATGCTGGAGAGGATGTGGGAAGAGAGGAAAACTCCTTCATTGCTGGTGGGATTGCAAACTAGTACAACCACTTTGGAAATCTATCTGGTGCTATCTCAGAAAACTGGGAATAGGGCTTCCTCAAGACCCAGCTATTCCACTCCTTGGAATATACCCAGAAGATTCACCAGCGTCTTGCTCAACCATGTTCATAGCAGCCTTATTCATAATAGCCAGTTCATGGAAACAGCCTAAATGTCCCTCAGTAGAAGAATGGATAAAGAAACTGTGGCACATATACACTATGGAATACTACTCAGCTATTAAAAACAAGGAATTCCAGAAATTTGTGGACAAATGGATTGAGCTAGAGATGATCATAATGAGTGAGTTAACCCAGAAGCAGAAAGACTCAAATGGTATATACTCACTTATATCTGCATACTAGCCCAATGGGCATGTCCCACGAAAGCCTTCCCTTACCCGGAAACTGGGACCGAGGGGAGGACATCCTATTGGGACTCTAGATGAGAGAAGCATGGGAGAATAGCAATGTAGAAGGATCCAGTGGGTCCTAGAAACCTACAAGTTGAACATTATGATAGGCAGATTTGGGTCAAGGGGTCCCGCTCAAACTAAGACACTAGCCAAGGACAATACAGGTGGTAAAATTTAAACCCCTACCCTGATCTAGCCCATGGATAGGACAGTCTCCACACTTGAGTGGAGAGAGGGATTTGATTTCTCATGTACTCTGGTGCCTCATATTTGACCATGTCCCCTGGAGGGGGAGACCTAGTGGCACTCAGAGGAAGGACAGCAGGTCACCGAGAAGAGACTTGATACCCTATGACCATATACAGAGGGAGGTAATCCCTCTCAGGAACAGTCATATGGGAGGGGAATAAGGGGAAAATGGGAGGGAGGGGAGAATGGGAGGATACAAGGGATGGGATAACCATAGAGATGTAACAAGAATAAATTAATAAAAAAATAAATAAATAAATAATTAGGAACTATCTCAATGGAAGATTAAAAAAAAATTTCACTGACCCGGAAAAAAAGCATTTTTCATCTGCTTATGTTAAATAAAGTAAAACAAAAATTGCTATGATTTTCCCAGGTCAAGATCATGTTCCACTTTTAAGAAGTGTATTCACTTCTTTGTAAAAGATACATAATCTGCCATATTTAAGAGTGGCTAAAAACATTATTAATATTCCCACTATAAAAAGTACTTTGATAAAGAATGAGAAAGTCAGCTACTCTTTCCAAAATGAAAACATTGCATTGTGTAATCTAAATATTTGGAATTATTTTACTTTACTTAGAAACTGACAAAAAGCACATACTCACCTCTTAGGAGAATGAATAACACACTCTCTCCTTGTCTGCTGTTCCATGTCTCACTCTCCTAACATCAGTCTCTTCACATGTACTTTTTATATTTGTTCTTCCTGATCAGAAACCACTTTTCTAATTTTCTTCTACAAAGCTAAGAGAATATCTGATTATGTTATATATATATTATATATATATTATATATATAATATCTATATAACAATCCAGCTACAATATACAATATCATATCAAGTGACTATTGGAAAGTGCAGGTAGGTTACACCTATTAGGATAAGCATAGGCTTGAGCTATTGGCCTAGTATAGGCTTTCCACTGTTAGTGGCAGAGCATCTTATAAAGAAAGTAAAGAAAGAGAGTAAAGGAACAAACACACACACACACACACACACACACACACACACACACACACACACTTATACTTGTTGATGAAGTAAGACAGAATCCAGCAAGTAGATTCAAACAAGATTCTTCTTTCAAGCTCTTCTTACTTTAGGCATACGCATACATATATACATTCATTCATACATACATAAAAAATCACACTTTGTGTGGTTGGCGCAAACTCCAAAGAACAAATTCCAACAATTTTATTTTTTTTTCTCACCGCTAATGTATTTCAACAAAATCTTCTAAGTAGTACATTATATTTTCTTTAAGTGAATGATTGCAGTGAGTATATATAAGAAAAAAGATGTCCCCTATAACCTTATATGATCAAATATTTTAAATCTTATAAAAATAATAAAAGAATTACAAAGCTAAACTTTTATATAAAAATAATGAGCTTTTTCAATTTTAAATCTTTAAGGTTTGCATCTACTCATTATTATTTTTATTAAATCATATAAGGACGCTTAGGGTAAAAACAGAAAATGGAAATTAGTCATTATCATAGTCACCAGATAAGCATAAAAAAGTCACAGCACCCAGTGATACTCTGCCCTATTGCTTTTGTTCATCAAGCTCAAAAAGTCCCTAGTTGTATATTAAGAGTAATTAACTTCAAATTGTTCCTTAAGATTTTCTGCATCAGAGCCAATAGCAAAAACATTTTTATCTAACTTGGCTATACAATCTATTTTTCCCTAAGTTTTTAAATTATATTTCTCTTTAACATAAATATTTATATTATTAAATGTAAATTATTAAACATAAATAAAAACTACATACAGCAGGAAGAAACATGTAACAATTAGGATTATATAAATGTTATATTCATAGTGATTTGGCTATTTATATTTGGCAAACTTGAAGGAAACATCTTCCCTATCTAGTTAAGTGTAAAATTCTGAATGAAAATCAATATCTATCATATCTCCTCTCTGTTAATTTAAAACATCTTTCAAGGTCTAAAAACATCTTAAGCCCTAACAAACTAAGCTTAATTGTAAGACTACACTATCTGGTCTTCAACCTCATCAGAAACTTGAGAACAAATAAAACTTAATTACCTGAGTAAACTGGGATTTCAGGCTAGCAGTTTCCAAAATGAAGAAATGACATAGATAGATTACTGCCAGAACTATCACTCAATTTTTCTACATCAGAGTCACTATCAAAATATCTTTGCTTATCTTTGCTAAACAATCTATTTTTCAAAATTCTTTCTTAGGGCAGTGGCCATTGCTAGCAAACCACATCTGTAGTTTCTTTTAAACTTCTTGAGCAGAAATGCCTGAACAAGATCAAGCATTACTGTTCTGAGTGCCAATGATAATGCCCAGTAAGGGGCTGGAAGCTCCCTTATGACTTCAAGGATAAAAAACAGAGATATAATCCATAACCACGTGAAGTCTTCAGGACACTTCATTTTCCAGGTTATGACTTGTCAAGCCACATCCATTGTAGGGATATAAACTGGTGGGCCACATTCCATGAGTATTAGAGCTGTTTTGCTGTTTCTCCCGCACAACCCCTGACAATGAATAAGTCAAACAGAAGTCACTAGATTAATACCTGAAGTTTTCTTTAATATCACTGTGCCAGCCTTTAGTGAGAAACTGAGAAACTAAAATCTACCTTTTGTTTTGTGAGAAAAAATAGTTATATAAACCATGAAATGCTTATATACTTTAATATTTAACTATATTAAGAGATAAAATTCAATTCTAACCCAAATAAATACATAATAGGGCACAATGTGTTATTTACCTATGTACCCATTAAAAATTATATAAAAGATATTTTAATCGACAATAAACTGTATAAAAAATAAAACACATTAATTTATTTTATTTTTAAACACAATTTTTCATTGATGAAAGTATTTACTATATGTATGCAAGCAGGAAAAAACATACCTAAAAGTGATCACATTTAAAATATTAGATGAGAGAAGCATGGGAGAATAGCAAAGTAGAAGGATCCAGAGGGTCCTAGAAACCTACAAGTAGAACATTATGATAGGCAGATTTGGGCCCAGGGGTCTGGCACAAACTAAGGCACCAGCCAAGGACAATACAGGCAGTAAACTTTAAACCCCTACCCAGATCTAGTCAATGGACAGAACAGTCTCCACACTTGAGTGGAGAGTGGGATATGACTTTCTCATGTACTCTGGTGCCTCACATTTGACCATGTCCCCTGAAGGGGGAGACCTGGTGGCACTCAGAGGAAGGACAGCAGGTTACCAAGAAGAGACTTGATACCCTATGATCATATGCAGGGGGAGATAATCCCCCTCAGGAACAGTTAGGGGAGGGGAATAAGGGGAAAATGGGAGGGAAGGAAGAATGGGAGGGTGCAAGGAATGGGATAAACATTGAGATGTAACAAGAATAAATTAATTTTAAAAAGTTTAAAAAATTAATAACAATAAACACATCTTAGAAGAAAATATAGCACCCATTCATGTAATGTATGTAAATATCTTTTTATTTTGATTCCAAGTGTGGGATGTGAAACAGACTTGTGTGAGGATTTGCAGTGATTTTCCTCTGGAGACAGACTTATTGGACAACAGGTCATGTTTGTCCACTAGAACAGGAAACCCCGATAGTGAAGACATGATGTTTGCCAACTGATATACATCCTAGTATGAATTCTGACAGGATACATATATACATATGTATGTATATGAGCCCGAACAAGAAGTTAGGCTTTTTGGTCTTGACATTCTTCCTATTGTTTGGCTGTTCATCACTCCCTTTTGAAATACTCCTAAGAGAACTGTTCAAGCAAAATCTACAAGGTTCTAGCTGCTAATCCAGGTTCTGGCTGCTCCTTCTGTTTCTGGTTGCTGTGCTAGCACTCACCTTTGCCAATTTGCTGGTTTTGTGTTTAAGGTGTCTGCTGGAATCCTACTGACTATGCCAATGAAATCACTCCAAGGAACTGAGTTGAAAATGTATACTGCTCCTGTTTCCATTAACTTCTTTTCTTTCCTATCTAAGGTAGGTGGGTGTGTTGGAGGGGAGGCATAAGCATTAAAGAACCACTAATAAAATAGGTTTGAAAAAGTCAAAAGTCTAAACATTCATGTTAAAAGTCTTGGAGAGATGAAGGATACAAGACATGCATTTAAATATAGTAAAGGCAATATACAGCAAGCCTATACACTAAATCATATTAATGGAGAGATATTTATACCTATTCCACTGAAATCAGGGATAAGATAAGGCTGTCCACTCTTTGTTGATCTTCAATATAGTGTATGAGGTCCTAGCTAGAGCACTAAGACAAGTAATGGAGACAAAAGGGATACATGTTAGAAAGGAAGATATCAAACTATCACTATTATCAGATGATATGATAGTATACATAAGTGACTCCAAAAATTTTAGCAAGGAACACTTACAGCTGATGACTGCCTTCAGCATGGTATCCAGATACAAAATCAACTAAAATATCAGTAGCCTTCCTTTATTCAAACGATAAATAGGCTGAGAAAAAAATTATAGAAAAATACCCTTCATAATAGCCATAAAAACAATAAATTGTCAGAAGTCTAGGGGAGGAGAATAGAGTGAAAGAGGGAGAGTGGGAATGGGAAGATAAATTTAAAAAGATAACATTCAGGATGTAATCTGAATAAATTATAATGTAAATAAAAGAAAAAGTAGGGAAAGAGCCTTGAACTCTATAGCCCAGCAGACAACTTCGTGGAGAGAATACCAATAGCTCAGACTCTAAGGTCAAAAATTAATAAATGGGACCTCATGAAACAGAAAAGATTCTGTAAAGCAAAGTATGCTGTTAAAGAACAAAACAACTGTCTACAGATTGCAAATGGATCTTCACCAACCCTACATCTACCTGAGGGCTAATATCCAAAATAGAAAAAAGTCAGGAAATTAATCACCAGCAAACCAAATAATTCAATTAAAAATGGGGTACAAAGTTAAACAGAATTCTCGATAAAGGAATAATAAATTTCTGAGAAACACTTAAAGAAATACTCAACAGCCCTAGCCATCATGGAAATGGAAATCAAAACAACTATGAGATTCTCCCTTATATCTGTTAGAATGGTTAAGATCAAGAACGCAAGTGACAGCACATATTGGCAAGGATGTTGAGAAAGGGCACCTGTTTGCTGGTGCAATTGCAAATTTGTATAACTCCATTGGAAATCAATCTTGTGCTTTCTCATGAAGATGGGAATAATTCTATCTGAAAACCAAGCTATACCACTCCTGGTCATGTATCAGAAAGATTCTCCATCATACAACCAGGACATTTTCTCAATTATGTTCATATCAGCATTATTTGTAATAAGCAGAATTTAGAAACAAACTACATGATCCTCAGCTCAAGAATGGACAAAGAAACTGTGGTACATTTACACAAGGGAATTCTACTCAGCTATGAAAACCAAGAAAATATTCAAATTTGTGGCCAAATGGATGGAAGTAGAAGTGATTGTCCTGAGTGAGGTAACTCAGACCCAGAAAGTTATTGATGGTATATACTCACTTATAACTTGATATTAGACATATAATGCAGGACAACTACACTACAATACACAGACATGAAGAAGCTAAATGTCAAAGTTTTATATTTCTCATTTCTAAATAGATCACTGAGGTTTGGATCCTCTGAATTCATTTTCAACACTTATTTTGTTTCCTGAAAGAACTTTGCAAATATGAAGCAAATAGAATAACTATGTACATTTCCACACTAATGAACATAATCTGAACTATTCATTCTAACTTCTTTTTGTTATCATTTCCTTGATATGAAAAAAAGGAAAATAGAGGCAATATAGCGAAGTAGGAAGGTGAGTCACATTAAAAGCATGGCTGGGCAGAAAAACTACTTTAATATTTGTTATCACATGGTCATGTGGAAGGGCTACAGAATGTAACATTTTTGATAGATTTATTCATATGTGTGTCTTTGTATCTGAAGACATGTCATATTTATGTGTGTACCACATATCTAGATATTCCTAGGGATACCAGAAAAGAGTGTCAGATCACATGTACCTGGAGTTCTGTGCAGTTGTTTGTTAACAGAGGTAGGAACTAAGAACAGAGCTCACATCAGAAGAATCTTGACCACTGGTCTGTCTCTCCAGCCCAACACATAAAGGGGGTTTCATTGAGCTTTACTTATCCAGGTCTTTTACAAAAGAATTAAGGAAACCCCATTTGTTTACTATTATAAGCAAAGAAAATCAAACATTCTCTAATTCTTTCACATATTTTAACATCCTTATTTTGACTCTCCCAGAGGATGGCACCATTGGATAAAGTCTCCTTTTCCAATTCCAGAAAAACAAAATAAAAAACAAGAGAATGGAATTGTGTTTCTGAGTCTCAAAAAATAGGAATAGAATTTGTGTCATTGTGATCATTTTCTTCCACAGAGTTCTAAACCATGTCTATAACTCCATCACCTACTTTCACCTAGGAATTGTGAGAAGATTAGGAATTTGTGAATGACTGACTAAGTTTTAGATTACCTTACAATTTTAGGTTTTTTTTTTCAGATAGGGTTTCTTCTCTGTGTAGCCTTTGCTGTCCTGGACTCACTTTGCTGACTAAGCTGGCATTGAACTCACAGTGATCCACCTGCTTCTGCCCTCCAAAGTGTTTGGATTAAAGGCATGTTCCACCACCACCCAGCCAAAAAGACTTAATTGCTAGGTTTAGACAGATAAAATATTTGTATTTTGCTACATATTAAACCAAAATATACACTCAGTCATAGATACCAGTTTTTTGTTTGTTTGTTTGTTTGTTTGTTTGTTTGTTCAAAGGGAAATCATCAAGATGAAAAGTTCTCCTTGTATGGACTGATAAGTCTCCTTTTTGTGGTTATCTGTCTCTGTATAAATGATAATAAAAACATACTCCGTTTAACAAGTAATCTCTAAACTTGAAATTCTTCATCTGTGACATGAGTAGAATAATATTGGACAGTGTTCTTATGAAGATCAAGTTAATGAATATCAAGGACTAAGAGCAAGTATAAAGAGACAGTAGATAAGTTAGCCTGCCATCACAGCCTTCATTAAAAGTCCTTATTCATCCAAGGGATTTATCTCTTATGCACACATAGGTGTATTTTCAACTTTGAATAGCTTGTTTGCTTTCAGTGGCTGACTTTATCTTCTGCCTTCAGTTTAGTTTCCAGCTTTGGGTAACAATAAGACAAGAAAATACTCTTTTGCACTCTCTCAGGCCAGGGAAAACAGACATCTTGTGAATAGTTCTAATTTAATTTGCCAGCTCCTTTCTTAATGGAATCCTGAGTCTAACACTGATTTATTATGATTGTCTTCATCTTAAAACTATGAAAGAAAAATTGAATAGATATTACTTAAATTTATAAATGTTCATCGATATTCATGAATTGAAGGCAGAATCAAACTGAATAAATTGTGTTTTCATTCAGTTTCAACTATCACAAATGGCTAAATGATAGTTTTAGCCAAGCAAGATATAAAAGTACTTTAGCAGATATTCAGGGCAATATAATTTTCATAGTTGAAGGAAGGACAAAATATATGCTTCTAATGTAATAATACTTCTTCCTTGATAGTTTCTTCTCAGTTTCTGAATGTAGATATTTGTGCTGTTTATTTTAGGTTTTTAAAACAAAAAATTCATTCTCCCTATGGGCCTCTCACAATAATCTTTCTATGTCTTCAACATGCTTGCTGTTTTAGTATTTCATTTTCCAAATATTTCATTTGATACAATTCTTTTTCTAACATTTATTTATCAGTACAATGCTCTGTATCTCACACCACATGAAAAGAAAGCTCACAGATAAAGAATCAAAAGGAAAAGTTTCAACTTTGACTTCCAGTTTACTTCCTATTGGTCTTTGATGGAATTCCCTGGTGTTTTCTGGTCTTTGTTGGTCTTCTCCAGTCTTTGCTTTGCAGAGAAAAATGTTTCAGATAACTTTTTCTATTAAATCAGCTGATTCTTGCGGCTCCCAGGGACCCTGCCAATTCAGAAGAGCTCTCTGATTGTGTGCTGTTTAGTGTTGTTTATTGGACTGGACAAAGCAGAGTGGAATTGACCCAAGGAATGTCTAAATAAGCTCATGACCTCTTATTTCCTATTAACATTCTTTCTCCCCATCCTCTGGTTGGTAGGGTAGAAGTGAGATTGAAATTTTTAAGAATTCTAAATAAATTGGGTTTTGAAAAAACAAATACTATGCAATCATACCTACCTCCTCATCTCCTTCCAGTCCCATTCTCCCTCTTTCTTTCCCCCGTACCTCTCCACTAGTCCTCAGAGAGGAGGAGACTTGCTTCCCTATCAATTGACCTCAGCCTATCAAGTCTCATCAGGACAACCTGCATCCCTTTCCTCTGTGATCTGGCAAGGCTGCCCTGCCTTGTAGAAGTTATGAAAGATCAGGCAACAGAGTCCATGGCAGAAACAGCCCCTGTTCTCCTTACGAGGGGATCCACATGGAGACTGAGCTGCTTATCAGTTACATATAGGAAGAAGTCCTAGACTTTCTTCATGCATGTTCCTTGGTTGGTTCATTAGTCTCCATAGGCCCAGATTTGTTACCTCTGTTGGTCTTCCTGTGGAGCTCTTCCTCTGCTGTGTCCTTCTAGCCCTTCACTCTACCGTAAGACTCCCTTTCCTCTGCCCAAAGTTTGGCTGTGAGATTTAGCTTCAGCTTCAATCTCCTGCTGGGTTGCATCTTTCAGAGGATATCTCTGAAAGGCTCCAGTCCTGTTCCCTTTCTTGAACTGCTCCCAATATCTATTCAATTTTCCCTTTTGAATGAGAATTATGCATCCTTCTTAAGTCTATGTTTATTTCTTAGCTTCTTTAGGTCTGTGGGTTGTAGTATGGTTATCTTGTAATATATGGTTAATATCTGCTTATAAATGTGTATACACCATGTGTGTCCTTCTGGGTCTGGGTTCCTTCATTCATGATAATCTTTGCCAGACCCATGCATTTGCCTGACAATTTATTTGCATCCTTGTTTTTAATAAGAGGAATATTTTATGGCATGATTACCTCCTTGGAATGTTTCAAAATTAATATAAGATAATGTATGAGAAAGTAACTTGAACCATATTAATATTACAAAAGTGACAGCTTTCAAACTATATGCACCTATCACCTGAAACAAAATTTATTCTACATGAGAAAATTAACTGAAATAATTTCTTGTTTCAATGTATATGATATATTTCTTATATCAGAATGATGACATATATAAGATATTGTAACTGAAAATTTTTAATGTGGCTAGTCTGATACATATCTGTTCAGAAGGATTTTTCAAGTAGTTATGAATTACAGCTAAAACTCTGAGGCATATACTATAAGTTTTTGTCTCTAAATGGAAACAAAAGATCTGGACACACTGATTTGGAATGTCAGAAAATAGTTTAAGTGATAGTTTAATGGTACAAAGCTAAGAATATTTTTATCCGTAATTTCTCAATCTGAAAATTAAACTGAGAATGTAATATATTCCAATAAAAATTATGATAGTTAATAAAATTATCAAAGAAAATTTTGAGCAATTTCATCTTTCAATCAACAGGAGTATTTATTTACATGTAAAATAAGTGTATGAATATATTTACAAGCTCATACAGCATAACATCATCATAAATGTTATATTGACTTGTATAAATTTTGTTTACTTTCTTTATTCAAAATAAGTGCATTGATTATAAACCATGTGTGATAGACAGTATTATTGTAGCTAGGAAGGAAGTAATAAAGTTTTATTTTATAAAATACTAAATAAAATAATATTCATTGCTGAATTAGAAACAGACAATAATTAATGGCAAAGGTAATTTTAGATACTAGTTAGGGCTGTGAATTAAAGTTTGTGGTTTATGATCAATAATTCCTAGCTAGAAGGCTTAATTAAGATTAAGTGATGGTCCAGGTAGGATTCTCTTAGGAAATGACATTGATTTGAGTTACAAATGAAAAGAATGACTCATCCATAGGGACAACTAAAGAATCCAGAATTAGGGAATTTTCAAAACAAAAAAAAAACATTACAAAGACTTGGGGTAAAGTCTACACTTAACACATTTAAGGAAAGAAGACTATAACAAATATGAGGAGAAAACATATTTTATTAACTACATAGGAACAATACTAAAAGCTGTTAAGTACTCAAAATTACAATTATGGAAATTATTGTTGATGGTTGGCAACAGATGAAATCTCATTTAAGCATAGATTTCCTGGAAACATTACCTCATCTAACATCATGCTACAATCTACATCTACACATATCAATATGTTTTCACATTTTAAACACTTATTCCTCAGTTGAATGTACTAATTCAAAAAACTGTGAAAATGGGTCACTAGGAGCTGGCATTGGAACCTTATATCCAAGCACCTCTCTCTGCTTCATAATCTATCATAATGGTAATACCCAGTGCCACAAGACTCTGCTACCACAGACAGAACAGTTCCACTAACCCTTCCCCCTGTTATGAACTATGACCATTCATAAATTTCCTCAAAAGTATAAACGTGCTAGTGAGCTTCTGTCTGATGTTGTCCATGGTATTCGCTATTGGTAGTAGAGTTCATTAAAGCTTGTCTTTCTATCATCTTGACTCAATGAACGATGGCCATTTCTTCCTCACACAAAATGAAATTTTGAGTGTATCCACTGTGGTGCTCTGTAATAGTAACTGGGGTTACTAATTATAACACTTTAGAGTCAAATATGTGACAAAATCAACTCAAGGAAGCAAAACTTTTCATTAGTACATTGTATCATAGGGGTTTTATAAATATCTTGTTCAAGTTTCAACCTCCTGCTTGTGACTCAAATATATTCCTGATTTGATAAACAAATATAATCTTTGGGCAGGAGGGAGGTCTGTAATGTGAAACAACTTCTTGGTGTCTTTTTTTCCTCTCCCATAATTTTAAATAACTTCTAATGGTCAAAACATAGATTTTTATTTTTTTTTTTTAGCTGCTAAAACTATTCTCTGCCACCTGGATTTAATGTAACATTTGGAAGATGTATTAGTAAAATAAAATGTTAAATATAAAATGTTCCTGATATAACCCATCCAAAAACTGGGGAAACTATTAAAAAACCTAAGAAGATAGAAGAAAGAAAAGACTCCTAGTTCCAAGGCTCAGAAAATATTTTCAACAAAATCATAGAAGAAAACTCCACCAACCTGAAGAGATCTCTATATACCTAAAGGAAGCTTATGGAACAAAAAATAGATTGGACCAGGAAGAAAATCCTCCCATCACATAATAATCAAAACACTATGTTTGCAAAATAAATAATATTAAAAATTGCTAGGAAAAAGACCAAGTCGCATATAGAAACAAACTTATCAGAATAATACCTACACTCTCACCAGAAACTCGAAAGGCCAAGAAGGCCTGGAATGATATCTTACAGGCACCAAGAGACCAGAGATGTCAACCCTGCGTATTATACCAAGAATAAGCCACAATCCCCGTAGGGGGAGAAAATAAGATATTCCACAACAAAAAATGATATTAAGGAGAACCTATGACAAATACAGACAGACAGACTATAATATAAGGAAAACTTAAACAAGGGGGGATCTACACTGAGGAAAACATAGGAAATAAATCACCTAACAGGAACAAAAGCAAAAGAAGGAGTACACACACACACACACACACACACACACACACACACACACACACACACACTATCACCACCAAGATCAAAATAACAGGAAGTAAAAACCACTGGTCATTAATATATCTCAAGATCAATGGCCTCAACTCCCCAATAAAAATACACAGGGAAACAGAATTGATATGGAAATAAGACCCATCATTCTGCTGCATATAAGAAACACACCTCAGCAAGAAAGATATACATTACCTCAGAGTAAAGGTCTGGGAAATTGATTTCCAAGCAAACAAACCCAAGAAACTAGCAGAAGTATCCATTCTAGTTTCCAGTACAATAGACTTTAATGCAAAACTAATCAAAAGAGATGGAGAAGGACACTTCATACATTATGATGACATTTCAATTCAGAGTATCCATGCCCCAAACATGAGGGCACTCACATTAATAAAAGAAACATTACTGAAATTTAAATCACATGTCAACCCTCGCACATTAATAATGGGAGATTTTAACACCCCATTTTGACGAATGAGCAAGTCATCAAGACAGAAATTAAATGGAAAAATAGTGAAAATAGTAGACATCTTGATCCAAATTGGCCTAACAGAACATATCACTCAAACAAAAAAGAATATACTTTCTTCGCAACATCTTATGGAATCTTCTCCAAAATTGACCTTATACTCAATCACAAAGCAATCCTCAAGCGATACTAGAAGACTGAAATAACTCCTTGTATCTTATCAAACCGCCATGGATTAAAGGTGGATCTGAACAACAGAAACAACAAAAAGCCTGCAAACTCATGCAAACCAGATAATTTCCTACATAATTACCATTGGATCAGTAATGAAAAAAAAAAAGAAATTAAACACTGTCTAGAACTCAATGAAAAGGAAGGCACAATATACTCAAACTTATTAAATACAGTGAAAGCAGTGCTAAGAGATTGGTGAGATACCATACTAGCAACTTAACAACACACCTGAAAACTCTAGAAAAAAAGGAGGGGCTAAAGTAAATAAATTAGAAACAAACAAACAATACAAAGACTCAATTAAACCAAGAGCTGGTTCATTGAGAAAATAACAAGATGGACACAACATTAGCCAAACCAACTAAGAGGCAGAGGGTGGGTATCTAAATTAACAAAGTCAGGAATAAAAAGGGAGACATAATAACATGTACGGAGTTAATCCAAAATATCATTATATGTTACTTCAAAAGTCCATAGTCCACAAAATTGGAAAAGTTAAAGGAAACTGAAGATTATCTTTATAGATTTCAGGTATGAAAGTTAAATCAAGATCAGATAAACATTTTAAACAGTATTATAATGCCTAAGGAAATCCAGGCAGTCAACAAATGTTTTCAAAACAAACAAACAAACAGCCAGGGACAGATGGTTTTAGTGCAGAATCCCACCAGACATTCAAAGAAGAACTATTCCACCAAAAATAAAAGAGGAACATTGTAAACTCATTCTATGTGGAGACATTTACACTGATACCTAAACCACACAAAGACTAAATAATGAAAGAGACTTTAAGACTTATGAACATTGATGCAAAAATACTCAATAAATACAAATCAAGTCTAAGAATACATCAAACACATGATCACCATGATCAGGAACCATTCATCCTAGGGATGCAAGAATGTTTCAACATATAAAAATCCATCAACATACTCCACCATATAAATAAACTAGAAGAAAACAATCACATGCTCATTTTATTACATGATGAAAAGTCTGATAAAATCCAGCACCCCTTTATTTAAACACTTTTTGAGAGGTCAGGGATACAAGGCCCAAGGCTAAACATAATAAAGGTTATATTCAGCAAGCCAATAGGCAATATCAAATTAAATTGAGAGAAACTGAAAGGAATTCAACTAAAATAAAGGAAAAGACTAGGGTGAGGACTCTCTATATATATCTTCAATAAAGTACTTAAAGTTTTCGATAGAACAAAAAGACATCTAAAGCACACCAAGGGGATACAAATCAGAAAGGAAGAATTCAAATTATCACTATTCACAGACTATATGATTTTATTTATAAGTGACCTAAACATCCACCAGAGAACGTCTATAAGTGAAAAACACCTTCAGCAAAGTGGAAGGATACAAGATTAATTTTAAAAAATCAGTAGTCCTTCTGTATACAAACAACAAAGTGGTTGAGAAAGAAATTAAGGAAACTACCTGTGGGCCTTTGTCTGTAGTTTCCTCCTCTGCAAAAGGTGGGTGTACCCCCTGCTGGCAACAGTCCATAAGACGTTAAAATGTTTAAAAGACCAATTCCTTGCAGAGACACTTTCTTTTTTTCTATTTTTTTCTTAATTTTTTTTATTAATTTATTCTTGTTACATCTCTATGGTTATCCCATCCCTTGTATCCTCCCCTTCTTCCCTCCCTCCCATTTTCCCCTTATTCCCCTCCCCTACGACTGTTCCTGAGGGGGACCTCCTCCCCCTGTATATGCTCATAGGGTATCAAGTCTCTTCTTGGTAACCTGCTATCCTTCCTCTGAGTGCCACCAGGTCTCCTGGCAGAGACACTTTCAAAGCAAACCACACATACTTTAGGCCAAAAAGAGTCAAAAGGTGGCTCTTTGAAGAAACAATTATTAAACCATCCCTGAATTGATCTATCCCAGAGGCCATATTACTTCTGCAATTTACATACCCCTGGCTTTAAAAAACCAGGGGTCTGGAGTGAGACAACCCACCACCCACTATGTACTCTCTGCACACATTCTTGTTTTTCATTTTGCCCCAGCACCCCTAGCTTTGACTCTTTTTTTCTTTAAGTTGCTAAGAACTTTAGTGAATTAAAACATAGCACTTTGACTCTCATTGGTTTTTATCTTGACCAAGTGTGAACTTGGCTTTCTGTCCTTTCTCAAGTCTTAGGCCCACTTCCCCCACTGGAAAGTACATGGACTCCCAGTTTCTCAATTCAACTGAGAGCAGTGTCACCCTGCACTCCCTCAATGTAGGAGATCTACCCAGAAAGTTCCTTCCATGCTAAGGAGGCCTTCATGACCAGTTCTTGGGACAGTGACTTTTGCAGATAGCTTCCAGAAAGCTGAAGAAAACTCTCTGATCAGATTCTCAGCCCAGCCTCTCTGGAGAAAGGAACACACACTACCCCTTCACAATAGCCGCAAGTATTATAAATCACCTTGGTTTAACTCTAACCAAACAAGTCAAAGACCTGTATTACAAGAAGCACCCAGAAACAGCTCAGTGTGACCATGAGCCAGGCAGCCCAGAAACAGTATGCACAGTCTGGGCAGGACTGGCCGGAGCCAGGCAGCAAGCCTCAGCAGACTGAACCTGCAAAATTGGGCTGATAAAACCCAGCCAGGACAGTCCCCATGGCACAGCTGGGACTCCCACGCTCATGGGAGAAGCTGGACGGCTCTGAGGGTTTGGAAGGGGATCTGAAATGTGGCCACTGCTCAGTGGGACTGAGCAGCCAAAAGTGCACAATCTAGGCTGGTTGATTATCTAGACTGATACAGACAGGAACCTGTTCTGGGCCACAACCTTCAGGGCCTGGACAATTGAACAGATAAAACCAACCATAGTCCCCAAGCCTGGCAGGGACCACCACACTTGTGGGAGAAACTGGACTGCCATGGGTGTCTGGAGGGGAGTCTGAGTTGCAGCTGCAGCTTGGTGGAACTAAGCGACCAAGGGTGCACAATATAGACTGGGCTGCTTTCTAGACCGATCCAGGCAGGAAACTGTGTGTGGATCAGGGCTGTCTGGGCCTGGGCAATTGGGCAGATAAAGCCCCAGTCTCCTACATGCTTGGGAGAGGATGGACTGCCCCAAGAGGTTGGGACAGAAAATTAAAAAGTGGCCCCCAACAAAGCTAGTCTGAATCTCCTCAGTAGCATGAATGGAATCAGGCAGAAGCCTACCTCTGCAGACCTAGTCAGGAGCTTAAGGTGTAGATCAAAGTATCCTAAAGCAGAAACCAGGTCACCTGCCTGTTCCAGAGAAGAACTCACTGGTTCTCACAGGGTCACTCACCAACTCCCAACTCTCAATGACCAGTGAATAACACCAGAAGCTACCACACAAAACCAGAAATAGCCAGATGACTAAAAGAACGCATAAGAACGCAAAGAACAAAATCCAAAACAACTCATCATCCCCAGATCACAGCTATCCCAAAGAAAGCAACCCGGAGAACTCAAACACAATTGAAATACAAGAAAATGACCTTAAATCCTTAGGAATGAAGATGATAATGAAGGAAATGAATAAAATCCGTAATCAAATGCAAGAAGACAAAGTCAAACAAGTGGAAGTCATAAAAGAAGCCTATAGAGAGGCACTGGAAAAAATTCAGGAAAATACCAACAACCATATGAAGGAAATAAGCAAAACAGTCCAAGATCTGAAGATGAAAATGGAAATAGTGATAAAAGCACAGACAGAAGAAAAATGGGAACGGGAGACCTTAGAGAAGAAAGCAAGCAAAACAGAAGTAGGCTTCTCTAATAGAATCTAAGAAAGGAAGGAACAAATCTCAGGAAAAGAAGATACAATTGTAGAACTCAAAGCAGCCATTAAAGACAATGCTAAACCTGAAAAATCCCTGACACAAAATATCCAAGAAATCAAGGAAACCATGAAAAGACAAAACCTGATAATAATACACATTATGGAAAGAGAAGAGACCCAACTCCAAGGCCCAGACAATATCTTCAACAAAATCATAGAAGAAAATTTCCCTAATTTAAAGAAGGAGATGCATATAAACATACAAGAGGCCTACAGAACATCAAACAGAATAGACCAGAAAAGAAAATCTTCCGTATAGATAATAATAAAAACACAAAATATACAAACAAAGAAAAATTATTAAAAGCAAGAAGAGAAAAAGGCAAAGTAACATACAATGGCAAACCTACCAAAATTACACCCAACTTCTCAGGAGAGACCATAAAAGCCAGAAGGACCCTAAAAGACCACAGATGCCAGGGAAGACTACTGTAGCCAGTGAAACTGTCAATAACCATTGATGGAGAAAACAAAATATTCCATGACAAAAACAAATTCAAACAGTATCTATCCACAAATCCAGCTTTAAAAAACTTACTAGATGGAAAACTCCACTCTACAAGCTACAATCAAAACTACACAGCACACATCACAGAGCACAATGATACAAACGCTATACTGTAACAAACATCAAATATTAAGAGACTTAACAGTCACTTGTCATTAATACCTCTCAACATCAATGGTCTCAACTCTCCAATAAAAAGACACAGACTGACTGAATGGATACATAAACAAGATCCATCAATCTTCTGCATTTGAGAAACAGACATTATCTCAAAGTAAAAGGCTGGAAAAAATATACCAAGCAAATGGTCACAAGAAGCAAGCTGGTGTAGCCATTTTAATATCTAATAAAATAGACTTCCAACCAAAATTAATCAAAAGAGATGAGGAAGGACACTTCATACCCATCAAAGATAAAATCAAACAAGAGAATCTGTGCTCAAAATACAAGGGCATCCACATTTGTAAAAATAAAAAAAAAAAAAAATTAACAAAGCTTCAACCACACATTGATCCCCAGACATTAACAGTGGGAGATTTCAACACCCAACTCATAGTTAAGGATAGGTCATTGAAACAGAAACTAAGCTGAGAAATAACATCATTGACCAACACCATAAATCAAATAGATTTAACAGGTATTTATAGAACTTTTCACCCAAACACAAAGGATTATACTTTCTTCTCAGCACCCCATGGAACCATCTCCAAAATTGATCACATAGTAGGTCAAAAACAAGCCTTAACTGATACAAGAACATTGAAATAATACCTTGTATCCTATCAGATTGCCATGGTCTAAGGCAGGACTTCAACAGCCAGAAATAAGAATAAGCCTACACACATATGGAAGCTAAACAACTCTCTACTAAAAGACAGCTAGTCAGGGAAAAAACTAAGAAAGAAATTAAGGACTTCCTGAAATTCAATAATAATGAAGGAACAACATACCGAAATTTGTGGGACACATTGAAAGTGGTGATAAGGGGAAATTTCATAGCACTAAGTGCCTTTAGAAAGAAAGTAGAAACATCCCATATAAACAACCTAATGACACATCTGTAAGCCCTGGAAAAAAAGAATGAGAAACACCCAAGAGGAGTAGACATCTGGAAATAATCAAACTCAAGGATGAATTTAATAAATTAGAAACAAAAAAAAACAGCCCAAAGAATCAACAAAACCGAGATCTGGTTCTTTCAGAAAATCAACAAAATAGACAAACCAACTAACTAACTAAACAAAGCTAAACTAACTAAAAGGCAGAGAGACAGTGTCCAAATCAACAAAATCAGAAATGAAAAGGGAGACAGAGTAACACTCCTTCATTGCTGGTGTTAATGCAAACTACTACATCCACTTTGGAAATCTATCTGGCACTATCTCAGAAAACTGGGAATAAGTCTTCCTCAAGACCGAGCTATTCCACTCCTTCGAATATACCCAGAAGATATTCCAGCACACAACAGGAACATTTGCTCAACCATGTTCATAACAGCCTTATTCATAATAGCCAGAACATGGAACCAGCCTAAGTGTTCCTCAGTAGAAGAATGGATAAAGAAACGGTGGTACATTTACACTACAGAATACTACTCAGCTATTAAAACCAAGGAATTCCCAAAATTTGTGGACAGATGGATTGAACTAGAAATGATCATAATGAGTGAATTAACCCAGAAGCAGAAAGAGTCAACTGGTATATACTCACTTATATCTGGACACTAGCCAAAGGGGCATGTCCCATGAAAGTCTTCACTTACCAGGAAAGTGGGACAGAGCAGAAGACTTCCTATTGGGACTCTAGGTGAGAGAAGCAAGGGAGAATGGGAATCTAGAAGGACCCAGAGCATCCTAGAAACTTACAAGTAGAACATTATGATGGGCAGATCTGGGCCTAGGGTTCCTGCTCAAAATATGGCACCAGCCAAAGCCAATACATGCAATAAACTTCGAACCCCTACCCAGATCTAGACAATGAACAGGACATTCACCACAGTTGAGTGGAGAGTGGTGTCTCCCTTTCACATGAACTCTGGTGCCCTGTATTTGATAATGTCCTCTGGCTAGGGAAGCCTGCAGGCACTCAGAAGATGGATAGCAGGCACCAAGAAGAGACTTGATACCCTTTGAGCATATACAGGGGGAGGAGGTCCCCCTCAGTCACATTCATAGGCGAGGGGAGTAAGGGGAAAGTGGAAGGGAGAGAGGAATGAAAGGACACAAGGGATAGGATAAGAATTGTGATGTAATATGAGTAAATTAATAAAATATATTTTTAAAAAATGGATAGAGGTCAAAATTCTTCTTTCTATTGTTCAAATTATATCTTCATAATGTATTCATATTTTATAATTTTATCATGAGTATTTAGTTACTTACTGTTGAACAATTATGTTGATATTTCAATTTATAGAGAAGATTTCCTGATGTCTCAGGCCTAACCATTCTAATTTAAATGCTCCTGGAATGGTTGAGGTATGTTAAAGAGTTAGTCAAATATTCAGGTACAAACATCAGTAGGAGCCTTTTAAGATGGATCAATCCACTCCTTCCTTGACTCTTCTCAAGAACTTGAAATTGTAGAAAGAAATAGAGAGAGCAGAGCCAAATCCTCATTAAGATCTGTGATTTTTAAGAAGATAAATACTCAAGAGTATATCTCAATATCTTCCAAATAGCATTCCCCCAAAAGCATAGAGAAGTTAATTCAACGTGATTATGCCACATGCATTTGTAAATGATGCCAAAATCAAGCAGGAGACAAAGACCTGCCATATATGAATGGTGAACATATAGAGATATGGTTCCCACATTCTTAAGAAAGACTTTTCTGGGTTATAACCCATACATACTGTCTAGAAGAGGCCAGTGTTGAAATTAGTAAGTTTCTCCATGATAATGTACTAATAAAAGGGACATCATGGCAGGGGAGGCTTTCTCTGATCAAGTTGCAGGAACTCTTGCTCAATTTTCCCCTGTTCCTGATCTTGACTTTGTTCTCTATTATGACAAGGACCCAACCCTCTTACCTGGTGATGACATTTGTTTTCCATCTTCTGCCTGGTTAGAAGCACAGCCAGAGCTTCCTACCTTAATTTCCTATCTTCTGTTAATTCTCCATATCAGAGTCTCCAGCAGTGCAATTTTCCTACTTCACAGTGACAGTGCATAACAAGTGTTAATGATGAATGTTTCACCAGAAGATCTTTAACCTCCACATAGTTGAATAAATTAAGCTTGGAGATTTCTTATGAAGAAAATTTGAACGCTAATGCATTATATGCTGCTGAAAACTGCTGATTCTGTCACAATAGGAGAAAATCATTCTCAATTGGTATAAGTCAGTGTCTGTAGTAAGATATGGGGTAGGCTATTCATATGGTGACCATTTCCACAATAAATAAAGGGAATTTTAATGAGAAAAGATATGGCTTTTCTCATAATTTCTTAAATAAAGGAAAAACTATAGAGAGTGTTATACAATAGTATTTTGGCATTTTTGTCATTGTAGGGTGGCAGGTTATAGGCAGGAGCTTCAAATTTCATTTGGCTTCTGTGGGAAAACAGAAGAATGATAGCTTTATTATAAAACAGCTAGATAATTGTTATTGCCAGGACCTTAGTAAGCAAAAAAAGCTCAAGTTCTAGAAATGTCTTCTTGCTTTGTTATCCTCTCTATGGGCACTTCTCACATCATGAAAAGTATTACAATTTCTATAGTTTGAGATTATCAATTTATCAGAGTGTATGGTTAATTTGTTAGAGGTGTATTAATGGTATGTGCTTTCTAAAGAGAGCTACCTTCAAGGCAGGAAAAATTCATTTTCTCAATAAAAATATTTTACACCCAAGACAGTGCTTTAAAGTTTTTAGTGAGCTCTTAGGCTTACATTACAGAAATTAAAATATGAATGAAACATTTTTTCTTGTTGGACACTGAATAATGATATATTTCCCTTATTGTAGGGAACATGAGTCACATTTTATAATATTTGCAAGAATCTTCAATTTATTTCAAGGAAAAAGAAGATAATTTTCATAATGTAACAATGGGCCTCTGTAGCACAAGCTGATATACAAATACTGTGTTCACTTAGTGACTGGACATTTCTTACAGTGGGTTAATAGAGGTCTGCAGAAGGCTGGAAAATTATAAGGAAGCAATTTTATAATTTAGAGTATAAGTGATTGTATCTATTTAGTGATTAATGAGGTAAAATTAACCTTTTCTAAGGCTGACATCAGGATTCCATAGTTAATCAGTCTTTCTCAGTGAATGACTTCAGCTGAGTTTTAGGGAAATGAGGAAGGTAATAGACATCTTCATGTGTCACTAAAACAAACTCAAGAGTGAATCCTCACCTGATTAATCAGAGGTTGATAGCAGATTAAGAATTTCTAGTGCTGTTCTTCACCCAAACATCTGTACCCCAATGCAATTTCATGTTCCCTTTCACAGTCATTCTTGTTTAAATTGCACGATTGTTCTTAATCTATAAATGAGTATAGAAATTGTGGCATATGCAAATGATAGCTTATAAAACTATAAAAAACTAATTAGTCACCCTTGTAGAAAAACAGATGCCACAGGAAATCATTACACACATGCACAAAAAAAAAGATTAGAGTAAGAAAAACAAATAGAATTTTTTCTCATCCAAGTACTCATTTTAAATTATATTTTGTGCATATATACAGCTTTGTATATGAGTAGCAAATATAAATCTTCTGTATGATGCAGATATTCCATTTCTGGATACACATCCAAATATATATGCATCCAATGATGTGAACATATCAAAGAGAAATATGGGTATGTTTATTACAGTATTGTGCAAAATAACTAAAAAGTACAATCAATAGAAGAATCAATAAAGAATATGTAGCTATGCACAGTATTGACTACTACTCAGCCAAAAAGAGAAGTTAAATCATGTCTTGTCATTTAGAATAAAATATGGTGAATCTGGGAGATATTATATTAATTGAACTAAGAAAAGTAGAGATCGACATGCACCACATATTCTCTCTCATACACAAAGCTGAAAATAAAAGAGTCAACCTGAGTATGTGATAATTACTAAAGATCTCAAAGAAGGTGAAAAATGATGTTGGATTGGATTACTATGTCTAGCATACTTATATTTAATACCACAACGAACACCATTGAGATATCTAATTAACACAAATTTTAAAAGACACAAAATAAAAAGATCCCTAGCTGTTCTAGACAAAAAGAGTAAAATACCATGCCAATAATGACTCTTACTGGTTGTTGACCTTAAGACAAGTCATTTTCTCATTTCTCATATAGAGATATAGAATTAAGAAGTCTAGCATCAAATAAGATGTTATATCAAATTTTATATTCAGTCATCAAAAGTATATTACTAATTATTATTATCTTTGCTATTATTATTATTTCAGTTTTTAATTATCTTTAGTCTACTATCATTAGACAATGCTGAGCAATCCATAGGTGTTCAATATGTGTATTATTGGACTTGTGCCACGGATTGTCTCTGTTGGGTATAGGTCCTTGGTGTCAGGAGTTCTGGAAACATCGGTGGATAGAAGATAGGCGAAGTGACAAACAGACCACCTCAGGGAAAGTTTGAGTCTCAGTGTATTTTGGAAACAAGCAAGCCAGGTTTTATACACATATTAAAATGGGTGTGTTTTTTTCATGGTTACATTTTTCCAAACAATTCAAAATACAGGATGCAGATTAATTATGTTGTCATCAATCTTCAACAGTCATTCATAAGTCATTAGATTGGTATCAGTACATGTGCCTTCTTTATCAAAGGTCACTGTTCTCTCATTATGCCAAACATCTGTGAGTCAAGACAGTTTGTTTTCTTAGCTCTTCTGCCACTATCTGGAGCTTACTCAAACACTTTATTTGTAAGTCATAATATAAAGAATGATAAATTTTTAGCCATGTGGAATGGAGCTTATTGGTAAACTTGACTGAATGACCCTTGGGTGCAGTTGAGGGTCACTTAGCAACACAGTTGCAACAGTTACATCTAAAAAGTTCATTGATAAAGTAAAAACAAAGGTAGAAAGAGAAAACAGTTAGAAAAACAGTCAGGATGTCCCAAAACAAATGAGTGAGAAGTGAAAAGGAGGGAGGCTGCAATTGGTTACTCCTGGCAGGAACATCAAACCTGTTTCCAGGAGGCTCTTCCTTGGGTAGGGGTCCTTACCTTGGGTTCTGTGGTAACGTTTGTCACACAGACTCCACTGGAGGGGTCGTAATCGATTTGTAATCTAGAGTTCTCCTGAGAAGCTTATATATTTAAGGCTAGATCTAGCTTATGGTCCTAGTGGAAGATAGTAGAAACTTTAAAACCTGGGTCATGGTGGGAAGTTTTAGCTTATATACAGTACACTCGTATTTGCAGTGGGAATATAATAATTTTCTGTCTCCAACTTTTCCTATCTGCTACCAAATAATAAGAAAATACATCTGCCAACAGAAGAACTCACCATGGATTGACACCTCAAACATTTGTAAGCCAAATATATCTTATTTTTTCAACAATTTTTAAATTCATATTTATCTTAATCATATTCTTAAACTTCCCCAAGTCCTTACAGATCCCTTCCCCATCCATACCAATGCTACTTCAAGTTTTAGCTCAAAAAACAACCAACCTTGCAACCCTTCCCCTGAAATAAAACAAAATATAAAATAAAACAAAGAAACAAAAACAAAAGAACATAAGAAATCTCACGGTAGAAGTGCAATGTGTTTCTACTAGCTTTATTTGAAAATGTTCATTGAATGAGTTATAGGCCTGGCTTGAGTCCTCTGGATTCTTCTACACTTTCAATACTGGGTCCTCATCAGGACTCCTCTCAGACATTCTGTTGTTACCTTCTGTCAAGAAATTTTGCAGCTATGGATTTTCAGGACTGAACTCTTAACACTCTCCAGATGTTTAAAGATGGTATGTATGTTGGATAGGGCCAATTTAGATTTTCCAATCTAGGTCTAGGTAGAAGCTGAGTTTGACAGCCCACCAGTTCTCCCAAGAGAGGTTGTGTCCATCTCTTCTGCTTTCAAGTCCTCTGGGCAAACTGGGCTGCCAGGTACAGGCAGTGTGTGTTGGTGAGCGTCTCTCCTATATGTACCTTCAATTGTGTCTCATCTGCACATCCTACCAACTACTATGTTGCCTAGGTGAGGTCTGAGGCCCACTTTTTCTAATATTGAATCTAGTGATGTGAGAGGCCAGCTTTCCTGAATGCTGCAGCTGGTAATGTATAGAGACAGCTCTCTACCATCCATGCTATGAGATCCAGTTCTTCTATACTGCCTGGTGAGAGGCAGGGCCAGCTCTCTCCAGTTTGTTGGACTGGTCTTAATCACCTTTTGTAGATAATAATTATCAAGTACATGGATATGAATTATGCCCTTATTCAACTTCATCTTAGCATAATATAACCCATGCTTCTTACACAATTACTTGGATGCTTATTTACAACTCACTGTTACATGCACATTCTAGTCATGGTCCCCTTGGTGGGATTACAGTTATGCCAAGACAACAATCCACTCAGTGCTAGTAGGGTAGCCTCTCAGATGGAACCTCTTCTATTTACCTGCTATCAGTCTCCAAGTATCTCCTTCACCTACCATATAATATAAAGTTATTAATTACAAACTATTTCAAGACCTAATTGATCAAATACACTGAGTTTTAACAAAACAAATGAGAAGTCCAAATAGAATTCCAATATGTTTCTTTGACTTGCTGTTGATGTAGAATCAACATAAATCTTGAAGTAAAGGAAGTAAGGGGTGGAAGAGGAGCTTTGTTTACATTTCACCTTTCATTTAAAGCTTGCCATTGAGGCAGAGCATCTGACACTCTACTTGCATTCTTTCTCTTTCTCTGTCCCTCTTTCATTTCCTCTCTCTTTTTCTCTTGTCATTTTCAACAACTTTTTTACCTGCTTCTGCTCCTCACAAGACTGTCTGTAAATACATCCTTGTGCTGAGAATTCTCTTTCTTGTATATGCTTTTTGATAAGTTATCCCACTTATTTGTAACACCTTCCCTATACATAGATCAGTTTTACAATTAAAAGTCAAAAACATACAGTATGCAGATGTACCAATCCAGGATACAAAAGGTTCTGCCAAAGTAAAATATGGTTAAGTCATTTTCTGGTTTATGACCATTAAGAACATTTAGGCTGAGTGTCTTTTCTGTAAACTTTTCATTTTTCTATCCTGGAAAGCTGAATAGTTCCCTATAGATATAGCCAAATAAATAAATACTCTGAAAAAAATACAAATAGAAAGCAAAAGGATTTCTTTAAAATTTGACTAGAAGTAATCTTTCATTCACCAAATGTAATGTACCTTCCTAAATTGACTTCATTGTGGTGGAATGTATTTATAATAAAAAGTAGTGTAACTCAGAACATCTCTAATCTTTGACACATTTGCTCCCTACAGATCTGTGTTCCCAGTCCAGCCTATGTCACTTGATCTATCCAGTGGTGCAGTGTCTATGATGTTTCTCTTTCTTACTAGCATCTATGTGCTTCTTTATCAGTCATTACGTATTTATAAATCTATAGGCCATAGGCTTTGTCAATTTGTTTTATCAGTATATACTACATCTCTTCCTAGAGTTATAAATTGAATTCATATAACAGTCATGTTTGTATTCTATCCATTATTGATTTTAATTTTAAGTTCATAAATAGAATTAGTAATATATGGCTTTAATGTTCTTGGTTATTCAGTTAGTTGTACATTTTTTAATGAGGAATTTATGTTTTCTTTAAAAGTGTTTTCTATTCCTTACTTTTTTCTTCCTTCCTTCATCATTCCTTCCTTCCTTTATTTCTGCAAAAAGCAGACGACATTCAAGGACATTATATAGCCTGGGACTTGAGTCACAGATGATGTAGTCTGGAATGTAAATTATGGGAGTGAAACATGTGTCCTCTATAAGAGCAACCAGCTCTTTTATACACCATAACATCACTACAGCCTCACATCACAGGTATTTTCTTTTTGTTTTGGTTTGTTTGTTTTTATTTTGTATTGACAGAGGGTTTCTCTGTATAGCCTTTGCTGTCCTAGACTCACTTTGAAGACCAGCCTAGCCTTGAACTCACAGAAATCTGCCTGCTTATGCCTCCTCAGTACTGGAATTACAGGAGTATACCACTGTGCTCAGCAGACATGTACATTCTTGTCCTTTGTTTTATTTATGTTACATCATCCTCAAGAACAAGGAGATTCAGGCAAATTATTCTACTTATTCTGTTTTTCTTCCAGAAATGTTGTGATTTTTTTTTATATTTAATCTAAAACCAATCTGCGATTCATTTTGCCGTGTGCTATAAAGTACAAATTTAAATTTAGTTTTGTAAAGCAACATTGTAAGTTTACTAACAGGTAACAATAGCCCAAGTTCATTATAAGATAAACATGATTCAAATTGTTAAAAGGCCATGATTTTAATTTGTTTTTCAATCTGAATTAATATGCTAATATTATTTTGACTTTATATAGCATAAGTACTGGATAGGAGAAATCTCAGGATTTTTAAAAATGAATTATTCTATCGATTTTTTTCATTCATTCAAAATGAAGTGTAGAATACTTTTATCAGACATTGTAACAATTTTATCATATAGTTAAATCTGTACATTCATTTAAAGTTTGAATAAACACAAAAATTTTTACCTCACATTTTAAGCTGTATCTTTATGAAAAATGAATATGCCTGTAAGATGCTTTAAGCTTTGTATTTTTATTTATGTGTATAATGTGTCTATAGTTGTGAATGTGTGAACATGTGAAAGGGAGCATGTGAAGGTCAGATTTCCCTGGAACTGAAGGTACATACAATTGTGAGAAATCATCCAGGTCCTGAGAACAAAGGTCGATTGTGAGAGTAAGAAGTACTCTTAACCAATGAGCTACCTCTGCTGCCCCTTATTTCAAGTTATTTTTTAAACAAAGCTTTATTATATTATTATTTTTTAAATAAATTTATATGGATTAGTGTTTTACCTGCATGTACGTCTGTGTGACAGTGTTAGATTCCTTGGAACTGGAGTGGCAGACAGTTGTGAGGTGCTATGTGTGTGCTGGGAATTGAAGCCAGGTCCTCTATCAAGTACTCTCATGCTCTCTCAAGTTCCTTTTTAAAGATATTTTATTATTTTAAATTATGTGTTTGTGCATATAAATTCAAATGCCCATGGAGATAAAAGACATCAGACCCCTGGAGATTGAGCTACAGGTGTAATTCAAGTATTTCCTTCTTGTGTACATTATTAGGTTGCTGTTTATCCCAAGTATTTGTAATCCTTCTTATTTGATCAAGTAATGTTGTGGCTGTAGCTGTTTGCCATTGCTTCCTACCAGGCCCTTTTTCATAAGAAAACGAATTGACTCATGCATGTATATGATATTCAGTGATTTCTGTCTTTATTTTAGTAGATAAAATTATGCTTTTAAAATAGCAGTTCTTTTGTTTAAATATCCCTTTCTATTATATAATCTCTTTTACTTATTATGTTGGCTTTAGTAGTTAAGAGGTATTTCAACATGCTACATTTCACCCCATGCTTGTGCAAAGAGTTGCATAATCTTTCAAGCTCCCTCTGCAAAATCGCCTTTTCTCCTCTAATTTGGTGGCTTTAACTGATACTCATGGTTCAGTAGGCTTTCTCTGAGTAGGAAGAACACATTGTTAGTGAGACATACTCCAGGAATTACTAAAGGAAAGTTTTGTGTACACTAGATAGAGTTTCTGGAGCAAACTTCCATTTTCACAGACTAATTTATAGTCTAAAACTTCAGGCATGTGTATATTAGACAATAATTCAAGAGATTTTTAAAGAGATTTTTAAGAGATTATAGACAATTTGATTCTTCAATATGGAAGTATTAACAATAAGAGACAAAGTTAAAGTGAAATCAAGTAACACTATTGATACATTCTACAGTTTGGGTATGGTTTTGGTGTGCTCATCCAAAGCTTGTGTGATAGGAGTTTGATCTCTATTCTAGTGACATTATGGATGTGAAGCAAATAAAGACATGTAGCTGGGTGAGACGTGACAGTGTTCCTGGAGGGTTTATCTCTCTGCTGAAATTAAACTAGTTTATTTTCTTACCAAGAATACTCTTAATATAAATGCTCCAACAACAATGATATGAAACATGCTACAGTGTACTTAAAGGCATCTCAGCATGGCAACACAATAGTGTTGCCTTCATCTGAACTTTTAGCTTCAACAACTGTGAAGAAAGTACATTTTGTTTTTAATAAATTACTCACTTTCTATGCTTTTTTTGTTATAGCAATTAAAAACCAAGTAAGATAACATCTAAGCATATTTAATTTATTCTGAGGATATAGGCCTAATTTTTAAATATACATCAACATATTAAAATTAGGAAACTAAGATATATATATCAGAACAGTCTCCACACTTGAGTGGAGAGTGGGATATGACTTTCTCACCACGTCCTCTGGTGCCTCGCATTTGACTATGTCCCCTGGAGGGGGAGACCTAGTGGCACTCAGAGGAAGGACAGCAGGTCACCTAGAAGAGACTTGATACCCTATGAGCATATACAGGGGGAGGTAATCCCTCTCAGGAACAGTCATAGGGGAGGGGAATAAGAGGAAAATGGGAGGGAGGGGAGAATGGGAGGATACAAGGGATGGGATAACCATAGAGATGTAACAAGAATAAATTAATAAAATTTAAAAATATATATATATGAAAATTCTCAGCTTTCAAGTACACTTTAGTTATACTTTTGTTATTCCTTAGTAGATTATGGTTTCACTGAAAGCAAAATCTGTGCTTTATTTAATTCTGTGCTTAATAAATGCCTACTGTAATTAGGTACATTAAATAACCATACTAAATAAACAAAACACCATAAGCCATGAAAACATTTAAAAATTATGTTATCAAAATCCATATACCATTTGAGAAGTTGAGGAAAAAGAAATTACTTTTAAACCACTCTGGTCACAGAAACAAAATTTATTTCCATATTTATTTTTGTATACATACCTCTTATTGGTACAAAATCCTCTCCATGGACCCCACAAGAGTTCAAAATATGCTTCTTTGGTCTAAGAAGTCTGAGTGAGACCAGGCATAAAGTAGCTGAAAGAAAAAATTCATTTCGTACTGATGATATTGTTGAGGGCATAAATTATGAAAAACCAGCAGAAAATACTCCTGTGTAAACTGAAAGATTTATACTGAAGTATTTTGATATTGCATTTGGATGTCCTGAATATAGCCTTGAATATAGGTTTATGGACACTATTGTTTCTGAAATACTCCATATCTAAGAGTGAACTGCAAGCACAGGAAAAGGAATTAGCTATTGTCTGTTATAAGTACTGCTTGAACTTTGAGATTTCACAGCTAACAGCAATTTCTCAGTCAGACTCTCAGGGGCACTGATCTCAGACAGCATTTGTTATATCCAAAGGCAACATTGGAAAATGATGCTATTTTCTATCTTCTCTCTTCCTGGCCTAAATATCATTTAATGCCAGGGTGTTAGCTTTTGTGTATGGTGAATGTGTGTGTGTGTGTGTGTGTGTGTGTGTGTGTGTGTGTGTGTGTGT
>OU015742.1:104092558-104104638 GCA_907169655.1 Acomys percivali
TGTGTGTGTGTGTGTGTGTGTGTGTGTGTGTGTGTGTGTGTGTGTGTGTACTTAGTTCAGTGATTTTAAAAGCAGTGTATGAACAAGTGAACACTCACTGTCAATAGCAAAGCTGATATCAACCTATGGATCCTACCACCATATGATATTCTAGAGAAACATAGAGCCATGCTCAAAGCAACCTGTAGGCTTTGATCTAGTGCAGACTTTCTTTGTTTGGTTGGTTTTTTTTTCCTATACCTCCCTTCCAACCCACCACCCCATATAAGAGAGGAAAGAGGTTAATGGGGATAGAAGTAGACATTTTTAGACTCAATTTATCATCTTCAAAGACCATGTCCCATAAGAAGCAGTTCAAAATCTAGAGTAAAACACTACCATGTACTCTCAGAAGTATGAATCCAGCTGAAAAACACAGCATGCTCTCACACAAGTCTGTTTCACATCCTACACTTGGGATAAAAACAAAAACATGTTTACATCCACTACACATACCTGTAGGAAATTTCTGACTATTTCTTTTTTTTTCATTTTTTTTTAAATTTATTCTTGTTACATCTCTATGGTTATCCCATCCCTTGTATCCTCCCATTCTCCCCTCCCTCCCATTTTCCCCTTATTCCCCTCCCCTATGACTGTTTCTGAGAGGGATTACCTCCCCCTGTATATGCTCATAGGGTATCAAGTCTCTTCTCGGTGACCTGCTGTCCTTCCTCTGAGTGCCACTAGGTCTCCCCCGCCAGGGGACATAGTCAAATGTGAGGCACCAGAGTACATGAGAAAGTCAAATCCCTCTCTCCACTCAAGTGTGGAGACTGTTCTGTCCATGGGCTAGATCAGGGTAGGGGTTTAAATTTTATCACCTGTATTGTCCTTGGCTAGTGCCTTAGTTTGAGCGGGACCCCTTGACCCAAATCTGCCTATCATAATGTTCTATTTATAGGTTTCTAGGACCCACTGGATCCTTCTACGTTGATATTCTCCCATTGTTCTCTCATCTTATTGGGACTCTGACTATTTCTTAAACATTTGTTTTTTATTATTTTAATGGTGTGTGTATATGTGTGTGTCTACCCATACATGCTTATATGTAGGTATGTGACAGTTAATGCATGTGACTTCAAAGACCAAGGGTGTTGGATCTGCGGGAGCCGCCAGTTTTATTGTAAGCAGTTTGGAACCAGTTGACATGGGTTCTAGGAATTGAAATCGGGTCCTCTGCAAAAACAGAGTACTCTCTTAACAGCTGAGACATCTCTCTAGCTACAATGGGATTTCTACTCAAATATGCATTTGACCAATGAAAAACTAATAACTTAATTTACTTAAATGGAATTTAACTGAAGTTTATAGAAAGAATGTTTGATGTTTGTAGAAATGATATTTAAATAACTTGAATCTAATGTCATCTATTTTTCAAAATAAGATGGAGGATGTGGAACTTCCATTGGTCTAGAAATAAATGACAGAATTAGTCAGAAGAGGTTCAGTGAGACAAGTATTGCAAGTTACCTGTGAAGTCAACAGTAAAATACAAGAAAAGTATATTTTCATTAATGATACACATTACTGTTGTTATTGCTGATGAGTGGAAAGGAGAATTCTATTTTGTGCAGGAAAACAGTATCTCTTCCATATGAAACATTCATTTTTGATGGGCAACAAAATTTCATATTTTTCAGATTCATACACAAACTCTTCACATTTTGGTCTTGAAAGGAAACAGCATCATTTCTATTCACAGTTCAATGACTGGGATAACTGCTCTTCATCTGGATGCCCACAAGAGGTGTCAGAAGTATAAGGAGCTGATTGGTAGTCAGTGATAGTGACCTCGCACTATTAGCAGTGATAATGACACTTAAAACCATATTACTGTAGTTTACATGATTATATATATTTCTTATAATATTCTTATGATAACCTTTAAATGTATATATCATTGTGTATTGTCAAACAAAGAAATGTAATGCAAAAAACTTATATTGCTCCTGTCAAAATGCTCACATACCTTTCCTTCCATCACTATGGGAAGGACTTGTGACTGTTCCTATATGAACCAACTCTGACACCTGCTTGGCTGCCAGAACTTAGTGTTTGAGTATTCTTTTTCTCCCTCTCTTTAGTTATCTCTTCCTGAAAGAACAACCCATGATGGTAGAATTTATGCCTATACAGGCCTGTGCCTTTTATCATTAATGGTCAATTATGAATGAAGTTCTATAAATGACTTTACAAATGAGGGAAGTGATTCTCAGAAAGTTTATCAAAAGTATCAAGTGAATGAGTGGTAGTATGAACTAGATTGTACTATGTGTATGTTTTTTTTCATAATTCAGCTCTGCTTATCAAAGTTGCCTACATTGTTTCCCATGCCTGCTTCAACTGAAGTTTTTCTTATACATTCATATCAACTTTGAGACCTGTGCAATATCCCAATAGTCCTAATCCATCCTTGACTTTCTTCCCCTTATACATTGCACTTTCAAAACATGGTCAAAATATATGTGTTAATAGGATGACCATCATGATATAATTATTTGTCCTGTTGCTCTACCATATACAACTATATCTTCTCCTGAGGTGAGATAAGTTAACTAATGATATCTAAAATGTGATCATCAAAATCTACCCTGAATATGGTTACTACATAAGGACTAATCAAAATATTTATAAATATTATGTAGAAGGATCCAGTGGGTCCTAGAAACCTACAAGTAGAACATTATGATAGGCAGATTTTGGCCAAGGGGTCCCGCTCAAACTAAGGCACCAGCCAAAGACAATACAGGCAGTAAAATTTAAACCCCTACCCTGATCTAGCCAATGGACAGAACAGTCTCCACACTTGAGTGGAGAGAGGGATTTGACTTTCTCATGTACTCTGGTGCCTCACATTTGACTATGTCCCCTAGCGGGCGAGACCTAGTGGCACTCAGAGGAAGGAAAGCAGGTTACCAAGAAGAGACTTGATACCCTATGAGCATATACAGGGGGAGGTAATCCCTCCCAGGAACACTCATAGAGGAGGGGAATAAGGGGAAAATGGGAGGGATGGAAGAATGGGAGGATACAAGGGATGGGATAACCATAGAGATGTAACAAGAATAAATTAATTTAAAAAATCTGATATTTCTAAAAATAAATAAATAAAAAATAAAAAAATTTTAAAAATAAAAATAAATAAAAATAAAAATAAAATTTCAACCCGATTTGCCTAATGCTTCTCAAACATACCTGACTCATCTCTGCTTCAGGTAATTTCTCTTTCTTTATAATTATTACTTGCCTTCATTACCTATTTTTTCAAATGATACTTTATCATCTACTAGTTTTCCAGGAATTTCCAGTAATTTCTCTTAGTCCAAAGCATCTCTACACATTTCTCTAATAAAGACATCTTAAGGTACGTTAATAGGGTTTGGCAAATTTTATCTCAAGTTTTTACTTAGTCCATATAATTCTATCATCTTTCCACAGACAACTAAAATCAGATATGAATGACTTTTCTCAAAATTCCATCATAATAGAAATTATAATTCTATCCTAATAACATATGTAGAACTGATAAACAGGTAATTGCTAAAAATATGTAGATGGAGATATGTTTGTGAAGAATATAAATACATGAATCTTTATGTAAATATCAGGACATAAACAATGAAGGTTAGGGCTCACCGCCATGAATTCTTGGAGGAGAATTTTAAGTGGAGGGAGGCACTAAGAGAGATTTGAAATAGTGGAAAAAATTAAATTCTGTACAATTGTCAATAACTGCAAAATCCATTTTTAGTCACCTGTCTAGTGAATCAGTAAATTCTACATGAATAGCAGATAAAAGACAATGGAACAATGAGTCCTGTGAAAAGGAGTCAAATATGAGAAGTGAAGGTTGTTTGTCGCCAGTTCTTTAAAAGTATTCCTGTCTCTTGTGATCTTTAGCATTGTACCTGCCTAGGGCAAGGCTATTCTTATGCCTTTCCAGGTCCATTTTTGATTCACGGCTTGAAGTGATTTTCAAATTCTTTGAGAAGAAATAAATTTAACCAAACTCATCCTCTTTTGTATCCATCATATATTATCTTGAGTATAAGTTAGCTATGTCAAATGTGCACTAACTGACTCCACAATTGCATACCACCATTTCTCTAACAAAGATATGGTTTTCCTTTCAGTTTTTCCTGTATTGCCTCATATACTGGACCTTATGGGAAATTAATGAAAACCACTCTTATAAATTTTTTCCTTTCTTTTTTTTTTTATTTTTTATTTTTTTATATTTTTATTTTTTTATTTTTTTGGTTTTTCGAGACAGGGTTTCTCTTGTGTAGCCTTGGCTGTCCAAGACTCGCTTTGTAGACCAGGCTGGCCTTGAACTCACAGCGATCCGCCTGCCTCTGCCTCCCAAGTGCTGGGATTAAAGGCATGAGCCACTACGTCCAGCTTAATTTTTTCCTTTCTTACTGCAATTCTCTCACTGTATTTGATATTCTCAAGTTTCAGCCAAAACAGATTCCTGTGTATACTCCTTTAAATCTTCTCTTTTTTCAAATCTTAAAAATATGAATAAGAAAAGAATTAAGAAATGTATCTATATACTTAGAGACAGGAAAACCTTTCAAAATTAGATTCTAATAAGAAATGTCTTAGACAAAGTAACTCTCTTTTTCAATCTACTATTTTTTTTTTTTGCTTTAATGGCATGTAGTCAGTCTTCAAAGGTGGTAGTACTAAAGAATGATGCTGAAATAATAAAAACATATCTTGAATCAAATAGTTCTTTGCTTTTAATCCCTTGCAGAACTTAGTAATTAAAACTAAATCTATTTTAAAACTACACTCAGTGAAAAGACAGTAAGATTAAGACTTTGAAGTGTATTCTTGTCTTTACTACTACTAATTGATTCTTAATCTTGGAAAAGCTACTTAAACTTTGGTACCAAAATCTCCTCAGCTGCCAAGTGACAATCTATATTATACTATGAGTCTCAAAAGAAAAAGAGCAAAGATCAAAAGACGCAATGCATTTAAAAGCTTTCAAAAACTCAAATGAGGTCAAAGGAAAACTAAAGTTACTTTGTAATTTTAATGGAATCTGGCTGAGTGTGAAAAGAAACTGTTAGAGGTTAAAAATATCAACAAACTTATAATGAGATTGCCTGTTCTCCAGGCCCACTTCTCAGTCCATAGTCTATCTAACATTCATCATCACCATTTTTTGTTTGTTTCTCTTGATGTCAGAGTGTCAGATGTATTAAGTTGTGTGATAATTATAAACTGTGAACAATTCACTTAAGGAGACAGTGTCAAATATTGACTGCATTTTGTCTTAGGAATAAAAAACTCCTAACATTAATCCCTTACAATGACTCTTATCACTCTTCTAATTATAACGTCCTTGAAACACAAAGTGACACTCTTGCGGTGGAAACTAAGTCTTATAGACCAAATATTGTGAATGATGACTGTTGTCACTTTAAAGCTTAAATGTGTAAACTTTGGCTAAAACTTTAGTGTTACACAGATTAATGTGTGTTTAATTTTCATCAACTATGGATGACTCTAAAGAGAGAAGATTTGGTGAAACCCTGGCAAGTTATTTTAAGAAGCTTCTGAGGGCATTCAGCTTCAGCTCACATATTTTGGTGGTGGTGGGAGCAGTGGGGGTGGCAGAGGCAGCAGAAACAGCAGTGGTGTTTTTGAGCAGTAATGGTGAAGCTGCCATGATAATAGGAAGTGTATATGTCTAGAGGCTTATGAGAAAAATTTACAAATCTATGTCTCAAACATTAAAATGTAGGACTACACAGAGATAGACATGACTGATCTTCCATTCTGTTGTTTTAAAATGTAGCTCTTCTAAGTCACACAATAAGAGTTTATCCCTCTGTGTTAAAGCTTTTGAAGAAATGTCTCATGTTTGAAAATTCTCCCTAACCAATTCCTTTAACTTAATGAATAATAGATAAATTCATTTCTTTGTAATCCTTTAACTACATGGCAGACAGAGTGGATGCAGGCTACCAAGATGAGACTTGATAGCCTATGATCATACAGAGGGGGAGGAAGTCCCCCTCAGTCACAGACATAGGGGAGAGGAATAGGGTGAAAGCTCCCACCTATGTGATAGAGCTACCAGAGAGGATACTAATTTTTAATGGGAAATTAAGATTTCACATAGGAGGGAGGAAGAATGGGAAGATACAAGGGATGGGACAACAATTGAGATGTAATCTGAATAAATTAATTAAATAAAAAAATAGGTCTATGGTTACTCAGACAAAAAGAAAGAAAAGAATACCCACATTTAATCACGTTGTTTGATTAAAATTCTTCAAGAAGTCCCTATCATCCTTTATATAATGTTTAAGTTATGATATTTTAAGCCCACTTTAAGACCAGTCTTTGAGCAATTCTTCAACCTTGTTCCTCTAAAATATTAGGTTCCCCAAGAGAGCCTACTACTTAATACAACAAGAACTCTCATTCTATGCACATATATTCCCTTCCACACTGCTAAGCCACTTAAGTTCACCTTCTATAACTAAGGAGTACCTGGTTACTAAGCCTCAGTGTCTCATTCTCTTGCTGTGAGGCTCCACGTATATCTTTCCTCCTATGCTCAAAAATATTCAGTAGCAAATTACTCGGACAAAGATAAATGGAGAGGAAAGAAGAAAGATGACTAGGAAAGCTATTGCTTTAGCATTATCTGACTTACTTTTAAGTCACTTTATTGTTTCTTACCAATACCTATTTCTGGAGGAAGTAGTTGAGCTCTGCTGCATCTTGCAATTCAGGCTTTCTTCATCTCTGCTTCTTTTCCTTTCCTGATCTATCTGCATGCCAACAGATTTCTGCCCTTGACTTCTGAGGTCTTTCTAAATATATATCCCACAAAAAGTAAGTTCCTTAGCCGTCAAGCTTGAAGGAATTTTTAAAAATCTTAATTTCCCATTAAAAATTAGTATCCTCTCTGGTAGCTCTATCACATAGATGGGAGTCACTAGCCCCCAAATCTCTTTACAGACTATCTTTTCAACTATGGAAACAAAGTACTATTTTAACCATGGAGGACACAATTTGCTAGCATTGTTTTTTTTAACTGATTTGCCTACTAATAGTTTACCCCATTTTAAAAACACCTGTATGAAAAAACAGCTTCATTAAATGTCTCAGGGAACACTTTAAAGTTTAAGCTGGTATCATTATTGCATTTTAGGTTTTGCTATGGGCAAAATATGTGTGCTTTACTCAACATTTTTATAGAGAAACTCTCATCCTCAATGGGATAACACTAGTAAGTCTGAAACTGTGGCTATTACGCGAAATGGATGATGGCCTCAGAGTGGAGATGCTATGATATGATGTATGTTCCTAAAGATATGAAAATTTTAGAGCTTTCTCCACTACATGAAGTTACATCAGAAATGTGTTTGTTTGTGAACCAGGTAATGGGCCTACAGTAAATACAGAATATAATGGTGTTATAAGTTTGAGCCTCCAGGATTTAACAAGAACAAAAAAGAAATGCCTCTGTTTCAGCTATCCACTCTTTGGTAGTTTCCCTGCACCCCAAAAAAATCCTTTCCATATTAAGACGGTTTATTGTGAAAAATATCAAGTCACCATGTATAATAGAGAAAAGAGTTCATAGTGAGTCAATAAAGGTTGTCTTTCATGCAAGAATGGAAAGATGAATTACCCTTTAAATAGGAAAGATATGAAAAAGAACTCTGTTATTGGAATGCATCTAGACACATCAGAAATAGTCCTGCTCCAACGCCTCTACCTGTCAAGAATGGACCAGAAAAAATTTAGTGATCATGCCTAGTTGAATTTATAGAGCCGAGTTTAATTATAATCTTAGAAACAGTCCTAAATATGTCCAAAATGCTACTTTGTTTTGAGCCACTTTTTTGGACATTAACTTATTTAACAAAACCATTTTCTCAATTTTGTAAATGTTAATGATTTCTAAGAATAAGCTATACTACATATAAAATGCATGTGAAGTGGAATTACATTACTTTTTATTTGTTTTTCTTTACCTTCAACCACTCCATATGTTCGCAGGGATTCTTCAGTAGAGAATTATTCACTGGGGAGTTTATGCTGTGTGGTAAATTATCTCATATTAACATTTTGTTGATGTGCAGTATACGTATTGTTGGTACTTGTAACTATCATGAGGATACAGAATGTATTATGTTTCTGCTAAATTGAAGTAGAATAATACTATAGTGTCATTACATGAGTACCCTATAGAATACTAAGATCAAAATAGAGATGCACATCTTTCACATAATAGCAATAAACAATTTTAGCCATCATAATTGTCAATCATTGGATGGGTCAGATTTATAAACACAAAGTAACTGATAAGACATTAAGATTAAATTGTAAAGCAAACCTGAGATGTGAGGAAAAGGTCTTATAAAGTGGAAAGACCAAAATAATAGCTATTCAATATAGTAGAAGTTCTGTTGTAAATGAAGTCAATTTCTCCCTGATTGAACTTGATACAAACTGAAATATCACAACCTGTGACAGAATAAATGCACTATTTTCTATTGATGTATCATTTATTTACCATTTCTTTGTCACTTATAATTGTTTTTAATATTAGTTATATTAATAAATGTATGCTGTCCAGAGCTATTGTCCCATGCATAATGACACTTGCCAGGGAGTCTGATGACCACCAAACCACATGAGGAAAAAAAATGTCTTCAGGGTGCTCTTTCCTATCCATATGTGTGGTATGGAACTAAAGTGAACATGCAGTTTCACAACCAGAGGTGGCCTGAATTTTGAGTACAGCTGCCAGTCCAGGTGTTGCTTGCTTCTCAACGAGAACAGGGACCTCAAGCTCAGAGGTCCCATTTCTTGTTCACAGGCAGCTTAGAGAGCACAAGACATGGTATGTGCCCTAGGCGAGGTACCCAGTCTCAGCAGGGGAGTGGAAATGAGTTTTCCACTGGGTGTTAAAATTAGCTCCTTTAAAATGATATTGCAGTTATCAGACTCCAGTGGAAACTCAGGAGTTCCAAAAGCCTGTGATTATATCAAAAGTGTTAAAGCTAAGCATGGCAGAGAATGCGGGCCTGACAATTTTGCCCGTGGTAAGCAGCAATCTTGTGGTGATGGAGTGGGCTTTAACAACTGGCAAGGCAGCTGCACCCATGTTGCCTGACAAGCACAGCCAAACTGCAGGCTTCCAGTAGCTATTGCTCCTCTGAATAAATGAGGCTCAAATGGTCCTGGTAGTGGAGTGGAGTAAGAGGAGAGCAAGTCAGCCAATCTTTGCTCATAATCAGGGACTTATAAACATTGAACTGTAGGGAGCTTTTTGTGGGGGGATGTGTTTGATTCTGTGGAGCTAGAGGTTCTAGGGATACTTAATCTACATGTGACAAAAGAGCCCAATTATGAGAAGGAAAGGTAGTACTTAATTATCCTATGGGTGAACGAGATTCAGCAGGTACAGTTAAAAGTTCATTGCTTGAAAACCAAGATACCAAGACATCTTATTAGCATAGAGTGGATATATATAGGATCCCCAGGTGCTTCTTAAACAGATTTCTTCTCAGAAAAAAAAGTAGGCCTATAACATTTCCTGAGGGTTATGTGAAACTCCTTAAGGAATCTAAGGCTCCCCACATCAAGCAAAAAGGGGACTCCACTAAGAAAGGGAGTCTCTGATTTTTAACTGAACTCAGCAAATATTCATAAATGCTAGAGTCTGACCTTACACAAGGCCCATATGTGTCTATTGGCACACAGGCGCATGCACACATGCATGCATACACACATACACACGCACACACACAAACACACACAGAAAATCATATACACTAAATAAATAAAATGCTTAAATACAGCTGTATTTAATTTTATTCATGAGTCAGATGTTATTAGCATTTGTAATCTGTTTTTTCTGTATGTATGTCTCTACACCATATTTGTGCAGTGTCCACAGAGCCAGAAGAAAGTTTCAAATCCCCTAAAAGTGGAGGTACAGAAGACACTGAGCTACCTATGGGTGTTGGGAATTGAACCTAGGTCTTCTGGAAGAACAGCCTTTAACGTTAGCAGCTGAGATAGCTCTCCAGCTCCTAGTTTCAAATTTATACATCATACTATGAAATAAAAAAGTGAATTATAAAAATAATTAATTAAAAAGCTATAATGCATATTAATGAATATTTTACTTATGTAATACATGTCGAATTTTAATTTTTAATTGCTCTAAGTCAGGATAGTACTCTGGATAAATCTCATCCTTAGATGCTCAGACTAAAGTATAATAAGTATAAGGCCAGATAGAATCAGTGCAGGATTGTGATGCTACCTGGTACATAACTTAACATTGCTTCTTTCCAATCCACCTACCCTAGATAAGAGAGAAAAGAGGTTAATAAGAACAGGAGAAGACGACCTTTTTGGATTCATTCCTGGGAGTGTGTCGCCTGGTGTAGTTGGCAGGATTTCAGCAGATCAGTAATTCAACCAAAATTGCTGCTGGATCCTAGAACAGCAGCCAGAAACTGCAGCCTTTAAACATTCTCTCACGCAGTTCTCAAATATCTCAAGGTGAAGCAATGACAAACCTAACAATACCAAGACTCAAAAAGCCCCAGCCTCTTGTTTTGAGCTCATACACATATCTTCTCAGAGTCTGTACTAAGATGTGTTTCAGCTGGCAAAAAACAAGCCTCCATACAAGGTGGTTCATGTTCTAGTGGATAAACATCACCTGATCTCTCACAAGTCGGCTTCCCATTACACACTTGGGATCAAATAAAAAATATGTGTACATCCACTATCAGATAGTCAATATTTTTCAACTCTAAAGTGAGTAACTTTTTTTGTTGATATTGTAAAATATCTCATTGTCACCAAAACATGAGAAATTTCTCTAACATATACTCCAGGAAGTTTATAAGCACTCCCATAACGTGAAACGTAAGAAATATGTTGTTCTTCTTACTGATACATGCCAGATACAAAAGAACAGCACACAATGCAGCTTACCACTTAGTGAGTACCTGTAGGGAAATTACACTGTATTTCTTCTTATGTAATTAGGAATAATGGCAAAGAGATAGCATTATGCGACTTATGCCTGCAATTACCATTTTTTTTCTTTTAAATTGCAAGGTTTCCTTTTTAAATTTATTTAGTTTAAATATTATATTTGGTCAATTTTGATCTACCAAATGTTATAAATAAAGTGACAATTTTCCATATGCCTAGGGCGAAAGTGTATATTCAAAACTGTTTATAAAAATAAGCAGAATATAAGCAGTGTGACCATATGGAGCTTATGCATAATTCTAGTCAAAGTGAGAAATATGATTCAATAGTTATTGTTAAGTTATGGCGAAGAAATATGATGCTTCTGTTTAATAGACTCTCTGAACTTATGGGAACAATTCATGGACTTTATATTTAAATAATCATGCTAATTTAAAAGGAATATGCATTTACCAGTGGATCAGATATGTTTCACACACACTCATATACATTTGTGGCATAGATTAATATTTTTACAAGGAATAACATGTTGAAAAATCTGAACTGACACAGCTACTTTTTTCAATGCTTAGATAAAAGATACAGGAAAATTATGAGAAGTGTTTCTTTTGTCTCCTTGGAGAAAATGAGTTCCTAAAATAATAATAAAATGTTAGTCATAAACTGGGTTTAATATCATTAGTACCTCAGTGGCATGATGACTGTGTCAAAACATTTAAGCTATATTGACATCAACAGTTATTATCAATTGAGTTTTATCGATGTTATAATAAAAAAGAATGAATTCCACAAAGCTCCCTGTAATTGCTAGCATCATCTCAGGAAGCCTCCAGAATATGCTGACAATCCGTAAGGATCAGGAATACTAGCAAGTCAAAACACTGGCTCATGGGACATCATTCTGGTGTGACTGAGAAAAACATACAAAAATATTTCCAAAGAACCAACTGTGGCTCTAACTTCTACTGGAAGTTATAAGGGATAATACAGGAATGGACTTACGTCCTCCATCTACAGGAATGGACTTACGTCCTCCATCT
>OU015742.1:104106564-104130040 GCA_907169655.1 Acomys percivali
TATTATTATTATTATTATTATTATTATTATTATTATTATTATTATTATTATCATTATCATTATTATTATTATTATTTTAATTCTTCCTCCTCCTCTTCCTCCTTCTCTTCTTCCTCCTCCTCCTCTTCCATTTCCTCTTCCTCCTCCTCCTCCTCTTCTTCTTCTTCTTCTTCTTCTTCTTCTTCTTCTTCTTCTTGTTGTTCCTCTTCCTCTTCTTGTTGTTTTTTTTCTTGTTCTGGTTCTCTTTGTTCTTGTTTTTGTTGCTCTTCTTCTCCTTCTCCTCTTCCTCCTCCTCCCCTCCTCCTCCTCTTATTTTGGTTTTTCAATAACGACTTCTCTGTGCAGCCTTGAGTGTCCTGTACTTGCTTTATAGACCAAGACTACCCACAGCTCCCAGAGATCTGCCTGCTGAAACCTCTCTAAGTGCTAGAATTGTAGTCATCATGTCCAGCTCCAATTCTTTTTTACTAAAAAAAAGTCATAATTAAAACATGCATAATAGATACATACAGATTAAATTATCAAGCTTTTAAAAGCAAATAAAGCCTGTGAAATGTTTGAAGTTTAAGGACATTATGCTAAGGAGAAATAAGCTTGTTATCAAAAGACCAAAAAGGTAGCTAAAAAAATTTTTTTAAAAGTGGTTTCAGGGGTACAAAGGTTTGCTAATGGGTAGTATCTTTCAGCTATCTAATTTTTCACATAATTCTGTATTTTACATATACATTTTTGCTGACGATAAACATCAAGGTAATTGTTTTTGATATAATAAGGTATTTTTAAGAAAAAAGCTTTCCATTTATTGAGTCTGTCAACCCAAATCCTTATTCAATATGCTTTACCAATGAAATGATAAAACTATTTCAATGTTGCTATTTGATTTTAAGACTTTTAAACTAATACATAATTATATTATTTTCATCTTTTCTTTTTTTTTCTTCACTCTACCTTTCCCCTGCATTTCCTTGCACTCTCTCAAGTTCATGGCCTTAATTTATTTAACTGTTGTTTCACATTTTCATTTTTAAATTACAATCGCTGCTGGGGCATCTGGTAGCTCTCTATTATTAAGACCTCTGAACAACTGCTAGCAGTAATCCCCTCTCCCAAGGAACATGGGGTGTGTAAAACACAGTCTCAGAATTAGATAAAGAGTAAGAATGTTGGAAAGCAAAACCTTGGACCCAGTGTGACAGAAAATACACTCTCTTTCTTGCATTTCACAACATCAGGTTGCATGTGTTGTGTTTAGAATACTGATCTTTTCATGAGCCACTAGATTGATGAAAGATACCCTGATCATTTTGTACGGTTTTTAGCAACACCCTATTTCCAGTTACTTGGTGCATAAATTTCCATGATCTGGTTTGGAGCTTTGACACTGCATTGCCTGCAAATCATGGCATACTTCATTTTTCATTTATCTTTTGTGGTGGAGAGGTTTTGTTCCCTTCAGAGTTTGCTCCACTGTCTGATGATTTTGGTTTTAGTACTATAACTATATATGAAAAACATTTGACTTGTTATTTCTTTATATAAAGGCACTTCAAAGTCATTGGAAATACCAGATAAACTACTCTCCCTCTTTTCTTCTGAATATCATTTTAAATTTTCGGTATGTCATTTCCTGATCTCCTCTGCTGATGTGGAAAGTATCTTCCTCTGATAATGTACTACTGATGGACATGCACCAGTATATTCCCAGCCCCTTATAAATCATTTCCTGATCAAAAAAAGTACTCATGAGAGCCTTCCTTGAATGAATTGCACTTAATATAAAATGTAACTCATCTCTACATTTTCTATGAGCTATTTCCATTATATTTAAAGCTGTCTCTGTTTTGATGCTATACAAAAGAGTAACAATTATCAGTTGTAATATTTCAGATGAATGTTTTTATTTTAATGAAACTCTCAAAATTATTATTATTTTTAAATTAACCAAATATTATTCTAATTTCTATATTGATTTGAACCTTAGATTTTATTTTGTCTTCCATTTTAATGCATTTTAATGATGCTTGTCATTCATTTCCACACAGCAATATGTGAATATACTTTTAAATTTGATTTTTGTCATTATTGTACTGGTAATATTCATTTTTATTCAAGCAAAGAATAAACAATGATACTAAGATATTTTGTTACTATTATTTTATTCTTTCCATTTTACAGTCAAACTGTACTTACAATTCTATGTTTACCAAGTAATACAAAATATTAAAACCTTAGTTAATTATGTAAGAGATACTCAGTATTCTATCCTTTAGACATTGGCACATAATTCCTAGTGCTAGTACAGACTCTGTTACAGAAAATGATATGATTCAAAAGGTAATGGTGCTTGCTGCCAACCATGAGTTAAATGCACAGAACCACATGTTGGAAGAAGAGGAAGATTTCTATTTATCCCACATGCTTAAAACTCAGTGATATATAATTATTATAATATTAATGACTAATACTTCCAGATAAGTTTTGAATAATTTGGTTGTCAACATATTTCCTTCTGTGTCACTAAAAGTAAATGATACGTACTTTGGAATCATCTGATCAATCACTGGGACTCAAGACAGCAGTGTCTCTGCCTTCTAGACCAGAGGAGACCACACAGTATGGAACATGTGTAGATCTGACCTCAATTCACCCCACCAATCCACAGAGAGTTCCAGTATCTGAACTCAGGTTACAAGCCTGATCCAAAAAAGGATTCCTTGATCCCTGCAAGTGAGGGGTCTCATCTTATAGCCACTCACCTATGAGCTGCTCGCAAAGGCCAGTGAAGGACACCCGGAACTACCACCCCATGCCAGAAAAAGCAAGATGATTAAATGCCAGTATAAAAACAGAAACAATAAAAGCCAAACTAATATGGTATCTCCAGAACCCAGTTATCCCAAAGCAATCAGCCCTGGAAACTCAAACAAAACTGAAAAGCAAAAAAATGATCTCAAATCCTTCATAATAAAGATAATGATCAAGGAAATGAATAAAATCCATAAATAAACATGCAAAGAGACAGCCAAACAGATTGAGGACCATAGAGAGGCCATAGCAGGGACCTATAGAGAGGAAATAAAGAAATTATTGGGGGGAGATCCAAGATGGTGGAGAGCAGTGTGGACCGTGTTTGGAAGCTCCAGTGAACAGTTCGGGGAACTGCACAGATTTCTGAGCCAGGAACACCAAGGTCCCGACACCACAGCAGCAGGAGTGCTCCACGGTTCGGAAGGACCAGGGTGCGGAGGACCTGCGTGCCCCTACACATGGGAGGAGTGCTGATTTTCTCGGATCAGAGCAGCGGCGGCACGGGCGGCGTCAGCAACACCAGCAGCAGCGACTGAGGTTTGCAGCTCAGAGCCTTCCAGTGGAGGCAGTTAGTGTGGTGGCTGGTGGGAGTTGCTGTGGGAGAGGGGACAGTGGACAGGATTTGGGTTGCGTGGTGCTTTGTGACCCAAGCTAGACTCAGCGGACAGTTCAGCCCCAGAGTCCCAGGTACAGCTCAGGGAGCAGGGCTGTGGAGACACAGACTCAGCGCAGCGGGCAATTCTGCCCAAGGCAACAGCTTAGCACAGCCACGGCTCCCCTGCTGTGACGCAGGCTGGGTGGAGAGCTCATTTCCACCCTAGGCGCCATCTCAGCACAGCCGCAGTACACCTGCTGTAACACAGGCTGAGCGGAGTGCTCAGTTCCACGCTAGACGCCATCTCAGTGCAGCCGCAGCTCACCTGCTGTGACGTAGGCTGGGCGGAGCACTCAGGTCCACTAAAGGCGCCACCTCAGCGTAGCCGCAGTTCACCTGCTGTGACGCAGGCTGGGCGGAGTGCTCAGTTCCACCCTAGGCGCCATCTCAGCGCAGCCGCAGTTCACCTGCTGTGACGCAGGCTGGCCAGAGTGCTCAGGTCCACCCTAGGCGCCATCTCAGCACAGCCGCAGTTCACCTGCTGTGACACTGGCTGGGCAGAGACCTCAGTCCCACCGGAGGTGCTAGCGCACATCAATGAGCAGTTCTATTCAAGACATTAGCTCTCCTCAGAGGGCAGTTTTCTGGCACTGACGCAGGCTGAAGTCAGCACACAGATTCAGCCCAGAGGCCCTACCTGGACTTGCCAGGCAGATTAGGCCCAGAGATTCTTCCTGAGCTGTGCACACAGGCTCGGCGGCCCCAAGACTCTGGCTGGACTATGCACGCACTATAGGCCTGGAGTCCCGGGCTGAATTCAGCGAGAAGTGTGGGTCCATAGTCCCTGGCTGAGCTCGGTGCACAATTCTGCCCCAGAGACTCTGGTGGAGCTCGGCGTGCAGCTTAGGGCCACAGTCCCTAACCGTGCTTGGCAGACAGATTGGGCCCAGAGTCTCTAGTAGAGCCTTTGGCACAGTCCCGGCTCTAAGACTCTGGTTGGACACAGTGTGCAGTTTGAATCCAGAATTCTTGGCTGAGCTGAGCGGATGTTTCGGGCATGAGTCAATAACTGACCACAGCAAGCAGTTTGGCCAAACACCCCTAGCTGAGCTTGGTGCGCAGTCCCAGCCCGAAAATTCTTGCTGGACCCTGTGTGCATTTTGAGCCCAGAATTCCTAGCTAAGCTCGGCAGATGGTTCAGGCGCTGAGATTCTAGCTGAGCTCGGATGGTGGTTTGGGACTAGTGTCCCTGGCTGGACTTGGCAGGGAACCCAGAAGGCTGTGGATACATTGGTCTGACCCAACGCTCATCCAGAGACCCAGAAGGATTGCACGACCCACCGCACAGGAGAGCTGAGGATCACGGGCTGTGAGAGCCCAAAACGACAGGGCTAACCTCCTGCCATCCACAACAGTGAAACATCAGAGCTTCCAACCGTGAGAAAACAAGTGAATCTATCATCAGACTCCCTCCATCCAACTCGGGAAGCTACCCAATGAAAACAAAGCCGGCAAGATGTCTAAAGGACAGCGTAAAAGCATACGCAAAAAACCCCAAAACAACATGGCGTCCCCAGTTTCCAGCTATCCCAAAGAAAACAACCCAGAGAGCTCGAATACAACGGAAATACAAGAAAATGACCTCAAATCCTTAATAAGAAGCATATTAATGGAGGAAACAAATAAAATTCATAATCAAATTCAGGAAGACGCAGCCAAACAAGTGAGAGACATAAAAGAAGCACATAGAGTGGAACTGGAAAAATTTCAGGAAAATGCAAATAACCAGATGGAAGAAATAAATAAAATGGTTGAAGCTCTGAAGACCTATAAAGAGGCAATGGAAGAAACTCAGGATTATACAAAAAATCAGGTGAAAGAAATAAAAAAATCAGTTCTAGATCTGAAGACGAAAATAGATTCAATGATAAACACACAGACAGAAGAAAAACGATAACGTGAGACCTCAGAGAACAAGGCGAGCAACACAGAGGTGAGCTTTTCTACCAGAATCCAAAGGCGAAGAACAAATCTCAGGTCTAGAAGATAGAATCACAGATCTTGAAGCCAGAATTAAAGATAATGCCAAATCTGGAAAACTCCTGACACAAAACATCCAAGAAATTAAGGACACCATGAAAAGAAGAAATCTGAGGATAATAGGCATTGAAGAAAGAGAAGATATCAGACTCCAAGGCCCAGAAATGATTCTCAACAAAATCATAGAAGAAAATTTCCCCAACCTAAAGAAAGAGATACCTATAAACATAAAAGAGGCCTACAGAACACCAAATAGAATTGACCAGAAAAGGAAAACTGCCCGTCACATAATAATCAAAACAAAAAACATACAGAACAAAGAAAAAATATTAAAAGCTGCAAGGGAAAAGGGCCAAATAACATTCAATGGCAAACCTATCAGAATTACACCAGACTTCTCAGCAGAGACCATAAAAGCCAGAAGAGTCTGGACAGAGACCCTGCAAACCCTGAGAGACCACAGATACCAGGCCAGACTACTTTACCCAGCAAAACTATCAATAACCATTGATGGAGAAAACAAAATATTCCATGACAAAAACAAATTCAAACAGTACCTACCCACAAACCCAGCTTTACAGAAAGTAATAGAAGAAATACTACATCCCAAAGGGTCAAGCTACAACCAAAACTACTCAGGAAATAGGTAACTATACCATGGCAAAAACACAACTACACAAACACTCGATTGGAAACAACATCAAAACTAAGACTCTTAACAGTCACTGGTCGTTAATATCTCTCAACATCAATGGACTCAATTCTCCAATAAAGACACAGACTTAGTGAATGGGTACATAAACAAGATCCAACATTCTTCTGCATTCAAGAAACACATCTTACCTATAACGATAGGCATTACCTCAGGGTAAAAGGTTGGAAAAAAATATTCCAAGCAAATGGTCACAAGAAGCAAGCAGGCATAGCCATTTTAATATCAAACAAGATAGACTTTCAACCAAAATTAATCAAAAGGGATGCAGAAGGACACTTCATACTCATCAAAGGTAAAGTCAACCAAGATGACATCACAATTCTGAACATCAATGCTCCCAAACAAGGGCACCCACATTTGTAAAAGATCTGCTAAAAACCTTAAACCACACATCGATCACTACACAGTAATAGTGGGAGACTTCTACACCCCACTCTCACTGAAGGATAAGTCATTGAAACAGAAACTAAGCCGAGAAATAATATCATTAACCAATGCCATGGGTCAAATGGATCTAACAGATAACTATAGAACCTTTCACCCAAACAAGAAAGAATATACCTTCTACTTTGTACCCCATGAAACCTTCTACAAAATTGATCACATCGTAGGTCACAAAGCAGGCCTCAACAGATACAAGAGGATTGAAATAATACCTTGTATCCTATCAGATCACCATGCTTAGGCTGCAATTCAACAACAACAGAAACAACAAAAAGCCTACACGTACGTGGAAACTAAACAACTCTCTGCTAAATGACACATGGGTCAGGGAAGAAATAAAGAAAGAAATCAAGGAGTTTCAGAAATTCAGTGAAAATGAGGGAACAACATACCCGAATTTGTGGGATACATTGAAAGCAGTGTTAAGAGGATAATTCATAGCACTAAGTGCCTTTAAAGAGAAATTGGAAACATCGCACATAAGAAACTTAACAAAACAGCTGGAAGCCCTAGAAAAAAAAGAAGCAGAAACACCCAAAAGGAGTAGACGTCTGGAAATAATCAAACTCAGGGCTGAAATTAACAAATTAGAAACTAAGAAAACAGTCCAAAGAATCAACAAAACCAAGAGCTGGTTCTTTGAGAAAATCAACAAGATAGACAGACCGTTAGCCAAACTAACTAAAAGGCAGAGAGACAGTATTGAAATCAACAAAATCAGAAATGAAAAGGGAGACATAACAACAGACATTAAAGAAATACAAAGAATCATAAGATCGTACTTGAAAGGCATATATGCCACAAAATTTGAAAATCTAAGGGAAATGGATGACTTTCTTGATCAATTTCACTTGTTAAAGTTGGGTGAAGAATAGATATACAAGCTAAATAGTCCCATTTCCCCTACGGAAATAGAAGCAATCATTGATAGTCTCCCAAGCAAAAAAAAAGCCCAGGGCCAGATGGTTTCAGTGCAGAATTCTACCAGACCTTCAAAGACAAGCTAATACGGATACTCTTCAAGCTACTCCAAAACATAGAATTGGATGGAACATTACCAAATTCATTCTCTGAGGCCATAGTCACGTTGATACCTAAACCTCACAAAGACTCAACAAAGAAAGAGAATTTCAGACCAATTTCTCTTATGAACATCGATGCAAAAATACTAAATAAAATTCTTGCAAAACGAATACAAGAACACATAAAGGATATCGTTCATCATGACCAAGTAGGCTTCATTCCAGGCATGCAGGCATGGTTTAATATACAGAAACCCATCAACGTAATCCACCATATAAACAAACTGAAAATAAAAAACCACATGATCATCTCTTTAGATGCAGAGAAAGCATTTGATAAAATCCAACACCCATTCATGTTTAAAGTTTTAGAGAGATCGGGGATACAAGGCACTTTCCTCAACATAATAAAGTCTATATACAGCAAGCCAATAGCCAAAATCAAAGTAAATGGTGAGATACACCTGGAAATTCCTCAAAATCGGGAACAAAGCAAGGCTGCCCACTCTCTCCATATCTCTTCAATATAGTACTCGAAGTTCTAGCCAGAGCAATAAGACAACAAAAGGAGATCAAGGGTAACCAAATGGGAAAGGAGAAAGTCAAACTATCTCTATTTGCAGATGATATGATAGTGTACATAAGTGACCCTCAAAATTCCACCAGAGAACTCCTACAGCTGATAAACACTTTCAGCAATTTGGCTGGATACAAAATTAACTCCAAAAAGTCTGTAGCCTTCCTATACACAAATGACAAGCTTGCAGAGGAAGAAATTAGGAAAGCCACACCCTTCACATTAGACACAGGCAATATAAAACATCTAGGAGTTACTTTAACTAATCAAGTGAAGGACTTCTTTGAAAAAAATTTCAAAACTCTGAAGAAGGAGATTGAAGATGACATGAGAAGATGGAAGGATCTTCCTTGCTCATGGATAGGGAGAATTAACATAGTAAAAATGGCCATCCTACCAAAAGCAATCTACAGATTCAATGCAATCCCTATTAAAATACCTACACAATTTTTAAAGACATTGAAAGTTCAATTCTGAACTTCATATGGAAAAATAAAAAAGCCAGAATAGCAAAAACGATCTTGTACAATAAAAGGTGCTGCGGAGGAATCTCCATACCTGATTTCAAATTGTACTATAAAGCAATTGTAATTAAAACAGCATGGTACTGGCACAGCAACAGGCTGGTTGATCAGTGGAATTGAATTGAAGACCCAGAAATGAATCCACACACATATGGTCACTTGATTTTTGACAAAGAAGCCAAATCCATTCAATGGAAAAAGGATAGCATCTTCAACAAATGGTGCTGGTCTAACTGGATGTCTATGTGTAAAAACATGCAACTGGACCCATATTTGTCACCTTGCACAAAACTCAAATCCAAGTGGATTAAAGACCTCAACATAAAACCAGAGACACTAAGTCAGTTAGAGGAAAAAGTGGGGAACAACCTGGAACATATTGGCACAGGAGACCACTTCCTGAACAGAACACCAACAGCCCAGGCCTTAATGTCAACAATTAATAAATGGGACCTCATGAGGATGAGAAGCTTCTGTAAGGCTAGAGACACTGTCAAGAGAACAAAGCGACAGCCTACAGACTGGGAAAAGATCTTCACCAACCCTACATCTGACAAAGATCTAACATCCAAAATATATAAAGAACTCAAGAAATTAAACACTACCAAACCAAATAATCCAATAGAGAAATGGGGCTTGGAACTAAACAGAGAATTCTCAACAGAGGAATATCAAATGGCTGAGAAACACTTAAAGAAATGCTCGACCTCCTTAGTTATCAGAGAAATGCGAATCAAAACGACACTGAGATTCCATCTTACACCCATCAGAATGGCTAAGATCAAAAACTCAAGCGACACCACATGCTGGAGAGGATGTGGGGAGAGAGGAACACTCCTTCATTGCTGGTGGGAATGCAAACTAGTACAACTACTTTGGAAATCTATCTGGTGCTATCTCAGAAAACAGGGAATAGGTCTTACTCAAGACCCAGCTATTCCACTCCTTGGAATATACCCAAAAGATACACCAGCACATAATAAGAAAATTTGCTCAACCATGTTCATTGCAGCCTTATTCATAATAGCCAGATCATGGAAACAGCCTAAATGTACTTCCATAGAAGAATGGATAAAGAACCTGTGGTACATATACACTATGGAATACTACTCAGCTATTAAAAACAAGGAATTCTCGAAATTTGTGGATAAATGGATTGAGCTAGAAATGATCATAATGAGTGAGTTAACCCAGAAGCAGAAAGACTCAAATGGTATATACTCACTTATATCTGCATACTAGCCCAATGGGCATGTCCCACGAAAGCCTTCCCTTACCAGGAAACTGGGACAGAGGGGAGAACATCCTATTGGACTCTAGATGAGAGAACAATGGGAGAATAGCAATTTAGAAGGATCCAGTGGGTCCTAGAAACCTACAAGTAGAACATTATGATAGGCAGATTTGCGTCAAGGGGTCCCGCTCAAACTAAGTCACCAGCCAAGGACAATACAGGCGGTAAAATTTAAAGCCCTACCCTGATCTAGCCCATGGACAGGACAGTCTCCACACTTGAGTGGAGTGAGGGATTTGACTTTCTCATGTACTCTGGTGCCTCACATTTGACTATGTCCCCTGGCGGGGGAGACCTGGTGGCACTCAGAGGAAGGACAGCAGGTCACTGAGAAGAGACTTGATACCCTATGAGCATATACAGAGGGAGGTAATCCCTCTGAGGAACAGTCATAGGGGAGGGGAATAAGGGGAAAATAGGAGGGAGGGGAGAATGGGAGGATACAAGGGATGGGATAACCATAGAGATGTAACAAGAATAAATTAATAAAAATAAAAATAAAAGAAATTATTGGAAGAAATCCCGGAAAATGCAACCAATCAACCGAAGGAGATCTATAAAATGTTTCAAAATTTGTAAATGAAAATAGAAACAATGATAAAAGCACAAATTAAGGAAACACTTCAAAGAGAGAACTTAGAAACAAAAACGGGAACTGCAGAGGTAAGCATCACCTACAATATACAAGAGATGGAGGAACAAATCTCAGGTTTAGAAGATGAAATGGAATAATTTGATGCAAACATCAAAGAAACTATTAAATCTAAAAATTTCCTGAACCTACTCCAAAAATTCCAAGAAATCAAAGGTTTCATGAAAATGCAAAACCTAAGAATAGTGGGAATTGAAGAAAAGAGAAGATGCCTGGCTCCAAGATCAGAATATATTTGGAGCAAAATCTTAGTAGAGATTTTCTCCAATTTAAAGACAGAGATGCATATATACATACAAGATGCCTACAGAACACCAAATACATTAAGCTAGAAAATAAAATCCTCATGCTATATAATAATCAAAACAGAAAATGCAGAGATCAAAGAAAAAGCTTTAAAAGCAGCCAAGTAACATACAATATCAAATTTATCAGACTCACACCCAAATTTTCAGCAGAGACCGTAAAAGACAAAAGGGCCTGAGAAAAGGTTTAGCACACCCTAAGAGTCCACAGATGCCAGGCAGTCCAGACTACTATACTTAGCAAAACGATCAATAACCATAAGTAGAGAAAAGAAGATATACCATAACAATTATAAATTTAAACAGTACCGGTCAAGAAATCTAGTCCTATGAAATATTGTAGAATGAAAAATCCAAACCAAAGGCACTAACTCCACTGAGGAAAACACAAGAAATAGATAATTCGACTTTAGCAAAACAAAAAACAGACAAGCAGAGAAGCATATTATGATAACAAACATCAAAATAAAAGGACCTAATAATCACTGGTCACTAATCTCTTTCAACATCAATGGTCTCAAATCAATAATAATAAAAAAAACAGACTAAAAGAATAGATTCATAAACAAGACCCAACATTCTTTTGCATTTCGTGGTGGCACACACCTTTAATCTCAGCAAGTGGGAGGCAGAGGCAGTCAGATTGCTGTGAGTTTGAGGCCAGCCTGGTTAACAAAGCGAGTCCATGACAGCCAGGGCTACACAGAGAAAGCCTGTCTCAAATAAACAAAAACAAGCAAACAAAAAACCAAAAAAATAAACAAAAAACAAAAAACAAAGAAACACATCTCAGCCACAAATGGAGACATTACTTCAGGGTAAAATGCTGCAGAAACATCTTCCAAGCAAACAGACAGAAGAAACAAGCTCTAGTAGCCATTTTGATCTCTAATAAAATAGACTCTCAACTAAAGTTAATCAAAAGAGATGAGAAAGGACACTTCGTACTCATCAAAGGATAATTCAACAAAGATGACATCTAAACATCTATGCCACAAATATGAAGAGACCTACATTTGTAAAAGTAACATTAATAAAGCGTTAATGACACATTGATCCCTACACATGAATAATGAGTAATTTCAACACCCCCCTTCCACCAAAAGATAGGTCAAGGAAAAAGAAGCTGAACTGAGAAATAATGACCTAATAGATGTCATGAATCAAAGGTACCTAACAGGTATCACCAAAATACAAAAGATCATGTCTTCTTCTCTGCACCTCAGAAAACCTTCTCCAAAGTTCACCATATAATGAGTCACAAATTATGCCTCAACAGAGAAAAGAAGATTGAAATAGTACCTTGTATCATACCAGAACACTGTGGACTAAAGCTGAACTTCAACAACAGAAATGTAAAAAAAGCCAAAACACACATGGAAACTGAAGAACTCTGCTAAATGACAAGTGTGTCAGGGTAGAAATAAAGAAAGAAATTAAGGGTTTCCTAAATTTCAATGAAAATGAAGGCACAACATACTCAAATTTATGGGACATATTGAAAGGGATGAAGAAAGTTCATAGCACTAAGTGCCTTCAAAAAGAGATTGGAAGTATCTCATACAGCATACTTAATGACAGATCTGGAAGGGCTTAAATAAAATAAGAAGCAGAAACACCCAAGAAGAGTAGACAGCTGGAAGTAATTAAACTCAGGATTGAAAGCAATAAAATAGAAGTAAAGAGAATTACTCAAAGAATCACGAATACCAAGACCTGGCTCTTTGAGTAAATCAACAATATTGACAAACCATTAGCCAAACTAAGTAAAAGGCAGAGAGACATTACCAAAATCAACAAGATCATAAAATAAAAAAGAGACATAACAACAGACGCTGAAGAAATCTAAAGAATCATTAGATCTTACTTCAAAAGTCTATGTGTCATAAAATTTGAAAATCTAAATGAAAAGGGTAGTTTCCTTCATAAATTGCACTTAACAAAGTTGAATCCAAATCAGGTAAACAAATTAAATATTTGTGTTTCTACTGAGGAAATAGAAGAAGTCATCAAAAGTCTCCCAAGCACAGAAAGCCCAGGGCCAGATTGTTTCAACTCAAAATTATACCAGACCTTCAAAGAAGTGATAATGTTTATACTTTTCAAGCTACTCCACAAAATAGAAATGGAACAAACATTACCAAACTCATTCTCTGAGGCCACACTCACCTTGATACCTAAACCTCAGAAAGACCCAATAATAAAAGATAATTTTAGATCAAATTCTGATATGAAAATTGCCACATAAGTACTCAATAAAATACATGCAAACTGAATCCAAGAACACATGAAAAATGTCATTCATCATGACAAGTATGATTCACCCAGGGATGAAAGGATCTGTCAACATATATAAATCACTCAATGTGTTCCATGATATAAACAATCTGAAATAAATAAACACATTATCATCTCTTAGATTCCAAAAAAGGATTAGATAAAATCCTATATGCATTCATGTTTAAAGTCTTAGAGAGATCAGGGATACAAGGCACATACCTAAGCATAATAAAGGCAATATACAGCAAGCCTGTATCCAACATCAAACTAAATGGAAAGAAACTCAAAGAAAGCCCACTAAAATCAGGGACCAGAAAAGCCTTCCCACTTTCTCCATATCTCATCAATATAGGACTTCAAGTTCCAGCTGGAGCAATAAGAAAACAAAAGGAGATCAAGGGATACATCAGAAAGGAAGAAGTCAACATATTATTATTTGCAGATGATATAATAGACATAAGTGACCCCTAAAACTCTACCAAAGAACTACTACAGCTGATGAACATCTTCATCAAAGAGGTTGGACACAAGATTAATTTTTTTAAATCAGTAGTCTTCTTATAAACAAATAACAAACAGACTGAGAAAGAATTTAAGGAAACTACCCCCTTTTCAATTGCCACAAATAGTATAAAGCATTTTGCTGTAACTCTAACCAAGCAAGTGAAAGACCTTGAAAGATTAACTCTCAGATTCATATTGACAAATGAAGAAACAAACAAAACCAGAATAATGAAAATAATCTTGTACAATAAAAGATCTTCCATAGGAATCTCCATCCATGATCTCAACCTGTATTATAGAGTGACAATAATAAAAACTGCATGGTATTGGCATATAAATAGACTGGTTGTTCAACAGAATTGAATTGCTTACCCAGAAATAAACCCACAATGCTATGGACTCTTGCTTTTTGAAACAGAAGTCAAAACCATGCAATGGAAACAGATACCATCTTCAACAAATTATGTGTGTCTAACTGGATGTCTACATGTAGAAAAATTCAAATAGATCCATATTATCACCCTGCACAAAACTAAAGTCCAAATGGATTTAAAACCTCAACATAACACTAGACAGACTATATCTGTTAGAAGAGAAAGTGGGAAAGAGCTTAGAACTCATTGGCACTGAAGACAACTTCCTGAACAGAACACCACAATAGCTCAGGCACTAAGATAACAATTAATAAATTGGACCTCATAAAAGTACAGAGATTCTGTCAGGCAAAGAACACTTTCACCAGAACAAAAGGACAGCATACAAACTGGGAAAAGATTTTCACCAAACCTACATCTGACGAAAGGCTTATATGCAAAATATGTAAAGAACTCAAGAAATTAAATATCACCAGATGAAATAACCCAATTAAAAAATGAGGTCCAGAGCTAAACAGAGACTTCTCCAGAGAAAAAATATCAAATGCTAAGAAACACTTTAAAAATGATCAACATCCCTAGTCAAAAGGGAAATGCAAATCAAAACGATTCTGACATTCCATCTTACACTTGTCAGAATGTTTAAGATCGAAAACTAAATGAAGTAGCCCAGACCCAGAAATGTATGCATGGTCTATACTCACTTATAAGTGGATATTTGCCCAACATAGATGACCTCTGAGAGACTGCACCAGGTGGGTGATCTAGACATGTGCTGAGACTTGCTGCTTATACTCCATACTGAAGGCTCAGTATGTTATGGAAGAATGGGGGAATGGAGGGATCCAGAGAGTTCAGTAGCCCTACGAGGAGACAATGAAGGCTGATGAATCTTGACCCAGGTGGGGCTGTATAAACTGTTGCACTAACCATGGATAATGCATGCAGGTAACCTAGACCTCTTGTTAATATCTAGCCAATGGACAGATCATTATCTATGACTGGAGTGAAGATACTGCCTCTAACATCAACTCTGGAGCCCCTAATTTGATCATTTCCCCTTGAAGTTGAGCCTCAGTGGCTCACAGATGAAAGGGAAGCAGTGTATATGGATTTAACTTGATATGCTGTGGCCATTTGTTGGGGAAGGAGGTCTTCTGTCAGAGGTCTATGGGAGAGGAATAGGGTAGAAAAGCGAGGGGGGGTGGGAACAGCAAGATACAAGCAAGGGGATAACATTCAGAGGTAAACTGAATAAATTATAATAAATTAAATTAAAATAAAATTAAAAAAAAGAAAGAACATCATGAACAAACTAGTAATAAAAATCAATTTATGTCCTTTTGTGGCTATAACATTTAAATTCATTTGGGTTAATACCAAACCCTACCACACCCAATTGCCAATGTAAGATGTATTGTTCATTATGTCTCCTATATTTTTTAATTAAAACTTTACTTTTAATTCAAGATTTAAATGACTCAATATTCAAACTTAAATTCAAAATCCACATGATTAGATATTATTTCAAAATCTAGAAAGCCTTTTTCTTAGAATTTTGAACTTCATCAAAATGCAAGGGTTTTTTGTCAGCTAATTTTCTTTTTTTTTTTCCTTTTTTTTTTGGTTTTTCGAGACAGGGTTTCTCTGTGTAGCCTTGACTGTCCTGGACTCACTTTGTAGTCCAGGCTGGCCTCAAACTCACAGCGACCCGCCTGCATCTGCCTCCCAAGTGCTGGGATTAAAGGCGTGCGTGTTAGCAAATTTTCTGAGCAAAGACATCATTCCATTAATTTTTCCCTGGCCAACCATATTGGGTGAATATTCAGAGAAATAAATGGCTACCATAAAAATTATTTGAAAACTAATATATTTATTTCTATTTACTCTAAGAATTTATGGCTGAAATTATGAGCTCAAGTGATTCTTTTCTTAGAGGAGCACAAGTTTATCATGCATTTACAACATTACCCATTTTTCAAAACAAAGACTGTTGCCTTCCTTTAATTTATCCATTTAATTTTTATAACCAAGGAAATCCATTTCTTCAAACCCAGAGCCCAACATTTGCTTAATGAAGTGATTCATGTCTTTATGCATTTTGCTACAAAAGAGTTTTAAGATATCTACACCTCAGAAGAATAAAATGTCATCAGAATCCCACAATCTTATGAAAAAGAATACAAGGTGACTCAGAAACATCATAGGGAATAAGATGTCAGGCTATTCACAAGATGCTGACAGCAAGTCTAAGACTATATATATTTTGTACTTGAAGACATGATATATGAATTCACCAGTTCCAAAGACATTAGTCAGGTTTTATCTATTTAGTCACCATGATGTGTTTCAAAACACTGACAAGATCATCTGGGGAAATGCCTCCTATGGTAAAATGTTTGCTGCCCAAGCATTAGGACCTTAGTTCAGACTCCTAGAATACAAATAAACAGCTAAATGGGGAAGATAACACAATATCAAACTATGGCCTCCATTGAAAACATACACACTGGGAATAAAGTATGTTAGAAATAAAGGTTTTTAACAGTCGAACCCTTCAAACAAATCATTTAAATGAGAATCTTACAAGTGTCAAACTGTCCTCAAATCAATAATTAGAAAATGTCTATGGTATCAAAAACAACATAAACTGGAACCATTTGGAAAGTAATGTTTTGGAGATTTTGAGGCAGAACATCTGGATGATGGACGTGGTTTGTTGTTGCTGTTCTTTGATTCTGTTTTTTTGTTTGTTTGTTTTTGTTTTTGTTTTTGTTTGTTCATCACTGTTAGCTTATTTGTTTTACTATCCCATTGAGATAATTAATTATCCCAGAAAAAATGAATTTGGTTGACTTTCCCTACATACAACCATCCTTCCTTTCAGTAAGAAAGAAAAAAATGTAATTAAAGGGAATATAACCCTGTAATAAAACCAAAACAAATTGTCTCATGTTTCTTCTTAAAATACTTTTGAGTCAAAAATTAAAACCTAGTCAGTTTTTTTAAATATTATAACTGTGAGTCAGAAAAGATTCTTACCGCAGGATTGTGAAATCACCAGATAGTAAAGAACTTCACTTAATGAATGCTGTACAGCAATTGCAAGGAAGCTGTTGTCCCTCATTCAGTCTGTGTCCTGAAGTTGTTCAGACTGTTCAACAGATTTTAGAAGAGACTCTGTTCATCTCAATGGCTTAGATACAGTCCCATCACTCCTCTTCCTTTAGAGGAAATGAAGGTAGTTTTCTTGTTTAAATTCCTATGCTTTCACACTGTAAGTGAAAGACAGTAACAATTTACACTGATTATTTTAACTGATTAATACAGTAATTTCAGCATGAGTTCTTATATTACTTTATTTTAAAGTATCTTTCTTAATTTTATGAACACAACTCTGACAACCCCTCAAAATCACTTTAATTATTATTATTTTCTAAAATAAAAATTTAAAACGTGATGATTCTGCTAACATGGTCTGAGACACAGAGGCTAAATTTTACTCAATCATACAAAAATATTCTATATCCTAAAGTTTGGATTCATAACTCACATAAAATTTGACACTTTACCTTATGTAACCCAGTAATTTTTTGAATTTTGGGTTATCACTTAAAATATTGACTGTATTAACTTGAAAATCAATAATATATTTCTGTACAACTCACAGGAAATCTGAAAGAATGAGGATATATATGTACAATACATTTATATATATTATTTAGATATACATATAAATAGTTTCATCTCTTAAGATAAAACATTTCCTACTATTAAATCATATATCATGAATTAAATTAATGTGCTCCTTTTATCTTAATTAATATATAATTATATCACTTCCCCCTTCATTTCCTGCCCCCTAGCCCTACATAAGTGCCCTCCCTCCAAGCTCTCCGATACAACCTTCAAACTCAAATAGATAGCCTTTTCCTTTGATTATTACTGCTATATAATATATATGTGTGTGTTTGTGTGTGTGTGTGTGTGTATCCACAAATGCATAAATACAATTGAATAAGCCTGTTTTTGTTGTGTATATATGGTTTCTGGATAATCACCTTGTATTAAACAACCATTGTCTGATGCCTGGGAGAGAATACTTCTCCATCTCCTAGCAGTCCTGTAGTTCCTTGTCTAATGGTAGGACCCAATGATTTAGGGCTTATTAGCACACACCTATGTTCTTCATATTGAGGAGGTAGAGCTATACAAGCCATGAGTTTGAGGTCAGCATCTTCTATAGACAAAGTATCAAGCCTGCTAGGGCTACATGATAATTTCTCACAAACTTGGACAGAAAGTTAAAAATCAGTTTTTACATGAGAGAAACAAGATTGCAAAAATTTACAACCTCCTTATTATATCTCATAGCAAATGAACAGTGAATGTTTCTTGAACTTACTGATAACATTTCATGATATAATGGATAAAAATTAAATATATTTCTGACTTCCTCTGGCCTACCAACTCAGAACTTCAAGGGAAATTCAGGAAGTCTGCATTTTATCAGAAATTCTGAAATTTATTAGAAATAAATGAAAAAAACGAAAAAGACAAAGATAGAAATATTTTAAAAATCATGGTCTATTCATTGCAAGACGCAGATTTGAGAAGATCTCCTTTAAGCATTTCTATTACAAGATCATTAACACTCCACCAAAAAAAAAGTGGTAAGGTGTTTAAGGAGCTCTAACATTAATAATTAAAAACAAGAAAGAAGATAATAAATAATAAGATTCCAGGAAACAGATATGATATTGGATGAGGATTTTATTAAGTGAGCATGGGGGAGGAGGAGAGAGGGAAGAGTACCCCAGAGAGAGAGAGAGAGGGAGAGACATAGACAGAGACAGAGGAAGACAGAGATAAGAAAGGAAGCAATGAGGAGGGCCGGTCCTTTGATATATCCCTGGGCAGGGCCACACCTCCTTGGCAGGTTAGCTAATACCTCACAGGTAGGCAGACTAAAGCAGAATCCTAACATTCCTCCGTTTTCCTATAATTAAAAAAATGAAGAACATTGGACTGTTTTCATGTAAAGTGAAGTTAAAATATATTAATGTAGGTTCATTGGAAGCAGCTTTTGGCTGCCATATAAGGGGAAAAGAGAAAGAGAAAAAAAAGCAATAGCAACAAAATATCCAGATTATATAGTGAAGGGGAAGTGAAGGTTCAGGGAAGAGGGAGCGTTATGCCAGCCTGTTATGCAGAAGATAAGAACCAAGGAGTGTGGGAGAACCTGGAGCTGTTTGTCCCAGGTCTAGAGCACACCATTTCAGCCTTTTGTAAATCGATAAGGTGGGAAATAATCAGTTTTTTTCTGCTTCCTGCTGTCAGTAGGGCAGGAACAGGGGCTTAAAAAGCTTAAATGTTGGTCAGGTTCCAGAAGAATGGTCTGTTGAGTTTGCTGTCCAGAATCTGAGAATCTACAGCTAGGAGAGGTAATACAGATCCAGCTGACATGATCGTAAAGTTAGCTTGGAACACCTGTGGGTAGTTGCTTTGATGATGTCCCAGATGTAGAAAGTCTATCAGGATACTGGAACATATATGTGGGAAGAAGACGAAGTAAGTTAGGGAGAAAATTCCATTGAGGTGTCCATTTGAAACTTTTTGGAGAGCAAAGAGAAAAGGCTTGAAAATAAGGAAAGAGGCAATGCTGACAATGTTTGAAAATTTTGGGAGAGCAAAGAAAATGTTTGAACACGGGAAACTTCCTTCCATTTTACCCAATTCATGGCAATAATTAAAATGGCTTAATGTTGGACCTGTCCAAGTTTGGTTGTAGAGGTTTGTAAGCTTAGAAGCCCTTAATGTGAGCATAGGGATTTGACATTCTCTAAAAGATATCTCCAACGTATGCTAAAAGAAACAGGTAACTGAAGGTGTTTCCCAGGAGGAGGTGAAGCCAGTAATCTGTTAGGGCATATACATAATGGAAAGTGACTCAGAAAACAGGTGCACAGACTGTTCCAATGACTCATCAGTACTAGACAGTGATCAAAAGAGCACAGCTCTGCAGCTTATCTGGGCCAAGCACACAGCTACCTACCTAGTACATTAGGAAATTTCAGAGGCCAAATGGTGGCCATGGGGGAGCGGGGAACTGTGCCAGTTCTCACCAGTGGAAGTTAGCCTAGTTGTGGGTCATCAAGGAGGACCAGCCTCAGGCATGAAGCATAGGGTTGGTTTTCTCTGCTCCCAGTGAACCAGTGAGGTGTCGATGGTCCCTCACACAAAGGAAAGCATTCATGGGACTATGAAGGGAGAATTCATCTGGTATTGGGTGCATAAAGGTAGCAATAAGGTAATTGGGGTAGGGGCGTCCAAATACCAGTGAAAAGGGAAAGGAACCCACCCTCAGAGATAGATGAAAGGTAGAAAACTTAGGCTTCAGATTTGCAGTACTTTGTCTGGATTCCATTTGACCTGAGAGGTGGATTTTTGTAGTAGCGTGCAAGGATCCTTTTAAGTTAATAAAGAGAGATAAATTTTAGACACTTTAGCATCAATCATTGTTTGAAATCTGTGGTGAAATACAATGTTAGGCATGCAAATGTTGTAGGAAAAGGCAGTAGACATACAGCATAGTAGAGGATTGGGAAAAGAACTTTATGTTAAGAGCATTAATACTGTTTGAAGTGGGCTTAGGAAAGGCAGAAGCCTTATGGGTCTTCCTGATATCTGTGGAACAATAAAATGGGATGGACGGAAATCACCTATAGAGTAGAAGGAAAAGGCTTACTTTGATCATGACTTTCAGTTTCATGAAAGAAAGGCTTCTTTCAATTCAGAAAACAGGAAGTGTACTTTATTGCAATGAAGGGCATTTTAAGAAAAAGTCAAATGGAAAATTCAAATCTTGTGCTTGGAAATATGATAGTGGATCATATAGTGGAATATTTTATAATAGCTGGATTAATAAATCAGAGCTATATTGATCAGTGTCAACAATCTGAACAGTCAACACAACAATAGCATAACAATCGGATGAATAAAGTATCTTTTTAGACATTATCACCTTCACAACTTCCATTTGACAACTTAAAACATCTTACACCTAACATTCATAACTTGCATGTATCAAGCTAAAAATGTCTTCTTAGACCCTCTAATACTTTCTTAAGTTTTTCTTTCTTATTTTAAACTTCTGATAGATGAAATTGTTATGAGCAGTCACTGTCCTTTAACTAAAAGAATGGGAAGGTATTTGAAGTCTGTTTATGTTTAACCTGAGTTCTGCAAGCAAGGCAAACCTGTTTGTTTTTTAAATAAAAGATCTAGTATCTATTAGTTTTAGCTAGCTAATAAGTTGCAATGAACCTACATGGCAGATTACTTTGGGCTAAGTAGCTAATTGTCTATTTCTGCTTATCAAGTTTAGCCATCAATGTAATCATAGACCTGAGAAGGATAAATTGTTACCTAAAGAATCTGTGTATTAATAAAAATGAAAGAGATGACTAGTTATTCATATCCCAGTAAATAGTTTTCTCAGTTATCTCCTCTGGCAGCATGGCACAAAGGACAAGCAGCTGTTTCTGTGGAAGGAGAACATGGAAGAGACTGACCTCACCATGTATTCAGCATTTTGAGACAATAACTTTCTGGGTGTCCAGTTTGTCCACAGTTAGGCAGAGCCTTAGCAAGAGTGAGATGATGGGATCAGTTTTGCTTAGGGGCCAGAATATCACAATCCAGGGTTAAAGTTATCTACCAATTTTCCCAGATCTTCTGATAATTTAAGGAACTACTGTTATGATCTGGGAATATCAGCTTTTTATAATACCACATGGAGCAGACCTCTGACAATCTTAAGGGTTAGCATATTGAGTTAAGGGATCTTTGTAATTAATTACATTGGTTCTTAGCATGACTAAAACTACACTTCTGAATATGTTAAAGGACTTGATGATTTATAAGACATTAATAATGAAAGTCTAGGAGTTTAGGTTTTATCCTTGTTAAGTTGGAGCCTTAAAAATATAAACAGTCAATAAAATAGAGTAGAACAGTTTACTATATGATTAATAACATCACATTTAGAAAATAAGGCTAAACATGTTTTAAGGCAGTGATTTAAGTTTTAACATGGTAAACAAATGAATGTTAATACAGCAGAACATTGTAGAATAATTTAAAAACCATATCAAATCCGTTAGCCAGGAAGCCTGTAGTTTAATCCAGGGTTGTGGGAGACAGGAGGAACTGTGTTTATTTAATTGTCTAGGAATTAGTAAAAACAGAAGTTAGAAACAAAATATTTTGGATCAGGGTAAAAGCATAATCTTGAAACAAGAAACATTTTGAACCAGGGAACAGTAAAATAAGACTTGTTGGTTTGGACTCTAAAATTTCCACCTATTATCTTAACTTTCTTTCTGGACATGAATCTCTAAATAGCTAAATTTTTTCCATAGAAAGTGATGCATACATTGTTTTCACTTTCTCTAAACTTTTTGATTCATTAGTTTTCAAGACTCACCAATTCTTTTCCTCACACACTTTCCACAAAAAGTGATTTGGAAAACCAACTTCTCCGTGGTCTAGAATGAATCCTGATCCTCAGAGAAGACCTAGACTATATCCGCTGCAAGGACAAGGATTATACACAGGCCAGTGTTCCATTACCTCTTCCCCAGAATTGTCTTTGTTTTACTGTTAGGTCTTACAATGTCCATATATCCATCAAAAAATCTTAGGCTGGACAATAGAAAGATTTAGAGTGATCAGGTATACCTAGCTTCCTTTAGAAACTTGTAAAACTGATCCACACCCAGCAAAAGAAGTATTTTCCTTTACCTATATCAAAAAAGAGTGGTGGCAATTTGTGATGTCTATTAGCATATGAAAGCTTGTGCTGGCCCTCCAGCCTCCATCAGTACCAATCCAATAGTATTTATTATACATTTTGAAGTCTATAATGGCCTCCTGATTCTTGACAAGCCCCAATGTCTCTAGTTTTCACAGGCTCTCCATCACTTGCACTAGGTCTCTCTCTCTCTTTCTCTCTCTCTCTCTCTCTCTCTCTCTCTCTCTCTCTGTCTTCTATTCCCTATCTACTGATACCTCACTAACTCCACTATTCTCTCCCAAAGGATCTTCCACTTCTCTTTCCCTAGCCATCACTTCTGAAATGCCAACAAAATGAGCCAAATACAACCAAATTAAAATATATGTAGGTTTATTGGGAGCAGCTTGCAGGCTTGTTAATTACCTCATTGGAGGGAGTCAGGGAAGTCACCATGTAGAGAGAGACAAAAAAGCCAGGTGGAATGAGACAAAGAGGAGAAGGGGCAGGGGGTGGGGGTGGGGTGATGGTGAGGGGAGGTGGGAGGG
>OU015742.1:104139366-104191050 GCA_907169655.1 Acomys percivali
CACACACACACACACACACACACACACACACACACACACACACACACTCATACACACACACACAAACACACACAAAAAAACTAAATTTTTATGTACATAATGTCTGGTTCTTCTGAGGACCTTCCACTTTAGTAGAGGCAATAAATGCACTTTTACTTAATTAGGTTTAGTCAAGTTCCATCACATTAGAGTGATTCCAGCTTGAAGGCATGGGCTGGCTATTAGCAGAACTCTGAACTGCAGGATAATAGCTCAACTATTACCCTTCTTAAAATATTGAAATGAATTAAGGTAAATACTAGGCAATTGAAGTATACTTTAATTCACACATAGTTTTGTTCCATTTTGTTTTCCGGTGAGAAAATTTTTCTGTGAAAAATGCACATTTAAGGGTTAAAACAGGTAAAAGTAGAACCATGGGAAGAATTAAAAGGAAGTTTAATTTTGCCTTTAATTTCAAAGGCTACCAGTAATCAATGTAAGTAACATAGTTGCTGTCATTTGAAGTCTGGTTATTCTCTTAATGTTGTTACAACTTTTGCATTCATTTTTGAAAGAATAAGATTCATATTTGGAATACCTACAGAAATTGTTGAATTCATTCTACAAAAGTTATAAAAGGTGAAGCATCTTGCTTATATTGAACTGAAGAGATCAATATCTTTCCTCACATACAGGGCTTTCTTTAGTCATTTCCTAGATTAAAAGAGAAGAATAAAATAAATTGTCTTTAATTCCTATTATCTTATTTCTTCATTTCCATTTGCCATGTTTTTATATTTGTATGACAGTGATTTAAATAAATGTATCTCATTAGTATCAGAAAGTCTGAAGAAATAAATAGCCCACTGATATATTTTTAATAAAATGGCTCAGTATTATATTAGCATAAAAATCAATAAATGCAGGTGGTGGTGGTGCATGCCTTTAATCCTAGCACTTGGAAGGGAGAGGCAGATCGCTGTGAGCTCGAGGCTAGCCTGGTCTACAAAAGCAAGTCCAGGACAGTAAAGGCTACACAGAGAAACCCTGTCTTGAAAAAAAATAGTCAATAAATGTGTTCTAAATTAGAATGACCATAAAAGAGACAAATGAAGGAAAGCCCCTTTTTTCTCAGTCCATATGAAACTAGCTGAGTGTCAAGTCAATTGTCTACAAGAATGTTGTATTTCACATTTTCATCAGACACTCTCGTTCAATAAGGCCACCAAACTATGACTAATTATAAAGCTATTACAATTTATTATCTAATATGACAAATGTTTTCTTAATTCTATTGTTTTATTAGTTAACAAAGTATTAGGTTTCCATATGGTTCCATTCTTTCCCTCTCTCTTTTCTCAAATTATGGGCTCCTTACAAGTTTCTTGGCACCCACATACATTCATTTTCACATAAATATATGAGAGAGAACCTGTGTTATCTCTATTTCAGAAACTTGATTTCTTCATTTAGTATAACATTTTCTAGTTTCACCCATTTCATGCAACTTTATAATTTCACATTTCTTTACTGCTTAATAAAATTCCATTGTGTAAAGGTACTACAGTTTTCTTATCTATTTATCTGCTGACAAACTTGATGGCTGATTCTATTTTTCTTGTTTTTGAGAACTGAAAAGCATGTAGCATGATGTTTATACCTGAACTTGTCACCACCACTTCCCAAATAAACTAATTGTGTGCAGTTCTTTGTTTCAGAAAGTTATTTTATAACAAAAATACTTAGGGCTAAAGAAATGGCTCAGCAGTTACGGCTTATCCAGAGAACTTGAGTTTAGTTCCAACCGCCCACATTGGTCAGCTCTAACCAACATAAAATTCCAACTTCAGTGGATCAGATTTCTTTGTCCTAGGATACCTGCACTCAAATGCACAAACCCACATGCAGACACACATATATCCATATATTTTAAAAACAATAAAATTAAAATATTTTAAAACATAAGAGTGCAAAGAAAAATACAAATAAGAACAATTAATGATTTAGATTTCTAACATGATACTTAGATAAGACATAGAAAAGAGAAAAGATATAACCAAGTACGTCTTTCCACTTTCATTGTACTCAATTTTATAATCACAAAAATATATAAACTCATTGAAAGTTACTTATATGAAAAAAATTAAAAGTCTCATCTCCATTTTTAGTTTTATTTTAATAAATAATCCTAACAATCCACGTTGTAGTGTCTGCATTTTCATAATTATGTGCTTATCAAATACATAGAATCTTATCAAAAAAGATTTATTTATTTTAAAAGCTTATTTTCTTTTTATTTGTTAATAGATTAAAGTAACTGTAAGTTAAATATTAACTTTTATGCCAATTCTTTGTCTGCAAATTATTACAAAAACTTATATAATTATCATTTATTCATTGATTTTTTTACATCTTTTCACACTTTCCTGTATGTATTCTTCTATATCAATCATTTCATTTCTTTTATGATAATGAAACAGAAAACAAACTTATTCTTATTAAAATATGCTCTGATCTAATAAAAATTCTCAAATAATAAAATTGTCTCTTTTCATGTATACTATAAATAATATTATATTATTCAAGAAAAAATAAATTATTGCTGGGTACGGTGGCAAATGTCTTTAATCCCAGCATTCAGGAGGCAGGATCAGGTAGATTTCAGTGAGTTTGACCAGCGTGATCTACAGAGTTAGTTCCAAGACATCCAAAGCTACAGAAAGAACCCCTGTTTTTAAAAACAAACAAGCAAAAACAAAAAACAAATGAACAAAAAAGAAAAAAAAAGGAAAGGAAAGAAAAACACACACACAAAGGAATATTTGATCAGTTTTTCTGGATCAAGCTTTTTATCTGAAAAGTAAGAATTTATGCTTGTCTCATGGGAACTTTGAGATGTAAAGACTTTAAGGGTCTTATTGGCGAATCAGCCAAACACCAAGCTGTATATGACTCTCTACATTAAGAGCTGCTAGGCTGTGGTGAAGGGTAGGACACTGAGGAGTAAGGACTTTTCTTCAAACAAGGAGATATTAAAGCAAAAGGATGAAAAATGGCTATTCTTCTTTTGACCTATTGTAGATCATTGCATGAAAAGAATATGAATGAGAATTTTCTCCAGCAGATTGCAAAATAAAAAGTACAGAAGTTTGCTTTCTTCTCATTAAATCAGAAAGAACTTATCCATCTCTGTGAATGCAAATGAAAGTTTCCACATGGTGTGGCCATAACATGGTAATTAGATGCTTAGATGCCAGCCAGATTCCTTAATTTCTCTAAATTATAATAATTACAATTGACAATTACTGATAATCATAGTAATCACAGTCACAATCAAGTTTTTCATTATCCTTTCTGTAATGAATCCATGTTATCCTTCCAATGAAACAATCACATTTTCTACTTTGTCCAAATACTTTCTGGTCATTTTTTCCACCTCCACGCCTATAGCTCTTGTTTCATCTCCTCTATTTTCTGTAGTGACATTATTTAAGGGTTGGTACTCGGGTTTCTTCCAGAGTTTAATCAGGTGGTGTTGGGATATATAAATATTATATTGATATAAAACTATAAAAAATCAAATATCTGTATTATCTCAAAAAAGATTCCATTTACTCTGAGGGATAAAATCATGTTTTCCCTTTTTATCACAGTAGGACCAGAGATCCTACTGTATGAGAGAGACACATAAATCATGTGAAGACTTCATACAGTTTTTTTTATTAATTTATGCTTGTTACATCTTAATGGTTATCCCATACCTTGTATCCTCCCATTCTCCCCTCCCTCCCATTTGCCCCTTATTCCCATCCCCTATGACTGTTCCTGAGAGGGATTACCTCCCCCTGTATATGCTCATAGGGTATCAAGTCTCTTCTCAGTAACCTGCTGTCCTTCCTCTGAGTGCCACCAGGTCTCCCCCTCCAGGGAACATGATCAAATGTGAGGCACCAGAGTACGTGAGAAAGTCATATCCCACTCTCCACTCAATTGTGGAGACTGTTCTGACCATTGGCTAGATCTGGGTAGGGGTTTAAAGTTTACCGCCTCTAGTGTCCTTGGCTAGTGCCTTAGTTTGAGCACGACACCTTGGTCCAAATCTCCCTATCATAATGTTCTACTTGTAGGATTCTAGGACCCACTGGATCCTTCTACATTGCTATTCTCATGGTTCTCTCATCTAGAGTCCCAGTAGGATGTCCTCTCCTCTGTTCCAGTTTCCTGGGAAGTGAAGGCTTTTGTGGGACATGCCCATTGGGCTAGTATGCAGATATAAGTGAATATATACCATTTGAGTCTTTCTGCTTCTGGGTTAACTCACTCATTATGATCATTTCTAGCTCAACCCATTTTTCCACAAATTTCGGGAATTCCTTCTTTTTAATAGCTGAGTAGTATTCCATAGTGTATATGTACCACAGTTTCTTTATCCATTCTTTAATGAGGGATATTTAGGCTGTTTCCATGATCTGGCTATTATGAATAAGGCTGCTATGAACATGTTTGAGCAAATTTTCTTGTTCTGTGCTGGTGCATCTTCTGGGTATATTCCAAGGAGTGCAATAGCTGGGTCTTGAGGAAGCCTTGTTCCCAGTTTTCTGAGAAAGCACCAGATTTCCAAAGTGATTGTACTAGTTTGCATTCTCACCAGCAATGAAGGAGTGTTCCTCTCTCCCCACATCCTCTCCAGCATGTGGTGTCACTTGAGTTTTTAATCTTAGCCATTCTGATGGATGTAAGATGGACTCTGAGAGTTGTTTTGATTTGCATTTCCCTGATGACTAAGGAGGTTGAGCATTTCTTTAAGTGTTTCTCAGCCATTTGATATTCTTCTGTTGAGAATTCTCTGTTTAGTTCCAAGCCCCATTTCTCAATTGGGTTATTTGGTTTGGTGGTGTTTAATTTCTTGAGTTCTTTATATATTTTGGATATTAGACCTTTGTCAGATGTAGGGTTGGTGAAGATCATTTCCCAGTCTGTAGGCTGTCGCTTTGTTCTCTTTACAGTGTCTCTAGCCTTACAGAAGCTTCTCAGCCTCATGAGGTCCCATTTATTAATTGTTGACATTAAGGCCTGGGCTGTTGGTGTTCTGTTCAGGAAGTTGTCTCCTGTGCCAATATGTTCCAGTCTCTTCTCTACTTTTTTTTCTAAATGACTTAGTGTCTCTGGTTTTATGTTGAGGTCTTTAATCCACTTGGATTTGAGTTTTGTGCAAGGTGACAAATATGGGTCCAGTTGCATTTTTTTACACATAGACATCCAGTTAGACCGGCACCATTTGTTGAAGATGCTATCCTTTTTCCGTTAAATGAATATGGCTTCTTTGTCAAAAATCAAGTGACCATATGTGTGTGGATTCATATCTGGGTCTTCAGTTCGATTCCACTGATCAACCAGCCTGTTGTTGTGCCAGTACCATGCTGTTTTAATTACTGTTGCTTTATAGTAGAGTTTGAGATCAGGTATGGAGATACCTACAAAGCACCTTTTATTGTACAAGATTGTTTTAGCTATTTTGGGTTTTTTGTTTTTCCATATAAAGTTCAGATTTGAACTTTCAATGTCTTTAAAATATTGTGTAGGTATTTTGATAGGGATTGCATTTAATCTGTAGATTGCTTTTGGTAGGATGGCCATTTTTACTATGATAATTCTCCCGATCCATGAGCAAGGAAGTTCCTTCCATCTTCTCATGTCATCTTCAATCTCCTTCTTCAGAGTTTTTTTTCTTTTTCTTTTTTTATTAATTCATTCTTGTTACATCCCAATGGTTATCCCATCCCTTGTATCCTCCCATTCTCCCCTCCCTCCCATTTTCCCCTTATTCCCCTCCCCTATGACTGTTCCTCAGAGGGATTACCTCCCCTTGTATATGCTCATTGGGTATCAAATCTCTTCTCGGTGACCTGCTGTCCTTCCTCTGAGTGCCATTAGGTCTTCCCCTCCAGGGGACATAGTCAAATGTGAGGCACCAGAGTACATGAGAAAGTCATATACCTCTCTCCACTCAAGTGTGGAGACTGTCCTGTCCATGGGCTAGATCTGGGTAGGGGTTTAAATTTTACCGCCTCTATTGTCCTTGGCTAGTGCCTTAGTTTGTGTGGGACCTTTTGGCCCAAATCTGCCTATCATAATATTCTACTTGTAAGTTTCTAGGACACTCTGAATCTTTCTACATTGCTATTCTCACATGGTTCTCTCATCTAGAGTCCCAATAGGATGTCCTCCCCTCTGTCCCAGTTTCCTGGGAAGTGAAGGCTTTCGTGGGACATGCCCATTGGGCTAGTATGCAGATATAAGTGAATATATACCATTTGAGTCTTTCTGCTTCTGGGTTAACTCACTCATTATGATCATTTCTAGCTCAACCCATTTTTCCACAGATTTCGGGAATTCCTTCTTTTTAATAGCTGAGTAGTTTTCCATAGTGTGTATGTACCACAGTTTCTTTATCCATTCTTCTACTGAGGGACATTTAGGCTGTTTCCATGAACTGGCTATTATGAATAAGGCTCCTATGAAAATGTTGAGCAAATTTTCTTGTTGTGTGCTGGTGCATCTTCTGGGTATATTCCAAGGAGTAGAATAGTTGGGTCTTGAGGAAGCCCTATTCCGAGTTTTCTGAGATAGCACCAGATAGATTTCCAAAGTGGTTGTACTAGTTTGCATTCCCACCAGCAATGAAGGAGTGTTCCTCTCTCCCCACATCCTCTCCAGCATGTGGTGTCACTTGAGTTTTTAATTTTAGCCATTCTGATGGGTGTAAGATGGAATCTCAGAGTTGTTTTGATTTGTATTTCCCTGATGACTAAGGAGGTTGAGCGTTTTTTTAAGTGTTTCTCAGCCATTTGATATTCTTCTGTTGAGAATTCTCTGTTTAGTTCCAAGCCCCATTTCTCATAAAGAACTCAAGAAATTAAACACCACCAAACCAAATAACCCAATTGAAAATTTTTTCAAACATGTCCTTCACTTGTTTAGTTAGAGTAACTCCTAGATATTTTATATTGCTGGTGGCTAATGTTAAGGGTATGGCTTTCTAAATTTCTTCTCCTGCAAGCTTGTCATTTGTGTATAGGAAGGATACAGACTTTTTTGAGTGAATTTGGTATCCAACCAATTTGCTGAAAGTGTTTATCAACTGTAGGAGTTCTCTGGTTGAATTTTGAGGGTCACTTATGTACACTATCATATCATCTGCAAATAGGGATAGTTTGACTTCCTCCTTTCCCATTTGGATACCCTTGATCTCCTTTTGTTGTCTTATTGCTCTGGCTAGAACTTCGAGTATTATATTGAAGATATATGGAGAGAGTGGGCAGCCTTGCCTTGTTCCCGATTTTAGAGGAATTTCCTTGAGTATCACACCATTTACTTTGATTTTGGCTATTGGCTTGCTGTAACTGTTCATAGCAGCCTTATTCATAATAGCCAGATCATGGAAACAGCCTAAATGTCCCTCAGTAGAAGAATGGATAAAGAAACTGTGGCACATATACACTATGGAATACTACTCAGCTATTAAAAACAAGGAATTCCCGAAATTTGTGGACAAATGGATTGAGCTAGAGATGATCATAATGAGTGAGTTAACCCAGAAGCAGAAAGACTCAAATGGTATATACTCACTTATATCTGCATACTAGCCCAATGGGCATGTTCCACGAAAGCCTTCCCTTACCAGGAAACTGGGACCGAGGGGAGGACATCCTATTGGGACTCTAGATGAGAGAACAATGGGAGAAAAGCAATGCAGAAGGATCCAGTGGGTCCTAGAAACCTACAAGTAGAACATTATGATAGGCAGATTTGAGTCAAGGGGTCCCGCCCAACCTAGGCACTATCCAAGGACAATACAGGCGGTAAAATTTAAACCCCTACCCAGATCTAGCCCATGGACAGGACAGTCTCCACACTTGAGTGGAGAGAGGGATTTGGCTTTCTCATGTACTCTGGTCCCTCACATTTGACTATGTCCCCTGGCGAGGGAGACCTAGTGGCACTCAGGGGAAGGACAGCAGGTCACCGAGAAGAAACTTGATACCCTATGAGCATATACAGAAGAAGGTAATCCCTCTGAGAAACAGTCATAGGGGAGGGGAATAAGGGGAAAATGGGAGGGAGGGGAGAATGGGAGGATACAAGAGATGGGATAACCATAGAGATGTAACAAGAAAAAAATTTTTTAAAAAAGTGCCTGGATAATGCTTTAGGTATCCCATTTGCACCAAGTTACTGAGCTCACAGAAAGTCTCCACATTTGTGGCATGAATGGTGTGTTTTTTTAGTGACACTCAGGAAGATTTCATAAAATTGTATTTTTAGTCTATTATTATGAATTAATGTATTTGGTTAGCCAATATTTTGAGACTAAAATTTTCTCAACATAAGTTTGCATTTAGGTACCCCAATATAACCCCCACCATTTGTTTCTTTTTAGGGAGTTTTGATTCAGAGCAGAGATTAGCATATTACAATATAGTATCACAACCTGCATTACAAATTTTAATGCTTTTAATTTGTCTTTAATCAATAGCTACTAAAAAGGCATAGATAAATGAATGCATATTAGTATGTTTAACTTAAGTCACAATTGACTTATATGTCTGTCTATAAATGAATCACAACTTAAAGTATGGTATAGAAATATGATTTTAAAAAGTATTAAGATGCTATTAAAGAATGTCATCCAAAGACTCACATACAAATACATACTGACATGAGAAGGACCAGGACATTTAATTCCACTTTATGTATGAATATGATTCTTGAGAAAAATATTGCTATTTATTGTTTGAAATTTTTTCACATTCATATAACATGGTGTGTTTTTATTTTTTGTTTTTTGTTTTGTTTGAGACGGAATTTCTCTGTGTAGACTTGGCTGTCCTGGAATTACTTTGTAGACCAGGCTGACCTTGAACTTATAGAGATCTTCCTGCCTCTGCCTCCCCAAGTATTAGGATTCTAGGCTAGCACCACTGTGCCCGGTTTATACAATGAGTTTCCATCATGTCCATTCACTACTACCTATTTCCAGCTTTGCCTGGTGCCCCTGCCTTTCCTCTCAATGATGTATGCTTTTCTTTAATTGCTATTAAAATTTCCTTGAAGCCAATTAGTGCTCTCTTTATGAACATCAGTATGTGACCACTATGTTCCCCAAAGAGGATAAACTTCCTCATCAAACTGACATCAACTGCCAGTAGATCCTCAGATAGGAGTGGAGCTTTGGGCCTTTCCCTCATCACTGTTAGAATTAAGATTCTTAATTTTTAACCAAATGTTAATAGTTGTTTTTTTTGTGAGTGTTAAAGTAATGGAGAAATTTACATAAAGTAAGTATTTTTAACATAAGTAAATTTTACATAAAATAATTATTCCTGATTCCAATTCTTGTGTCTATTGACATTTATCATCACATTTAAACTGATTTCTTCTTATTTTAGAATTATCCAGAAAGCAAGTCATATTGCTATAGTTTGAATCTGAAATTTCCCCATGGGCTCCTTTTGTATGATTGGTTTGTTGTATCTGGTTACACTGTTTTGGGAGATCTGAATACTAGGAGGCTGGGCGTAGCTTCAGGAAATGGATCACTAGCACAAAGACTTTTGAGTATGCTTTCATTATTCCCATCTTGCCATATACTCTAGGCTTTCTGGCCTCTATGATGTGAGCAGACTCATCCATGTATTTCTGCCACCATGAGTGGAACTGCTCTTCCATGCCTCCTCATCATGATGAATTGAAACCCTCAGGAACCATGATGCCAAAACAAACCTTTCCTTCTTAAGTTGTTTAAGTCAGTTATTTTCGTCATATAAATGCAAAAGTAATTATTTTGACATGTTTAACAGATTTAAAACAAGTGTATATGAAATATTTCAAATGAACCCCATCAGATTCTTTTTTCCTTGTTATCTGTGTGACTTGAAATTTAAAATTCAAACTTTGGTTGACTTTAGTTTTCTCATCTACAAACTACAAATTGCAATGACTACTTCTAAAGTGGGTTAAAGAAATTGAAAACATATTGATCAGGAAACAGAAAATGAATTAACATTACTAATACAGATAACCCTATACACTATTGGAATGTGAAAGGCTCTCTCACTATAGTTCTCAAGATACTACTTTCTTACAAGACTCAACAAAAATTGCTTTCCTTTCAAATATTATTAGAGTTTTCTAAATAGTCTCCCAATGCTTAGGAATATTATTTCCAAGCATTAACTTTAGAAAATGTGTTTATTTCAGTAGAGGCTACTCAGTCTTGCTATTTAAACAAACATCAGTCAAGTATTATTACCACTACAAAATGTCCTATAAACTAGCAATTCTCTGTCAGAGGTAGCTTAAATCAATCACTAATCACTAATTTAAAAAGTAAAACATAAATAATGTCGAGGCCTGATGATTTAGCTCATTGTTATTGTACACATAACTCAGAAGGCAGAAAAGCAAAGTACTGTGCACAAAGTTCCTTTCATAAAGCCCCTCAGTCCTATTCATAAAAGAGTATCTCATGATTTAATTGCCAAAATAAAGCCTACTCCAATTTCCTTAAAGTATGTTCTCTTTGTCAATTCAAGAAATTTTTAAATATTTTATTAATTTATTCATATTACATCTTAATTGTTATCCCATCCCTTGTATCTTCCCATTACTCACTCACTTCCGCTTTCCCCCTATTCCCCTTCCCTATGACTGTGACTGAGGGGGACCTCCTTCCTCTGTATATGCTCATAAGGTATCAAGTCTCTTCTTGGTTGCCTGCTATCCTTCATCTCAGTACCACCAGGCCTCGCCATCCTGGGGACATGATCAAATATGGGACACCAGAGTTCGTGTGAAAGTCAGTCTCCACTCTCTACTCAACTGTGGAGAATGTCCTGTCCATTGACTAGATCTGGGGAGGGGATCAAAGTTTACTGCGTGTATGGTCCTTGGCTGGTGGCATAGTTTGAGCAGGAACCAGGGTCCAGATCCACCTGTAATAATGTTCTTCTTATAGGTTTCTAGGACCCTCTGGATCCATTTCCCCATTCTCTCATGCTTCTCTCATCTAAAGTCCCAATAGGATGTCTCCCCTCTGACCCACTTTCCGGGTAAGTGAATAATTTCATGGGACATTCCCCTTGTGCTAGTGTCCAGATATAAGTGAGTATATAACATTTGACTCTTTCTGTTTCTGGGTTAACTCACTCATTATGATCATTTCTAGTCCCATCCATTTGTCCACAAACTTTGGGAATTCTTTGTTTTTAATAGCTGAGTAGTATTCTATAGTGAAAATGTACCAGTTTCTTTATCCATTCCTCTACTGAGGGACACTTAGGCTGTTTCCAGGTTCGGGCTATCGTGAATAAGACCTCTACGAACATGGTTGAACATATGTCCCTCTTGTGTGGTGGAGCATTTTTCTGGGTATATTCCAAGGAGTGGAATAGCTGGGTCTTAAGGAAGCCCTATTCTCATTTTTCTGAGAACGCACCAGATAGATTTCCAAAGTGATTGTACCAGTTTGCATTCCCACCAGCAATGAAGGAGTGTTTATCTTTCTCCACATCCTCGCTAGCATGTGGTGTCACTTGAATTTTTTTTTTTTTTTTGGTTTGCAATTTTTTTTTATTTAATTAATTTATTCTTGTTACATCTCAATGGTTATCCCATCCCTTGTTATCTTAGCCATTCTGATGGGTATAAAATGAAATCTCAGTGTCATTTTGATTTGCATTTCTCTGATGACAAATGACGCTGAGCATTTCTTTAAGTGTTTTTCAGCCATTTGATATTCCTCTGTTGAGAATTATCTGTTTAGTTCTAAGTCCCATTTCTTAATTGGATTATTTTTTGGTGGTGTTTAATTTCTTAAATTCTTTATATATTTTGGATATTAGAACTTCGTCAGATATAGAGTTGTTGAAGATCTTTTCCCAGTCTGTAGGCTGTTGCTTTGTTCTTTTGACAGTCTCTCCTGCCTTACAGAAGCTTCTCAGTCTCATGAGGTCCCATTTATTAATTGTTGACCTTAAGGCCTGGGCTGTTGATGTTCTGTTTAGGAAGTTGTCTCCTGTGACAATGTATTCCAGACTCTTCTCCACTTTTTCCTCTAACAGATTTAATGTCTCTTTTTTTTTTTTTTTTGAGGCCTTTAATCCACTTGGACTTGAGTTTTGTGCATGGTGATGAATATGGATCTAATTGCATTTTTGTACATGTAGACATCCAGTTAGACCAGCACCATTTGTTGAAGATGCTATTGTTTTTCCATTGAATAGATTTGGCTTCTTTGTCAAAAAGCAACTGACCAAATATGTATGGATTCATCTCTGGGTCTTCAATTCAATTCCATTGATCCACCAGCCTATTGTTGTGGCTGTACCATGCTGTTTTCATTACTGTGGATGTATAGTACAGCTTGAGATCGGGAATGAAGATTCCTCTGCATGATCTGTTATTGTATAGGATTGTTTCTGCTATTCTGTGTTTTTGTTTCTCTATATTAAGTTGAGAATTGACCTTTCAATGTCTTTAAAATATTTTGTAGGTATTTGGATAGGGATTGCATTGAATCTGTAAACTACTTTTGGTAAGATGGCCCTTTTTATTATGTTAATTCTGATCCATGAACCAGAGAGATCCCTCCATCTTCTGATGTGATCTTCAATCTCTTTCTTCAGAGATTTAAAGTTTTTTTCAAACAAGTCCTTCACTTTCTTGGTTAGAGTTACTCCTAGATATTTTATATTGTTTGTGGCTATAGTGAAGGGAGTAGTTTTCCTAATTTCTTCCTCTGCCTGTTTGTCATTTGTATATAGGAAAGCCACTGATTTTTTTGAGTTAATTTTGTACCCAGCCAATTTGCTGAAGGTGTTCTCTGTTGCTTTAGGAGTTCTCTGGTGGGATTTTTGAGCGTCTCTTATCATATCATCTGCAAATAGGGATAATTTGACTTCCTCCTTTCCCATTTGGATCCTCTTAATCTCCTTTTGATGTCTTATTGCTCTGGATAGAACTTCAAGAACTATATTGAAGAGATATGGGGACAGAGGGCAGCCTTGTCTAAGCTCCGATTTTAGAGGAATTTCCTTGAATATTTCTCTATTTAATTTGATGTTGGCTATTGGTTTGCTCTATATAGCCTTAATTATGTTGAGGTTGTACTTTGTATTCCTGATCTCTGCAACACTTTAAACACAAATGGGTGTTGGATTTTGTCAAATGGTTTTTTCTGCATCTAAGGAGATGATCGTGTGATTTTTCTCTTTCAGTTTGTTTGTGTGGTGGATTACATTGATGGATTTCCATATGTTAAATCATTCCTGCATGCCTGGAGTGAAGTCGACCTAGTCATGGTGAATGATGTTTTGGATATATTCTTGTATTCGTTTTGTGAGTATTTTATTGAGTATTTTTGTGTCAATGTTCACAAAAGAAATTGGTCTGAAATTCTCTTTTTCTAATGGGTCTTTTTGGGATTCAGCTATCAACATCACTATGGCCTCATGGAATTAATCTGGTAATTTTGCCATCCATTTCTATCTTTTGGAATAGCTTGAAGAGTGTCGGTGTTAGCTCCTCTTTAAAGGTCTTCTAGAATTCTGCACTAAAACCATCTGGCCCTGGGCATTTTTATGGTTGGGAGATTATCAATGATTGCTTCTATTTCTATAGATGAAATAGGGCTATTTAATTTGTTTATCTGATCTTGATTCAATTTTGGCATATGGAATCAATCAAGAAAATCATCCATTTCCCTTAGATTTTCAAATTTTGTGGCATAAATGCCTTTAAAGTAGGATCTTATGATTCTTTCTATTTCTTCAGTGTCAGTTGTTATGTCTCCCTTTTCATTTCTGATTTTGTTGATTTGGATATGTCAAACAACTCTGGTGGTTTTAATGTAATAATCTCCCTAAACTAATATTTAATATGTGGTCCCCATTTGGTGGACCTGTTTAGGAAGGATTAGGAAGTGTGCCCTTGTTGGAGGAGACACATCATTAGGGGTGGCTTTGATGTTTCAAGGATCAACCATTCTCTTTCTTGTCCTCTGCCTTCATTCTTGTAGATAAGTATGTGAGACTTCAGGTCCTGCCATGCCTTTACTTTACAATCCCAGGCTTTAACATTCTGAAATCATCAGCTTCACATTAAACTCTTTCTTTTGTTACTTGTGTTGGTCCTGATGTTTATCACAGTAATACAAAAGTAACTAACACAGAAGCTAATTGCAAGAAGACGACTACTGCCATCTCAGTCCTTACTAGTTGTTTTAAGAGCTATGTGGAAGTCTTTGAGAATTTGAAGTTGAAAAGCATTTGCATACTGAGAACAGATTGTAATGGGCAATTGTAGTAGAAGCTTGAAAGACAGTAGAACAGAGATTAATATAGACTATAGAAGCCCAGCTCAAGAAGTTTCAGAATGATGATCTGGACTTATATCATTCTTGTGTTGTTTGGCAAAAATGTGGCTACTTTCTGATCTTGTCTTATGAATTCACCTGAGACTATGTTTAAAAGTAACAGATTAATTTCATTGTTAGAGAAGATTTTATAAAGCACAATATTTACTATATCTCATGGCTATTGCTACCCACCAAGAACGTTAAAGAAAAATTCAACTGTACACATTGAAGAAGAAAAAACACAAGCAAAACAAAAAAAGAGTACTAGGAAATTTAATGTTGAAAGTAAGGCTTTACAAGAGAATAAGGAGAATCCTGATTAAAATTGGAATAAAGGGAGTAGTGCCTTAAAGCAACAATCCTATCCAGATAGGCTTCCAACTTGTGAAAACAAAAGGCCAGAGAGATATTCTGCCCTGAAAAAGTAAAAAATAAGTGCAAGTGCAGATATCCAAGCAAAACGCAAATGGACAGGAAAGCTTTCAATTGTACTCCATCTGGTTCTGGCATAAGAATCTTGAAGGATACACAAGTAAAACTGTTATGAAATATTTCTCTCCAGTTATGGGGCGCTACTGAGGTGGGCATGTGGAACAGGAGTCACTGCATTGAATCTCAGAGAGGCCATTATTATGATACTAGGTTTAATTTCTCACTTAACCGTGATATCAAACAAATAATTGAGACTTTATAGAGCCTTCAAATACAATCTTGAACAGTTTAAGTCTGTTTTTAGCCCTGTGTGTTACGCTGTCTCCATCTTTGTCAAAATCGCCAAGTTACATGCTTTTTAGTTCTTTTTTTGATCCAGCTAAATCTTCCTCATCGCTCCTGCACCCCTGCCTGAGGCTGAATACCTTGACAGAATTTCATATTTCTTCTTCTAACTCCTCCTCCTCTAATTGGCAGGAAGTCTAACCTTATTCTTTCCTGGGCTCTACAATTGTCTGTAAGTTTCTTTATTGGCATACAAAGGAACAGTTGGGGAGCAGAATTTATACAGCATTGAGACAGGACATTTTCAGAATACAGCTTGCAGCCAGATATGGGGAATACAGAAAACAGCATTTGAATTACACAGTAACCTTATGCCAAGAGAATATTCTCCACTAAGATTGTTTGAGTTGGGTAAAATGTTTTTAAACACATAACTGAAGAACACTTCACATCTTGCTTGGGGATACTGAATGATACAATAGTGAGTGAGATTAGGTTAAGTGCCTCAGAATTACAAAACATGAGTAGTATGATTATCCATCTCTGTTTGAAATAAATAGTTTATAACCTGATATGATTCAATGAAAATTAGGGATTGGTGATGTGATACATATGAATATCACTGGCTAAGGTTTTCATGAACAAAGGAATATGGTTCTCCCTTTCCCCAGTGTCACTGGCACAGGCCCAAAAAAAACAAAAAAAAAAACAAAAACAAAAAAACAAAAAAAAAAAAAAACCAAAGGGAACAGAAACACCAAGCAAGGTTTAGATGGTCATGGGTATAAGAGAACAAACTTTCAGGAGTCAGCTTCAGACAGGTATCTCATTTTACTATTCCAAGGGTGAAGTATAAAAGAATTCTTTGGATAATGGTCAAGAAAGGCTGATTGGATATATCAAAGTACATGATAATCATATATATGATAAGGGGAGTTCTTGTGGCACTCAGAGGAAGGATAGCAGGCTACCAAGAAGAGACTTGATACACTATGAGCATATACAGGGGGAGGGGGGCCCCCTCAGTTACCGTCATAGGAGAGGAGAGTAAGGGGAAAATGGGAGGGAGGGAGGAATGGGAGGATACAAGGGGTGGGATATCAATTGAGATGTAATATGAATAAATTAATAAAATATATTTTAAAAAACAAAAAATGGGACATGTTCTCATTTGAAGCATTTTTGAGATTTTCATTAACAGGGTGAGAAAGGGTTACCAGTAAGCTTGACATACGAGTAGCCTATCCAGGGGAGTAGGTTGACCACACAAAACTTTGTGAATATAAACTAAAAGATTGTTTTAGGTATAGTAGGACCATAAAGATGGCATACAATTCTTTGAATTGAGGAGATTGTTGTGCCTTCAAAAGCTTGGGCAAGAGAGGAGGCAGTCTCAATAATTTGTATAGCCATGTGATATTGAGTTCCCTGTTATATAAATGAGAGGAAATTTTAGTGGCACTAAATATTCCGTAGGCATATTTGTAGTGGGACATTGAAAGTGTTCTAACAAAGACAAGCCTTCCTGCAGCTGTAAGAGACTGGCAATTGTCCTAGAGTCTTTTAACTGGTTCCTGTGTCACCAGGTTTTTATGAGAGGCAAAAGATTATTGTCAACACCCAGTTGTGCAGTTGGGTTGGAAAGAGAGTAGCAGGATCTTTGACCAATATAAGGGAATTGCTGAGATCGAGAGGTTTTTATTTTCTGCAAAACATAGCTGGTCCCTTCTGAAGCCACATGCCTGTGGTGAATGAAAATAACCCCCTGCCACGGTAAGGGAGAACCACACAGAAACACAATGAAGCAAACATAAAAATTACTGAAGGAACTCAGCATGAGTGGTGCCCAATTCACAAGGCCAGATAGAAGTGGGTTCACAGAAGAGATATGAGTTTGATTCACCAGAGACTTCAGGAGAGGTACCAGTTTTTACTTGTTTTGCTCAGTCCCATAACAAGAAGGAAAGGCTTTTGTAAATCTAAAGAACTTAAAACAATTATAAATCAGGTTTATAAGAATGATTCAGGCAGAGATCAACAAAGTAAACAAAGGCATGCTGTTATCTCATGCAAAAGTAAAAACAAAAGCAAGAATTTTGTTAAATCAGAATTCTTAGGAAAAAAGTTAACAGAAAGTCAATACTATGCTAGTGATCCTCTGAAAGGCTTAAAATTGGGAGTAGAAGTTCATAGAACACGTAAATGATAAACCAATGTGGGTAAAAAAAATTAAGCTTGTCCTAAGGCTAGGCAGTTATGAGAGTGGAATGTGATTAAAGACAGTAAAGGCAGCAGCAATAGAGTTAAAATAAAGATATTCTGTATGAATGAGGACTTCTAGAAACCATAACATTGTCAAAATACAACTGACTGGCAAAATTAGGCTAATTTCTTATTAATAATTTGACTAGAGAGACTCTAGAGATTCCAAAAATGATAATATTTATTGCTATTGCTACTGTTTACATTTTAGAACTAGATGAAGTGACTTTATTGCTGAAGATACTGTATGTTTTGATGAAGGAAGCATGTGCAAATATCAAGCTCAAATTGAGCTGGATGCTCCCTCCTTTCTAACTGGCTTTTACAGTTTAGAAAGGCAATAAGGAACATGATTTCAGTAGAAGTTACACCAATTCTACTATATACCAGAACACAAGAAAAAAAATGTCTGCTGCAAAAATAGTAGCACAGTTGTTATTGATGCAACAAATATTTTTCAATTAGATTTAAGACCTGTTTCACATCAGAGAACTCACCACTCAGATTTTAGGCCAGGGCAAGATCAGTGGCTGTAGATCTGAGGAAAATACATCATTGGTGAAATAATTCTTATTGTTTTCATAATTTAATCGTTGTCATTGCTAAAACTGTTTCTAAATATTTATAGTTTCTCAGATTCAGTGATATTGGAAATTCCTTTTATGATGAATGCAGTTGTTATTGTAAAGACTCAATGAATCAATAAGTTACTACTGTAATGCCAAAAGGGCCCAGTACTCAGTCATGAATGATAGAAAAATAGAGAATTTATATATTATCCTTTCTAATCTCTGGGAGCATTAACAATGCTCCTACAAATAATGTCTCATCTATGTTCTTGAGATTCATCAAATAAATGCCCTGCTTTTCTAAGCTAGGTCTGGGTAAACTTTGTTTTTTATTCTGTACTTTTTACCCTGTCTCAAATGAATGTGCCCAGGAAATATCACAAAATATTTAAATATATTCTAATAATGGATAAGAGAGACATTGATAATTATTACTAGAAAGGAAAAATTATAAAATTCAATTGTGTATTGACTTAAGTGATTCTTACATGACATGTAGTGTAATAGAGGTGACAGATACTATAATGACCCAGGTATGCAAAGTCATCACATCATTTATTTTACATATAATAATCAATGAAACAAGGATAGCACAGGAAGTGAGGAGTGGGAAGGACAAATAATGTTTGGAGCACCGAGGAAAGTATTTCTGAGTAAGTTGAAATATTTTAAATCCTGGTTGAGAAGATATTGCTAACATAAAGTACCCTTGTAATGGATCATACCACACTTGGGATAAACTGAACACATTCTTGTAAACTTACTCATATGTGTATTCTGTCAATTCAAATGAAACAATCAGAATATCCCTGTAGTAGATTCAACAAATCATTTTGAGATTATCTGTGCTTAGAGTTTAGCATGGCTCTAGAATGGTAATATTTATCTACAGAAGATTTACTTAATAGGCATAATCCTTGTAGCTAAAATTCTGCTCAGTTCTTTGAGAGCTTATCATTATCTTTGAATCTTAGTTATTAAAATAGTTATTAAAATATTAAAAATCTTTGAAAAAAGTACAGAGAGATGAATATCAACACTGGGCATGCCATCTGCACAGAACTAGTTATATGCACTTTGTTTTTTGTCACTATAAGATATTTGAGAATGAAGTGTGAGAACCATCGGCCGTCAACTTTATTCACATTTCTTGGAGCATCAACAAGAAACCTCATGCTTCTTTCTTGCCACCCCTAAGAAAAATATACTGTAATGTGCATGAAGTGGGTGGAGGAAATTTCCTAAGAATGACTTTGACATGCACCAGAAATTAGGAGTTATTTTCGTTAGTATGTCCTAGAATTATTTGTATCCATTATTCTGTCATATGTCATTGCAACTGTCTTATACAAACTAAACCTAACTCCCCAAGTGTCAGACAGACACCAATTTCTTGGGCATCATTTACATGATTGTTGAGTACGGAAAACAAAGAATCCATAAGCTTAAAATAAATTGCAGTATACTATTTGATTATGTAAATATATGGTTGCATGATCTCCAAATTCTCCTAATCATATTCTATGCACAATGGCAAAAAATAGCTTTTGTGATTTGAAAAGCATGTGCACAATTTTTTATCTGTAAAGAAGTCATTTGCAGTTATCTTTCTAAAGTAGGTGACAGAACAGTTAGAGGCAAACATGCTACTTTTGCTTCATACTTTGATCATTAAATGAATTGGCATTTATTATCCTTGATAAGAGAAGGAAGAAACAGACAAAGACAAGGTAGTTTGAGAGTTCATGTTGTCAGTGGCCATCAATGGAGTACACCTTGTTAAAGCATTTTCTCAGAATAGATCTGGCTCAGCACCAAAAAAAAAAAAAAATCCCTAGAAATTTTAATTAAAATCATTCAGAAAATGAAGGGTCTGAATACCTGTGGCAAGATACAGAGACTCAGTATTGTTTACAGTACATATCATTCTTATTCTTCTCTATATTATAATAATGTATTCATTAAAGAATTTTGAAGTAATTATGAAAAATTAAAGCAGACTATACTTTAGTTTTCAAACTTAACTCACTTTCTTGATAAACATTGTTTCTTCAAAAGCAGAAGAGCAATGAATTTATTATTATAAAAGATTAGAACTGCTTCAGGTAAAAGAAATTTTAGGTCAGTGGTTTTGTGGTTGGGTTAATGTCTCAGACACACCACTGCAAGCTTTGCCTGGTTGGTTCAATCTCATTAACCATTGCCAGAATTTTTGGTAAGGTCATACTCAAAGATTTCAGGAAGTTTCCACTGCAAAATCTGTTCCAAATCTCCCTTCAAATGCCACCAACTTCCAGACATCTTTCACTAGTCTGTTTCCCTCTACTCCCCCATGTGATTCCTCCTGTCTCCCTTCACACCTGCTACCAGTCCATCCACAAAATCTATTCTCCGTTCCTATGGATATCTGTGCATCTCCTCTTGGAAACTCCTTGTTACTTATCCTCTGTTGTCTGTGAGTTATAACAGATTTATACTTTACAAAAAAGCTAATGTCCACTTAAAATTGAGTACATACCATGTTTGTCTTTCTGGGTTTGGGTTTCCTCAATCAGGTTGATTATTTTTTGTAATTCAATCAATTTGCTTACAAATTTTGTGTCAATATTTATCACCTGAGTAATACTCTATTGTATAAATATACCAAATTTTCTTGATCAATTCTTCAGTTGAGAGATATCAAGGTTGTTTCCAATTTCTGGGTATTATGAATAAAACCAATATGAACATAGTTTAAAATTTTTCCTTGTGGTAGAATGGAGCATATTTTGGGTATATGCCGTAGAGTGGAATAACTAATGCCCTAAGGTAGATCAATTCCAAATTTCTTGAGGAACTAATACATTGATTTCCATAATGGCTGCAGATGTTTTCATTTGTACTAGCAATGCAAGACTGTTCCCCTTGCCCCAAATTCTCACTAGCATGAGCTGTCACTTGTGTTTTTGTACTTGGTCATTCTAAGAGGTGTAAGATAGAATTTCTTTTCTTTATATAATTATTATTATTAATTTATTCTTGTTACATCTCAATGGTTATCCCATCCCTTGTTTCCTCCCCTTCCTCCCTGCCTCCCATTTTCCCCTTATCCCCCTCCCCTATGACTGTTCCTGAGGGGGATTACCTCCCCCTGTATATGCTTATAGGGTATCAAGTCTCTTCTCGGTAACCTGCTGTCCTTCCTCTAAGTGCCACCAGGTCTCCCCCTCCAGGGGACATGGTCAAATGGGAGGCACCAGAGTGTGTGAGAAAGTCATATCCCACTCTCCACTCAAGTGTGGAGACGGTTCTCAGCATTGGCTAGATCTGGGTAGGGGTTTAAAGTTTACCGCCTGTATTGTCCTTGGATGGTGACTTAGTTTGAGTGGAAAACCTGGGCCCAAATCTGCCTATCATAATGTTCTACGTATAGGATTCTAGGACCCTCTGGGTGCTTCTACTTTGCTATTTTCCCAAGCTTCTCTCATCTAGAGTCCCAATAGAATGTCCTCCCCTCAGTCCCAGTTTCCTGATAAGTGAAGGCTTTCGTGGGACATGCCACTTGGGCTAGTATGCAGATATAAGTGAGTATATACCATTTGAGTCTTTCTGCTTCCAGGTTAACTCACTCATTATCATCATTTCTAGCTCAATCCATTTATCCACAAATTTCGGGAATTCCTTGTTTTTAATAGCTGAGTAGTACTCCATAGTATATATGTACCACAGTTTCTTTATCTGGGCCCAATCTGTCTGCCACGCACGGTTAGGGACTCTGCCCCTAAACTGCACGCCGAGCTCCACCCAAGTCTCCAGGGCGGAATTGTGCAACGAGCTCTGCCAGGGACTATGGACCCACACTGCACGCTGAATTCAGCCCGGGAATCCGGGCCTATACTGCGTGGATAGTCCAGCCAGAGTCTTGGGGCCGCCTAGCCTGTGTGCACAGCTCAGGAAGAATCTCTGGGCCTAATCTGCCCGGCAAGTCCAGCTAGGGCCTCTGGGCTGAATCTGCGTGCTGACCTCAGCCTGCGTCAGCACCCCAAAACTGCCCTCTGCGGAGAGCTAGTGTCTTGAGCAGAACTGCTCGTTGATGTGCGCTAGCACCTCCTTTGGGACTGAGCTCTCCACCCAGCCAGCGTCACAGCAGGTGAACAGCGGCTGTGCTGAATTGTCGCCTTCGGTGGTCCTGAGCGCTCCGCCCAGCCTGTGCCACAGCAGGTGAACTGCAGCTCTGCTTAGCCGGCACCCTCGGTGGACCTGAGCGCTCCGCCCAGCCTGTGTCACAGCAGGTGTGCTGCGGCTGTGCTAAGCAGGTGCCTTCGGTAGGACCTAGCGCTCCACCCAGGATGCGCCACAGCAGGTGACCTGCGGCTGCGCTGAGATGATGCCTTTGGTGGACCTGAGCGCTCCGCCCAGCCTGCATCACAGCAGGTGAGCTGTGGCTGTGCTAAGCTGTTGCCTTGGGCAGAACTGCCTGCTGCGCTGAGCCAGCGTCTCCACAGCACTGGGTACTGAGCTGTACCCGGGACTCTGGGGCTGAACTGTCCGCCGAGTCCAGTTTGGGTCACAAGGCACCACGGAACCCAAATCCTGTCCAGTGTCCCCTCTCCCGAAGCAACTCCCACCAGCCACCACACTAACCGAGTCCACTGGAAGGCTCTGAGCTGCAAACCTCAGTCACTGCTGCTGGTGCAACTGATGCCGCTTGTGCTGCCGCTACTCTGATCCGAGAAAATCCACACTCCTCCCATGTGTAGGGGAACACAGGTCCTCCACACCCTGGTCCTTCCGAACCATGGAGCACTCCTCCTGCCGTGGTGTCCGGACCTTGGTGTTCCTGGCTCAGAAATCTGTGCAAATCCCTGAATTGTTCACTGGAGCTTCCAAACATGGTCCACACTTCCCGCCGCCATCTTGGATTCCCCTGATGATTCTTTTAGTTGTTCTCTTTGTTTCTAATTTATTGATTCCAGATGTCCACTCCTCTTGGGTGTTTCTGCTTCTTTTCTTTTTTTAAGGGCTTCAAGATGAGTCTTTAAGTTGCTTATATGGAATGTTTCTAATTTCTTTCTAAAGGCACTTAATGGTACGAATTTTCCTCTTATCACTGCTTTCAATATGTCCCACAAATTTGGGTATGTTGTTCCTTCTTTTTTATGGAATTTCAGGAAGTCCTTAATTTCTTTCTATATTTCTTTCTTGACCCAAGTGTCGTTAAGTTGTTTAATTTTCATGTGTGTGTCTAGGCTTTTTATTATTTCTGTTATAGTTGAAGTCAGCCTTAATCCATGATGATCTGATAGGACACAAGGTGTTATTTCAGTCTTCTTGTATCTGCTAAGGCTTGATGTATGGTCTACTATATGATCAATTTTGGAGAAGGTTCCATGGGGTTCTGAGAAGAAGGTATAATCCTTTGTGTTTGGATGAAAACTTTTGTAGTTATCTGTTAGACCCATTTGACATGTGTACATATCTCAAATCTCCTAGCTCTACAAAATGAAACAAATAATATATTAGATAGAATTGTTCTAAGATAGCATCAAAGATAATCTGTATTGTCATTTAAGAATACAAAGGAAACCGGGCGTGGTGGCGCATGCCTTTAGTCCCAGCACACAGGAGGCAGAGGCAGGCGGACCACTATGAGTTCAAGGCCAGCCTGGTCTACAAAGTGAGTCTAGGACAGCCAGGGCTACACAGAGAAACCCTGTCTTGAAAAACCAAAAAAAAAAAAAAATACATAGCAATTTATCCTTGACAATAGAAATATAATATACACTTCTGACAGTGCTGGTGTATAAATGAAAACTGTTTATCTATTGTCTCTATGGTCTGTCATTTTAGTTATTTAAGGCTTTGCAGATTTGTTTCATCTGGACTACTCACATTTTTTAAGTTGTTGTAAGTTCTAGATAGGATTCCTCTGATGGTTCCCTATTTTGATTCATACAAACCTACAACCACTGTTCTCTGGTCTCCAAACTGGCATCTAATTTCTGTTTCTTTGTTCTCTATGTTTTCATTTTTTGCTGTCCCCTAAAGAGTATTTACTAAATTTTAATCCTCACTGAAAAACAATTTTTATGCTGATAATTGAAAGAAAATCATATGGAATCCAGAAGTATTATGTCATTGTGTTTTCCTTCATTTTTAATGCAGAAAATATATTCTTTCATCTCCAATTCTACTTTTCTAATTTTAAACCAAGTATATCCTCTTATGAAATTTTTGCCCATTTTTTCTTAAATCTTCCTGTTTTCAAACCTCAATATCTTACCAGATCTGATGCCTGCGGGTTTTCATTTTGCATCTTGTGCTGTTGTTAGCCCCATCTAAGCCTTCCATCTAGTTCAGGACTTTGGTCTCTGCATACTGTCACCCTAGCCAGGCCTTTCCAACTAACTATGCTTCTTTAGTTGTATGGACACACACCAATTTGTTGCTTTCCCAGAGCACTTTTAAGCATGCTGCACTTGGGAGAAATCACAGTTACTATACCAAAAGCTTTTGTCTGAGAGAGATTGCATCACAGCCCCTGCACAATTTCTTGGGTCCTCATAATGTTGGTTCTTAAAGGGACCTTGTCTGTCATTTTTATCTTGCTCCTGTGTGCAGAATTCTTGAGTTCCTGCATTAATCAAGTGTTTTAAGTTTGGAGCTTTAGGTAAATTTTTTCACATACTTGCCATGATGAGTGATTTACCACGGGAAAAAAAAGGTATGTCTTCCATCTGAAATGTTAGAAATCTGATTGACATAGGAAGAATTCCAGAAAATGTTGGCATACAAACAGAAAGAAGGACATAAAAATATAAAGACAGGTAATGTATACACTGCTCCCTCTATATGGGGATAGCTTGGAGACTGGCTAAGACATGAATGTCTATGCATTGCCAATAAATCTGGTTGGCTATACAGTTCTCAGGACTTATTGTACCATCTTCCAATATGTACAGTCCAGACTGTGTTGCAAAGAAAGACAGATATCTTTCACCTATTTAAACAAAGAGCAAACAACCATCTTTAATGTATCTGTGCATACAATACCTTCCATATATATGTTACTGCAGTTATTACATACTCATTTTATTGGTAAAGTTTATATGCTTACAGAACAAAAGAACTAGATAGCAGTGAAGTTGAGGTGGACCTGCAAGATTCATCCTACAGAACGCTGATATGTTGACATATTGGTTCTAGCAGTCTGATCCAATCACAGACTGTCTCATTAGCTGGGTTTCCAAAATCTATATCCAGAACAGGTTAAGATGGCAAGATAAATTGTCTATTATCACAGCCTGTTCTAGCCCAGAGTACAAATAAGCCTACACTTTCACAACACACAGAGACGGGAGAACAAATATTAAAGCTACGCTTTCTAAGGTTGTCATTGTCCCAGATTATCTTGGTCCTCCCAAAAGATACTTTTGCCCCCAAGTAACAATAAGAACAGCAAATAAAACAAACTTTAGAGGAAAATTTGCAATTTTCCAAAAGGTGGAGGTAAATGTTTTTTTTTATTATTATTATTATTATTATTATTATTATTATTATTATTATTATTATTATCATTATCATCATCATCATCATCATCATCATCATCATTTGGATTATAATATATTGTTATATGGCTTTGGTCAGAAAGAAAACAAAATATAGGAAATTAGGTTCACAAGTTTCATTTTTTTCATTTCTCTCTACTTTATTATGTAAGGTTAAAGTGTTGAAAAGAAAAACAGGGGGATATAGGAAAGTATAGAACGATAATGGAATAATAGGTATAAATGGTAGAATATTCAATCTATTTATAAACTATACAACAACAGCAAGACAAAAATCCTTCATTAGAATAGATTTTTGTATATCGATACAAAATTAAGGTTATTTTTGATATAGCATACTATATATTAGGTTTCAACACTAGCATGAGTATTAGACTTATGCAACTCATTTAAAATGTATTTTTTAGTCCCAGCCCTTTTAAAGGATACTATCACAAACTTTTTACAATACTTAATATAGAAAGTTATGATAATTAGTCAATCAAAATCATGGTCATGTCAGATCCAGTCTAGATTATCACAAAGATATACATTATAGGTTCAACAAATAGTGAATAACTAGAAATAATCAGTATACCTCTATTCATATGTAGGTAATTATTATGGACTGAGTAAATGTACAGATACAAAGATGATCTTAAAAACCTTACAGACCACTGTGTATGGTGGTACATGCCTTTAAATCCTGCACTCAGGAGGAAAGGCAGGTGGATCAATGTGTGTTTGAGGCAAACCTGATTCACAAAGTGAGTCTAGGACAGCCAAGGCTACATAGAGAAACCATGTCTCTAAAAAAACAAAAAACAAACAAACAAACGAAAACTTACAGACCTACAGAATATAGCACTTAAAGATGTTTGATTAGAGATCCAAGATGGCGGCGATCAGTGTGGACCGTGTTTGGAGGCTCCAGTGAACAATTCCGGAAATTGCGCAGATTTCTGAGCCAGGAACACCAGGGTCCCGACACCACGATGGCAGGAGTGCTCCGAGGTTCGGAGGGACGAGGGTGCGGAGGACCTGCGTGCCCCTGCGCACAGGAGGAGTGCGGATTTTCTTGGATCAGAGCAGCAGCGGCGACACCAGCAGCACCAGTGGCAGCGACTGAGGTTTGCAGCTCAGAGCCTTCCGGTGGAGGAGGTTAGTGTGGTGGCTGGTAGGAGTTGCTGCGGGAGAGGGGACTCCGGACGAGATTTGGGTAGCGTGGTGCAGTGTGACACAAACTGGACTCGGCGGACAGTGCAGCCCCAGAGTCCCGGGTACAGCTCAGTGCACAGTGCCGTGGAGACGCTGCCTCAGCAGAGCAAGCAATTCTGCCCAGGGCACCAGCTCAATGCAGCCACGGATCCCCTGCTGTGACGCAGACTGGGCTGAGCGCTCAGGTCCCCCAGGGGCACCAGATCAGTGCAGGCGCAGTTCTCCTGCTGTGTCACAGGCTAGCAGAGCGCTCAGTTCCACAGGAGGCGCTAACTCACATCAACGAGCAGTTCTGCCCAAGACACTAACTCAGCTTAGCGGGTAGTTTTGGGAAACTGACGCAGGCTGAGGTCAGCACGCAGATTCAGCCCAAAGGCCCTAGCTGGACTTGCTGGGCAGTTTGGCCCAAAGATTCTAGCTGAGCAGTGCACACAGGCTCGGCGGCCCCAAGACTCTGGCTGGACTATCCACGCAGTATAGGCCCAGAGTCCCGGGCTAAATTCACCGTGCAGTGTGGGTCCATAGTCCCTGGCTGAGCTCGGTGCACAATTCCGCCCCGGAGACTTGGGTGGAGCTCGGCATGCAGTTTAGGGCCAGAGTCCCTAACCGTGCGTGGCAGACAGATTGGGCCCAGAGACTCTATTAGAGCTTTTGGCACAGTCCCAGCTCTAAGAATCTGGTTGGACACAGTGTGCAGCTTCAATCCAGAATTCCTGGCTGAGATGGGTGGACTGTTCGGACCTGAGTCAATAACTGACCACAGCACACACTTTGGCCAAAGCCCCTAGCTGAGCTTGGTTTGCAGTCACAGCCCAAAAATTCTGGCTGGACCCTTTGTGCATTTTGAGCCCAGAATTCCTGGCTGAGTTCAGCAGACTCTTCAGGCCCTGAGATTTTAGCTGAGCTCAGAGAGTGGTTGAGGCCCAGTGTCCAGGGCTGGACTTGGCAGGGAACCCAGAAGACTGTGGATACCTTGGCCTGACCCAAGGATCATCCAGAGACCCAGAATGATTGCAGGACCCATGGCACAAGGAAGCTGAAGATCACTGGCTGTGAGAGCCCAAAACGACAGGGCTAACCTCCTGCCATCCACAACAGTGAAGCATCAGAGCTTCCAGCCTACGGAAATCATGAGAAAACAAGTGAATCTATCATCACACGCCCTAAATGCAACTCGGGAAGCTACCCAACAAAATCAAAGCCGGCAAGATCTAAAGGACAGCATAAAAGCATACGCAAAAAAAAACCCAAAACAATATGGCTTCTCCAGTTTCTAGCTTTCCCAAAGAAAACAACCCAGACAGTTGATACAACGGAAATGCAAGAAAATTACCTCAAATCCTTAATAAGGAGCATATTAATGGAGGAAACAAATAAAATTCGTAATCAAATACAGGAAGACACAGCCAAACAGGGGAGAGACATAAAAGAAGCACATAGAGTGGAACTGGAAAAATTTCAGGAAAATGCAAATAACCATATGGAAGAAATAAATAAAACGGTTCAAGCTCTGAAGACCTATAAAGAGGCAATGGAAGAAACCCAGGATTATACAAAAAATCAGATGAAAGAAATAAAAATATCAGTTCAAGATCTGAAGACTAAAATGAATTCAAAGATAAACACACAGACAGAAGAAAAACGAGAACTTGAGATCACAGAGAATAAAGCAAGCAACACAGAGGTGAGCTTTTCTAACAGAATCCAAGAGACGGAAGAACGAATCTCAGGTCTAGAAGATACAATCACAGATCTTGAAGCAACCATTAAAGATAATGCCAAATCTGGAAAACTCCTGACACAAAACATCCAAGAAATTAAGGACACCATGAAAAGAAGAAAGCTGAGGATAATAGGCATTGAAGAAAGAGAAGATATCAGACTCCAAGGCCCAGAAAATATTCTCAACAAACTCATAGAAGAAAATTTCCCCAATCTTAAGAAAGAGATACCTATAAACATACAAGAGGCCTACAGAACACCAAATAGAATTGACCAGAAAAGGAAAACTGCCCGTCACATAATAATCAAAACACAAAATATACAGAACAAAGAAAAATATTAAAAGCTGCAAGGGAAAAAGGCCAAATAACATTTAATGGCCAAACTATCAGAATTACACCAAACTTCTCAGCAGAGACCATAAAAGCCAGAAAAGTCTGGACAGAGATCCTGCAAACCCTGAGAGACCACAGATGCCAGGCCAGACTACTTTACCTAGCAAAACTATCAATAACCATTGATGGAGAAAACAAAATATTCCATGACAAAAACAAATTCAAACAGTACCTATCCACAAATCCAAAAACTCCATCCCAAAGGGTCAAGCTACAACCAAAACTACTCAGGAAATAGGTAACTATACCTTGGAAAAAGCACAACTACACAAACACTCGATTGGAAACAACATCAAAATTAAGACTCTTAACAGTCACTGGTCGTTAATGTCTCTCAACATCAATGGTCTCAATTCTCCAATAAAAAGACCAACTGAATGGGTGCATAAACAAGATCCAACATTCTTCTGCATTCTAGAAACAGATCTCACCTATAACGATAGGCATTACCTCAGGGTAAAATGTTGGAAAAATATATTCCAAGCAAATGGTCACAAGAAGCAAGCAGGTGTAGCCATTTTAATATCAAACAATATAGACTTTCAACCAAAATTAATCAAAAGGGATGCAGAAGGACACTTCATACTCATCAAAGGTAAAGTCAACCAAGATGACATCACAATTCTGAACATCTATACTCCCAATACAAGGGCACCCACATTTGTAAAAGATCTGCTAAAACAACTTAAACCACACAACGATCACCACACAATAATAGTGGGAGACTTCTACACCCCACTCTCACTGAAGGATAAGTCATTGAAACAGAAACTAAGCCAAGAAATAACATCATTAACCAATGCCATGGGTCAAACGGATCTAACAGATATCTATAGAACCTTTCACCCAAACAAGAAAGAATATACCTTCTTCTCTGCACCCCATGGAACCTTCTCCAAAATTGATCACATCATAGGTCACAAAGCAGGTCTCAACAGAAAAAGCGGATTGAAATAATACCTTGTATCCTATCACATCACCATGCTCTTAGGCTGCAATTCAACAACAACAGAAACAACAAAAAGCCTACACGTACGTGGAAACTAAACAACTCTCTGATAAATGACACATGGGTCAGGGAAGAAATAAAGAAAGAAATCAAGGAGTTTCTAAAATACAATGAAAATGAGGGAACAACATACCCAAATATGTGGGATACATTGAAAGCAGTGTTAAGAGGAAAATTCATAGCACTAAGTGCCTTTAAAAAGAAATTGGAAACATTGATCATAAGCAACTTACCAAAACAGCTGGAAGCCCTAGGAAAAAAAAGAAGGAGAAAGACCCAAAAGGAGTAGATGTCTGGAAATAATCAGACTCAGGGCTGAAATTAACAAATTAGAAACTAAGAAAACAATCCAACGAATAAACAAAACCAAGAGCTGGTTCTTTGAAAAATCAATAAGATAGACAGATCGTTACTCAAACTAACTTAAATGCAGAGACAGTACTGAAATCAACAAAATCAGAAATGAAAAGGGAGACATAACAACATACACTGAAGAAATACAAAGAATCATAAGATCCTATTTTGAAGACATATATAACACAAAATTTGAAAATCTAAGGGAAATGAACGATTTTCTTGATCAATTTCACTTGCCAAAGTTGAGTGAAGAACAGATTAACAAGCTAAATAGTCCCATTTCCCCTACTGAAATAGAAGAAATCATTGATAGTCTCCCAAACAAAAAAAAAAAAAATCAGGGCCAGATGGTTTCAGTGCATAATTCTCCCAGACCTTCAAAGGCAAGCTAATACCGATACTCTTCAAGCTACTCCAAAACATAGAATTGGATGGAACATTACCAAATTCATTCTCTGAGGCCATAGTCACGTTGATACCTAAACCTCACAAAGACTCAACAAAGAAAGAGAATTTCAGACCAATTTCTCTTATGAACATCGATGCAAAAATACTAAATAAAATTCTTACAAAACGAATACAAGAACACATAAAGGATATCATTCATCATGACCAGGTAGGCTTCATTCCAGGCATGCAGGGATGGATTAATATACGGAAATCCATCAATGTAATCCACCATATAAAAAAATTGTAAATGAAAAACCACAGGATCATCTCTTGAGATGCAGAGAAAGCATTTGATAAAATTCAACACCCATTCATGTTTAAAGTTTTAGAGAGATCGGGGATACAAGTCACTTTCCTCAACATAATAAAGGCTATATAAAGCAAGCTAATAGCCAAAATCAAAGTAAATGGTGAGATACTCAAGGATATTCCTCTAAAATCAGGAACAAGGCAAGGCTGCCCACTCTCTCCATATCTCTTCAATACAGTACTCGAAGTTCTAGACAGAGCAATAAGACAACAAAAGGAGATCAAGGGTATCCAAATGGGAAAGGAGGAAGTCAAACTATCCCTATTTGCAGATGATAGGATAGTGTACATAAGTGACCCTCAAAATTCCACCAGAGAACTCCTACAGCTGATAAATACTATCAGCAATTTGGCTGGATACAAAATTAACTCCAAAAAGTCTGTAGCCTTCCTATACACAAATGACAAGCTTGCAGAGGAAGAAATTAGGAAAGCCATACCCTTCACATTAGCCACAAGCAATATAAAATATCTAGGAATTACTCTAACTAAGCAAGTGAAGGACTTGTTTGAAAAAAACTTCAAAACTCTGAAGAAGGAGATTGAAGTTGACTTGAGAAGATAGAAGAATCTTCCTTGCTCATGGATCGGGAAAATTAACATAGTAAAAATGGCCATCCTACCAAAAGCAATCTACAGAATCAATGCAATCCCTATCAAAAGACCCACACAATTTTTTAAAGACATTGAAAGTTCAATTCTGAACTTCATATGGAAAAATAAAAAACCCAGAATAGCAAAAACGATCTTGTACAATAAAAGGTGCTCTGGAGTAATCTCCATACCTGATCTCAAATTGTACTATAAAGCAATAGTAATTAAAACAGCATGGTACTGGCACAGCAACAGGCTGGTTGATCAGTGGAATCGAATTGAAGACCCAGAGATGAATCCACACACATATGGTCACTTGATTTTTAACAAAGAAGCCAAATCCATTCAATGGAAAAAGGATAGCATCTTCAACAAATGGTGCTGGTCTAACTGGAGGTCTATGTGTAAAAAAATGCAACTGGACCCATATTTGTCACCTTGCACAAAACTCAAATCCAAGTGGATTAAAGACCTCAACATAAAACCAGAGACACTAAGTCACTTAGAAGAAAAAGTGGGGAAGAGCCTGGAACATATTGGCACAGGAGACAACTTCCTGAACAGAACACCAACAGCCCAGACCTTAATGTCAACAATTAATAAATGGGACCTCGTGAGAATGAGAAGCTTCTGTAAGGCTGGAGACACTGTCAAGAGAACAAAGCAACAGCCTACAGACTGGGAAAAGATCTTCACCAACCCTACATCAGACAAAGGTCTAATATCCAAAATATATAAAGAACTCAGGAAATTAAACACCACCAAACCAAATAACCCAGTTGAAAATGGGGCTGGGAACTAAACAGAGAATTCTCAACAGAAGAATATCAAATGGCTGAGAAACACTTAAAGAAATGCTCAACCTCCTTAGTCATCAGGGAAATGCAAATCAAAACAACTCTGAGATTCCATCTTACACCCATCAGAATGGCTAAGATCAAAAACTCAAGCGACACCACATGCTGGAGAGGATGTGGGGAGAGAGGAACACTCCTTCATTGCTGGTGGGAATGCAAACTAGTACAACCACTTTGGAAATCTATCTGGTGCTATCTCAGAAATCTGGGAATAGGGCTTCTTCAAGACCCAGCTATTCCACTCCTTGGAATATACCCAGAAGATGCACCAGCACATAAATAGAAAATTTCCTCAACTATGTTCATAGCAGCCTTATTCATAATAGCCAGATCATGGAAACAGCCTAAATGTCCCTCAGTAGAAGAATGGATAAAGAAATTGTGGTACATATACACTATGGAATACTACTCAGCTATTAAAAACAAGAAATTCCCGAAATTTGTGGATAAATGGATTGAGCTAGAAATGATCATAATGAGTGAGATAACCCAGAAGCAGAAAGACTTAAATGGTATATACTCACTTATATCTGCATACTAGCCCAAGGGGCATGTCCCATGAAAGCCTTCACTTACCAGGAAACTGGGACATAGGGGAGGACATCCTAGTGGGACTCTAGATGAGAGAACCATGTGAGAATAGCAATGTAGAAAGATCCAGTGGGTCCTAGAAACCTACAAGTAGAACATTATGATAGGCAGATTTGGGCCAAGAGGTCCCGCTCAAACTAAGGCAACAGCCAAGGACAATACAGGCGATAAACTTTAAACCCCTACCCAGATCTAGCCCATGGTCAGAACATTCTCCACACTTGAGTAGAGAGTGGGATCTGACTTTCTCACGTACTCTGGTGCCTCACATTTGACCATGTCCCCTGACATGGATTCTTCCTCCAGTGTGCTGAGACACTGAAACAGCTATTCCAGCATCCTGCATGTTCCAGACTCACTACTACTGATTAAAACCTGCTCCCAGAAGAGCTTTGAAGACCTCAGTTGATCCAGCATTTCAGAATGTCCAAAACAGGACTTCTATTAACTCTGGAATTTCTCAACATTTAGAGACTTGGCCACAGATATTGTTAGCTTTCATAGCCATTATTTTTCAAATTTTATTTGACACACACCAAAACGCATTCTTTGTCACATAATCAGTGATATTCAACCTTGAGAATAATGACACATTTCCAGGAAGAGGAAATAGGTACAACAGATGAGACAAGATAGGCTGAAGTCACATGTTAGGGAAGGAGGACCTCCTATTCAAAGGACAAATCGAGGGAGGGACTAGCCATGAGGAGGGAGAGTGGGATTAGGGTGTGATGAAGGAACATGCTACATTCAGGATGTAAAAAATTAAACTGCAGAACAAGCAGGTAGCTTATATTTATAATCACACTACATGGGAATAGCTCTGAGAGTGGCTGAGATATGAATGTCTATGCATAGATGAGGTTTCTTGTTGTTCACAAAATCCTGTGACTTCTTACTAGATGCCATTCTTCATATGACATGAACAAAGATTTACAGATGTCTCTCTTCTGCTCACAAAAATAGCAGAGAACCAGCCTCACTTGTTCTGTGCATCCACACACCTCATAAATTTATAGTGTTTGGACTATATAATGCTTGTGAGAAATTATGTTTTCAAAAAAGAAGAACCAGACAATGATGCTGAACCAGACCAAAAAACATTCATTCCTCAAAATATGCTGGATGATGACATCATACACCTTTCATGTTCCAACCCAAAGTGCTTCAGTTGCTGATACTCATCATGGCAGAAAAGCTCCCAGGACAGCTTCAGTGAAAGCTTCTGATACAAAGTTGTCCATATTCTCATACTGTCCCACACAGGACTCCTATTAAGCCTGTAATATCTCAACATTTAGAAACTGGAACACAAATGCTATTCCTGGCTTATTCAACCATTTTCTCCAATTTTATTTGTGCCTCTACAAACGTATTATTCACTCTAAATCAGCCAAAAGAAACCTTAAGAGAATGACACCCCATTTTTCCTAAAGAGGTTGAGTAGGTTTTTATTTTCACTCCTGCCCTACAGATGTTTCTTTTCATTGGGCGTTGGTTATAAGTTATTATTAATCCTATTCAGAGCAAAAATAAATTTGGATTCAGGGATTTCTCTCTTTTCCTTTATCTTTCACCCATGGGTATTGAGATAGGGATTGAGAAGAAAGAAGAGGTGGGTATAGAAATATATAGAGATGATAGGGGGAAAGTAGGTTATTGAATCAATTCCTCAACTTATGGCTTCAAATGTTTCTCACAAATAAGCTTATTTTTAATCTATTGGTATAGAAATTTGTATATTGTTGCAAAATAAGTTTAATCTTGATACATTTATTAATTCAAATGTATAATTATTTCTCACACACATTCTATATATTTCTACTCTAATATGATGTATTGTACACATACAACTCAATTATAAAACAAGATTTATTTCCAATATCTTAAAAGTGCTGTTGCAGGTTGTTTAGGATAACTAAGCTAATTTTGAGTTGATCAAATCATGATGATATCAATTACTAGTCTATTTTATCATAATATATACATCCTAGGATTAACAGATAGGTATGATTCTATAGATATATGAGGTAAAACAGTCAGATAAGGTCTTTAAAGCCTCAGAGACCTGTGGAATGTGCATTTTAAGATGTTTTTCCTTTTTTAAAGGTTCTTTGACAACAAGACAGGTTAACTCCTGGCAAGACATAGCCTACTTCAAAGAAGAATGTGAATATCAAAGAACCTCCTTCTGGTCATGGCTTCAAATGTGACAAATGTCCTCATTTCTGCCACAGAATTTCAGAATTCTTCCTGAAAATGGGCAAGATTGCAAGCAGGCAGAATTGATGGCCAAACTCTGCCAAAATAGGGTAAGCAAGTCCTCAATAGTTCCTTACCTCAAAAATATGTATGTATGATATATTTGGCCAGGAGGCTGAAGATTATGCTTCAATCTTACAGAGAGTTTTGGATGAAGGTACAGGCAGTAAATTGTCTCTGTCAATTTTTTAACTTTGGAAGATGCTCACCTTTCACTTCAAGTTTTCTTGGGTAATTAACTTTTATTCCCTTTCAAGTCTCTGATGGGTTTGAAGACCAGATAGCTTACTGTTACAGTTAAGCTTAATTGTTTAGACGTTAGGATGTTTCCGCATCTAGATAGATGTTTTAAGTTGGTCGAGTTGAGATATCATAGATATTAATTTACATTCAGAATTTTGGACTTACAAAGACAGGAAATAACTTTATTTCAAGTTTTCCAAATAAAAATAGCCAAATCACTATGAATGAAACATTTATATAATTCCTGATTGTCTCATGGTTCTTCTTGTATGTAATTTTTAAATTTATGTGTAATAATAGATTAATGTATATGTTAAAAAAGAAAAGAAAAAGATTTAAATGTTGTTCTTTTTAGTTCAATATCTGGTTGTGAATTAGGAGATGAAATTAATTGCATTTGGAAAATGAAATTTTAAAATTGGAAAAGAAAATGCCAATAATTACAAAAAAATAAATACAAGCAAAAAAAAGTGTTTCATGAACAGTTTTGATAATAGTATAATTTAAACAGTTTAAATGACAATAAGAATATTTATTTACATATATCCCATTTGATCATTTTATCACTTCAATTGGATGATGCAGAACACTGTGGTCTCCAGATATTTGTGTGGTGATTATGTTATTTTCACATTTGAGCCAAACACACCCATAGAATTTTTTTCATTCGTGTGATAGTTTACAGTTTCTTCCCATCCTACTATTTGACTATCTGCCATTGTTACACTTCACATTGCCAAATACCTCAGTCTGAAAGTCTAACATTGTGGGAAAATAAGAAGTGTTAGATTCTCCCAATAAACATTTTAAAGGTTTCTAGGGTAAATATTGGATTTTTTCTAAGGGTGTATACACTATATCCAAAATTATTTATTGTTCTAATTTAATAAAATTGAATAAATAAAAGTAAATTTAAGTGACTTTCTGTTTTTATTTAGTTAATTTATTCAGATTACAACTAAATTGTTATCCTATCCCTTGTATCCTCCCTCCATCCCTCTTTCACTCTTTTCCCCTGTCCTATGTCTGTGACCACGGGAGACTTCCTCTCCCACTATATGATCACAGGCTATCAAGTCTCATATTGGTAGCCTGCTTATCCTTTCTCTGAATGCCACGAGGCTTCCCCACCAAGGGGATGTGGTCAAATATGGGGCATGAGAGTTCATGGCAGATTCAGTCCCCACTCTCCTCTCAACAAAATGTCCTGTCCATTGGCTAGATCTGATTACTGGTTCGATATTTACTGCATGTATTGTCCTTGGTTGATGCAGTTGTTTGAGCAGAACCCCTAGGCCCAGATCTGCTCATCCTGATGTTCTTCTTGTAGGTTTCTACAACTCTCTGTATCCTTCTATTTCCCCAACTTCCCTTACTTTTCTCACTAGGAGTTCCATTAGGATGTTCTCACACCTATGCCAATATCCTGGTAAGTGAAAACATTTATGGAACATGCTTCTTGGGTTAGTATACAATAATGAGTGAGTATATACTTTTTGAGTCTTCCTGCTTCTGGGATAACTCACTCAGTATGATAATTTCTAGTTCCAATCATTTGCCAACAAATCTCTAGATTTCTTTGTTTTTAATAGCTGAGTAGTATTCCATAGTGTAAATATACCACAGGTTCTTTATCCATTCTTCAACTGAGAGATATCTAGGTTGTTTCCACCTTGTGGCTACTATGAATAAGGCTGCTATGAACATGGTTAAGCATATGTCCCTGTTGTGTGGTGGAGCATCTTCGGGTATATACCAAGGAGTGGAGTAGCTGGGTCTTGAGGAAGCCCTGTTCCCAGTTTTCTGAGATAGTGCCAGATAGATTCCCCAAGTGGGTGTACAAATTTGCATTCCCACCAGCAATGAAGGAGTGTATCTCTTTCTCCACATACTCACCAGCATGTACTGTCACTTGAGTTTTTAATCTTAGACATTCTGAAGGGTGTAAGATGGAATCTTAGAGTTATTTTGATTTGCATTTCTCTGATGACTAAAGATGTCGAGCATTCTTTAAGGGTTTCTCAGCCATTCGACATTCCTTCATTGAGAATTTTCTGTTTACTTCTGAGTCCCATTTCTTAATTGGGTTATTTGGTTTGGTGGTGTTTAATTTCTTGAGTTCTTTATATATTTTGGATATTAGACCTTTGTCAGATGTACGGTTGGTGAAGATCTTTTCTCAGTCTGTGAGCTGTAGCTTGTTATGTAAACAGTGTCTTCTGCCTTACAGAAGCTTCTCAGCCTCATGAGATCCCATTTATTGATTGTTGACATTAAGACCTGGCCTGTGGAATTCTGTTCAGGAAGTTGTCTTCTGTCCCAATGTGTTCTAGGATCTTTCCCACTTTTTCTTATAACCAATTTAGTGTCTCTGGTTTTAAGTTGAGGTCTTTAACCCATTTGGACTTTAGTTTTGTGCATGGTGGTAAATATGGATCTAATTGCGTTTTTTTACACATAAACATCCAGTTAGACCAGCACCATTTGTTGAAGATGCTATCCTTTTTCCATTGAATAGATTTTGCTTTTTTGTCAAAAATCAAGTCATCATACATATGTGGATTCATTTCTGGCTCTTGGATTCAATTCCATTGATCAACCATCCTATTATTATGCCAGTACCATGCTGTTTTCATTACGTTGCTCTATAATACAGCTTGAGAACAAGTATAGAGATACCTCCAGAGGATCTATTATTGTACAGAATTGTTTTAGCTATTTTTGCATTTTTTGTTTCTCCATCTGAAATTGAGACTTGATCTTCCAATATCTTTAAAAAATTGTGTAGGTTTTTTTTATAGGGATTGCATTGAATCTTTAAATTGATTGGGTATGATGGCCATTTTTACCATGTTAATTCTCCTGATGCAAGAACAAGGGAGATGTTTACATCTTCTGATGTCATCTTCAATCTCTTTCTTCAGAGATTTGAAGTTTTTTCATACAAGTCATTTACTTACTTGGTTAGAGTTACTCCTAGATATTTTATTTTACTTTCAGCTATCGTAAAGGATGTAGTTCCTTAATTTCTTCCTCTGCATGATTGTCATTTCTATACAGGAAGAGTACTGAATTAATTTTGAGTTAATTTTGGATTTAATTTTGTATCCAGCCATTTTGCTTAGGTGTTTATCAGCTGTAGGATTTTTCTGGTGGAATATTGGAGGTCACATATGTACACTATCATATCATCTGCAAACAGGGATAACTTGACTTTCTCCTTTCCCATTTGGATCCCATTGAGATCCATTTGTTGTCTTATTGCTCTCGTTAGAACTTCAATTACTATATTGAAGAGAGATGGAAAGAGTAGGTAGCCTTGCCTGGTGCCTGATTTTAGAGGAATTTCATTGAGTATCTCTCCATTTAATTAGATTTTAGCTATTGGCTTGCTGTATATACCCTTTATTATGTTGAGGTATGTGTCTTTTATCCCTGATATCTCCAGAACTTTAAACATGAATGGGTGTTGGATTTTATCAAATGCTTTCTCTGCATTTAAAGATATGATCATGTGGTTTCTTTTTTCATTTCAGTTTGTTTATATGGTGGATTATATTGATGGATTTCCGTATATTAAACCTTCCCTGAATGCCTGGAATGAAGCCTACCTGGTAATCGTGAATGATATCTTTGATGTGTTCTTGTGTTCAGTTTGCAAGTATTTTACTGAATATTTTTACATCAATGATCATAAGAGAAATTTTTCTGAAATTCTCTTTCTTTTGTTGGATTGTTTTGAGGTTTAGGTATCAAAGTGACTCTGGCCTCATAGAACAAATTTGGTAATGTTCCATTCATTTCTATCTATTGTAGTAGTTTGAAGAGTATCAATATTAGCTTTCCTTTGAAGGTCTGGTAGAATTCAGTGCTGAAGCCATCTGGCCCTGGGCTTTTTTTGGTTGGGAAACTATCAATGACTGCTTCTATTTCTGTATGGGAAAAAAGACTATTTAGTTTGTATATCTATTCTTAATGCAATTTTGTCAACAGGAATCAATAAAGAAAATTGTCCATTTCCCTTAGATTTTCAAATTTTGTAGTATATAGGCCGTCAAAGTAAGATCTTATGGTTCTCCTATTTCTTCAGTGTCAGTTGTTATGTCTCCATTTTCATTTCCGATTTTGTTGATTTGGATAGGGTCTCTCTGCCTTTCAGTTAATTTGGCTAAAGGTTTATCTATCTGGTTGATTTTCTCAAAGAATGAGTTCCTGGTTTTGTTGATTCTTTGAATTGTTCTTTTTGTTTCTAATTCGTTGATTTCAGCTGAGTTTGATTATTTCCAGACCTTTACTCTTCTTTAGTGTTTCTGCTTTTTTCCCCTGGACTTCCAGATGTGTCACTTGTGGTGTTTCCAATTTTTTTATAAAGGCACTTAGTGCTATGAATTTTTCTCTTAGCACTTCTTTCAATATATCACACAAATTTGGGTATGCTGCTGCTTCATTTTCATTGAATTACAGGGTGTCCTCAATTTCTTTCTTTATTTCTTCCCTGACCCAGGTGTCATTAAGTAAAGAACTGTTAAGTTTTCACGTGAATAAAGACTTACTTGTTATTTCTGTTGTTGTTGAAGTCCAGCCTTAGACCATAGTGATCTGATATGATACGAGGTATAACTTCAATATTCTTGTATCTGCTGAGGCTTGATATGTGACCTATTACATGATCAATTTTGGAGAACATTCCATGGGATTCTGAGAAGGTATAATCCTTTGTGTTTGGGTGAAAAGTTCTATAGATGTCTGTTAGATCCATTTGATACATGATGTTGGTTAATGTCATTATTACTCAGCTTAGTTTCTGTTTCAATGACCTATCCTTTAGTTAAAGTAGGGTGTTGAAGTCTCTCACTAGTATTGTGAGGGATATATATGTGGTTTTAACTATGTTAATATTTCTTTTACAAATGTGGGTGCCCTTGTATTGGGAGCATAGATGTTCAGAATTGTGATGTCATCTTGATTGACTTTACATTTGATGAGCATGAAGTGTCCTTCCCCCTCCATTATGATTAATTTTGGTTGAAAGTCTATTTTATTGGATATTAAAATTGCAACACCAGCTTGTTTCTTGTGAGCATTTGCTTGGTATATTTTTCCAGCCTTTTACCCTGAGATAATGTCTATCATTGTTGCTGAGATGTGTTTCTTGAATGCAGAATAATGTTTGATCTTGTTTATGCATCCATTCAGATGCAGTCTGTGTCTTTTTATAGGAGAATTGACACCATTGATGTTGAGAGATATTAATGATCAGTGACTGTTAGGTCCCTTAATTTTGATGTTGGTTGCAGGAGAGGATTTGGGGGTTTGTGTTTTTGCAATACTGTAGTTATCTATTTCCTGTGAAGTTTAGGTTGTAGTTTTTTCCCTTTGGAGTGGAATTTTCCTTCCATTATCTTCTGCAAAGCCATATTTGTAGAAAGGTACTGTTTGAATTTGTTTTTGTCATAGAATATCTTGTTTTCGCCATCAATGGTTATTGATAGTTTCGCTGGGTATAGTAGTCTGGCCTAGCATCTGTGGTCTCTTAGGGTTTGCACGATCTCTATGTAGGCCCTTCTGGCTTTTATGGTCTCTGCTCAGAAGTCAGGTGTAATTCTGTTAGGTTTGCCATCATATGTTATTTTGCCTTTTTCTCTTCCTGCTTTTAATATTTTTCTTTGTTCTGTATATTTTGTATTTTCATTATTATGTGATGGGAAGTTTTTATTTTCTTGTCTATTCTATTTGATGTACTGTAGGCCTCTTTTATGTTTGTAAACATTTCCTTCTTTAAATTGGGGAAATGTTCTTCTATGATCTTGTTGAAAATATTTCCTGGGCCTTGGAGTCAGGTGTCTTCTCTTTCTTCAATGCCTATTATCCTCAGGTTTCATCTTTTCATGGTATCCTTGATTCTTGGATGTTTTATGTCAGGATTTATTTTTTTCTGATTTAGCTTTTTCTTTGATAGTTGCTTCAAGACTTACAGTTTTATCTTCTAGTCCTGAGATTCATTCCTCCATTTCTTGGATTCTTTTAGAGAAGCCCAGCTCTATATTGTTTGCTTTCTTCTCTAAATTTTCTCTTTCCTTTTTTCTTCTGTTTCTTTATCATTGTTTCCATTTTTATTTTCATATCTTGAACCAGTTTATTAATTTCCTGTGAAGTTTAGGTTGTTTGCTTTCTTCTCTAAATTTTCTCTTTCCTTTTTTTCTTTGATAGTTGCTTCAAGACTTACAGTTTTATCTTCTAGTCCTGAGATTCATTCCTCCATTTCTTGGCTACTCCCCCAGTGACTTTCTTTGATTAAAAAAAAATGAGATAAATTTCAGAACATCAACCCAATGCCTCATGTAACATAATATGCAAGACAGAAACATCAAAAGCAACTATGTGATACCCTGTTTTCATCAGAAGATATTTTTTCCATAAAAAATTGACCTGCCCTATGGAAATTATCTTTTATATTGCATGGCAATAATTTATCCCTTTATTATAAAAGTCTAAAATATGTGCCAGTGTGTTGAGTGCTCTAACTTGTATATATTTGTATATTTCTGGAAAATAGACAAAAATAAAAATATAGTTAAATAATATTTAGATGATGCTAATATTACCATGCTAGCAGGATGTTTCCATACCACCAAATTATAAAACAAAGAATTATATCGACAGTCATTTTCACTGGAAAAAACTGATTATTTCTTTTTTCCTGCTACAGGTAAACGTTAAGGATAGTTCCCTTAATTTGAGCACACCAAAAAAAAATGAGTTATGATTTTCCAAGTCAGATAATTTTCTGTGTGTATACAAATAAAAGTGTAATGATTTTATTCTAGTGAGCTTGAATAATGAATCACAGAGGAATTTACTAGTGTTTTAAATATCAAACAGATTTGCAGAGCTGCTCTTGTGTGTCTGTTGATTAATAATACCTTGTTTTTCTACATGCATGTAGTCTCTTATTTGAAGTCTTTATTGATTCACCAATAAATATGCTGCAAAAATGTAATGCATTAAAACAATTTTCCAGACAAATGAAACTTTATATAAAAATTAAATACAACAGTAGAGATGATACATAAATATAGATAACAGATAGATAAATGATAGATATATGATAGATAGATAGATAGATAGATAGATAGATAGATAGATAGATGGGTAGATGATAGCAAGTAATTTTTAGAGAACAAAAATTATTATATAAAAATTAAGAAAACTGACAAAACCTCTAAAGTAATGAAAAAATATTGGGATATGAAATATAAATACTGCAAAACTACATAGGAAATAGGTAATTATACCATTGCAAAATCACAACCTCACAAAATCTCGACTGTTACAAATACCAAAAATGAAGGGACTTAGCAATCACTAGACATTACTATCTCTCAACGTCAATGGTCTCAATTCTCCAATAAAAAGACACAGACTAACTGAGTGGATGCATAAACATGACCCAACATTCTTCTGCATTCAAGAAACACATCTCAACCACAAGGACAGACATTGCCTCAGAGTGAAAGGTTGGGGAAAAATATACCAAGCAAATGGTCACAAGAAACAAGCTGGGGTAGCCATTTTAATATCTAATAAAATAGACTTTCAACAAAATTTATCAAAAGGGATGAGGACGGACACTTCGTACTCATCAAAGGTAAAGTCAATCAAGAAAACATCAAGATTTTGAATATCTATGCTCCTAATACAAGGGCTCCCACATTTGTAAAAGAGTTATTAACAAAGCTTGAACCACACATCGATGCCCATACATTAATAGTGGGAGACGTCAACACCCAACTTTTACTCAAGGATAGGTCCTTGAATCAAAAACTAAGTCGGGAAGTAACTTCATTAACCAATGTCATGAATCATATGGAGCTAACAGATATCTACAGAACTTTCCACCCAAATGCAAAGGATTATACCTTTTTCTCAGCACCCCATGGAACGTTCTCCAAAATTGATCACATAATGGGTCACAAAGCAAACCTCAACAGATACAAGAAGATTGAAATAATACCTTGTATCTTATCAGATAACCATGGTCTAAGGCTGGACTTCAACAACAACAGAAATAACAAAAAGCATACTAACACATGGAAACTAAACAACTTTTTCCTTAATGACACATGGGTCATGGAAGAAATAAGGGGAGAAATTAAAGACTTCCTGAAATTCAATGAAAACGATAGAACAACATACTGAAATTTGTGGGACACATTGAAAGCAGTGCTAAGAGGAAAACTCATATCACTAAGTGCCTTTAAAAAGAAAATGGAAACATCCCACATAAACAACTTAACAACACATCTGGAAACTTTAGAAAAAAAGAAGCAGAAACATCCAAGAGGAGTAGAGGCCTAGATAATCAAACTCAGGGTTGAAATCAATAAATTAGAAACAAAGAGAACAATCCAAAGAATAAACAAAACCAAGAGCTGGTTCTTTGAGAAAATTAACAAGATAGACAAACCATTAGCCAATCTACTAAAAGACGGAGAAACACTATCCAAATAAACAAAATCAGAAATGAAAAGGGAGACATAACAACAGACACCGAAGAAATACAAAGATTCATAAGAACCTACTTTAAAGGCATTTATGCCACAAAATTTGAAAATCTAAAGGAAATGGACAATTTTCTCGACCGATTCCATTTGCCAATATTGAATCAAGACCAGATAAACAAAGTAAATAGCCCTATTTCGCCTATAGAAATAGAAGCAACCAGTGATAGTCTCCTAACCAAAAAAAAAAAAGCCCAGGGCCAGATGGTTTCAGTGCAGAATTCTACCAATCCTTCAAAGAGGAGCTAATACCGATACTATTCAAGCTATTCCAAAAGACAGAAATGGACGGAATATTACCAAATTCATTCTATGAGGCCACAGTCACATTGATATCTAAACCCCACAAAGACACAACAATAAAACAGAATTTCAGACAAATTTCCCTTATGAACATTGATGCAAAAATACTCAACAAAATACTCGCAAAGCAAATACAGCAGCATATCAAAGACATCATTCACCATGACCAGGTAGGCTTCATTCCAGGCATGCAGGGATGGTTTAACATATGGAAATCCATCAATGTAATCCATCATATAAACAAACTGAAAGAGAAAAACCACATGATCATATCTTTAGATGCAGAAAAAGCATTTGACAAAATCCAACACCCATTTATGTTTAAAGTTCTGGAGAGATCAGGAATACAAGGCACTTATCTAAACATAATAAAGGCTATATACAGCAAACCAATAACCAACATTAAATTAAATGGAGAGATACTCAAGGAAATCCCTCTAAAATCGGGGACCAGACAAGGCTGCCCACTTTCCCCATATCTCTTCAATATAGTTCTTGAAATGCTAGCCAGAGCAATAAGACATCAAAAGGAGATCAAGAGGATCCAAATGGGAAAGGAAGAAGTTAAATTATCTCTATTTGCAGATGATATGATAGTGTATATAAGTGACCCCCAAAATTCCACCAGAGAACTCCTACAGCTGATAAACACCTTAAGCAAATTGGCAGGATATAAAATAAACAAAAAAGTCAGTAGCTTTCCTATATACAAATGATAAACAGGCAGAGGAAGAAATTAGGAAAATTACTCCCTTCACGATAGCCACAAGCAATATAAAATATCTAGGAATAACCCTAACCAAGCAAGTGAAGGACTTCTTTGAAAAAAACTTTAAATCTCTGAAGAAAGAGACTGAAAATGACATCAGAAGATGGTAGGATCTACTTTGTTCATGGATTGGGATAATTAACATAGTAAAAATGGCCATCTTACCAAGAGCAATTTACAGATTCAATGCAATCCCTATCAGAATACCTACAAAATATTTTGAAGATATTGAAAGAACAATTCTCAACTTCATATGGAGAAACAAAAAGCCCAGAATAGCAAAAACAATCCTATACAATAAAAGATCCTCTGGAGGAATCTCCATACCTGATCTCAAGCTGTACTATAGAGCAACAGTAATTAAAACAGCATGGTGCTGGCACAGCAACAGCCTAGTGGATCAATGGAATCGAACTGAAGACCCAGAGATGAATCCGCACACATTTGGTCACTTGATTTTTGACAAAGAAGCCAAATCCATTCAATGGAAAAACGACAGCATCTTCAACAAATGGTGCTGGTCTAACTGGATGTCTACATGTAGAAAAATGCAATTAGACCCCTATTTGTCACCTTGCACAAAAATCAAATCCAAGTGGATTAAAGACCTCAACATAAAACCAGAGACATTAACCCAATTAGAGTAAAAAGTAGGGAAGAGTCTGGAACACATAGGCACAGGAGACAACTTCCTGAACAGAACACCAACAGCCCAGGCCTTAACATCAACAATTAATAAATGGGACCTCATGAGGCTGAAAAGCTTCTGTAAGGCAGGTGACACTGTCAAGAGAACAAAGCAACAGCCTACAGACTGGGAAAAGATCTTCACCAACCCTTCATCTGACAAAGGTCTAATATCCAAAATATATAAAGAACTCAAGAAATTAAACACTACCAAACCAAATAACCCAATAGAGAAATGGGGCTCAGAACTAAACAGAGAATTCTCAACAGAGGAATATCAAATGGTGGAGAAACACTTAAAGAAATGCTCGACCTCCTTAGTCATCAGAGAAATGCAAATCAAAATGACACTGAGATTCCATCTTACACCCATTAGAATGGCTAATATCAATAACTCAACTGACACCACATGCTGGCAAGGATGTGGAGAAAGAGGAACACTCTTTCATTGCTGGTGGGAATGTAAATTAGTACAACTACTTTGGAAATCTATCTGGCGCTTTCTCAGAAAAAATGCGAATAGGGCTTCCTCAAGACCCAGCTATTCCACTCCTTGGAATATACCCAGAAGATGCACTACCACACAACAGGGACATATGCTCAACCATGTTCATAGCTGCCTTATTCATAATAGCCAGAACATGGAAACAGCCTAAGTGTCCCTCAGTAGAAGAATGGATAAAGAAACTGTGATATATTTACACTATGGAATACTACTCAGTTATTAAAAACAAGGAATTTCTAAAATTTGTGGACAAATGGATTGAACTAGAAATTATCATAATGAGTGAGTTCACCCAGAAGCAAAAAGAGTCAAATGATATATACTCACTTATATCAAGACACTAGTCCAAGGGGTACGCCCCCATGAAAAATTTTACCTACCAGGAAAGTGGGTCCGAGGGGAGGATGTCCTATTGAGACTTTAGGTGTGAGAAGTCTGGGAGAATGAGAAAATAGAAGGATCCAGAGGGTCCTGTAAAACTACAGGCTGGTCTGGGCCCTGGGGTCCTCCTCAAACTATGGCACCAGCAAGGAAAATATAAGCAATAAACTTCAAACCCCTACCCAGTCTAGCTGATGGACAGGACATTCTCCACCGTTAAGTGGAGGAGGAGATCTGACTTTCACACAAACTCTGGTGCCCCATATTGGACCATGTCCCTTGGATGGGGAGGCCTAGTGGCACTCAGAGGAAGGATAATAGGTCACCAAGAAGAGACTCGATACCCTATGAGCATATACAGGAGGAGGAGGTCCCCCTTAGTCACAGACATAGGGGAAGGGAGTAGGGGTGAGTGGGAGGGAGGAAAGAAAGGGAGGATACAAGGGATGGGCTAACAATTGAGATGTAATATGAATTTATTTAAAAAAAGAAATATAGATACTGATTTGAGTATATTATGTTAAGGTAATGAAGTTTATTACATTCCTATATCAAATTACACGTTGAGCCAGGAGAAACAGAAAAAATGTCAGTTATTCATGGAATGAAAAAAGAAAAAATAGAGAATATTGTTATGTACAAAATTGTAGATTGTTGTAAGGATGCTGTCTTACACTAAGTGAGCTAAGCCTTTGAAAGATTATAAACACACACACACACACACACACACACACACACACTAATCTCTAAATGTAAGTGGTGTCTCAAGATGAGCTGCTGAAGATGTGGAGAAAGGACAACATTCTTCTGTTGCTGGCAGGAGTGCAAACTCATGCAACCACTTTGAAATCAGTGTCGTGCTTTCTCAGGAAACTGGAAATAATTCCACCTCAAGACCCAGTCATACCATCCTGGGCATATACCCAAAATGTGCTCCCAACATACAAAAAGGACATTTGCTCAGCTATGTTCATAGGTGCCTCATTCATATTCACCAGAATCTGGAACATCCTAGGTGTCTCTCAACTGAAGAATGAATACAGAGATTGTGGTACATTTACACAATAGAATACTATGCAGCTATTAAAAACAATGAAATAATGAAATTTGTAGACAAATGGATGAAACTAGAAAAGATCATCATAAGTGAGGTAACCCAGAACCAGAAAGGCACATCTGGTTTATACTCACTTAGAAGCAGATATTAGCCATATAATACAGGGCAATTATACTACAATTCACAGGCATAAGGAAGCTAAATAACAAGGAGGACACTGGGGAGAAATTTAGAGTAGCATTTAGACATGCAATTAGAATAGAAACTGGAAGCAGTTGAAGAGAGGGAGCAGGATGGGGTCAACATAGATGTCCCCTGAAAGACTCCACTCAACAAGGGATCAAAGCCAATTCTAAGACTCCCAGCCCAACTTTGTGAAGAGCACTGGAAGTATGAGGGAACAGAATGACCCTGAAGGGACAGGAGCTCTACAAGAAGACCAACAATGTCAACAAATTTTTAGCAATGGGAGCTTGTTGAGACTGATGGACCAACCCAGGTCAATACATGGAGAGAACCTAAGTTCCCCTGTTCAGATGTAGCTGATGGGTCCCCTACTAATGGCAGCAGGGGATATCTCTGACATGGATTCTGATGTTTCCTATTTGGTAACTTCCCATTGACAGGATGTCCTTATCAGGCCACAGGGGAAACAGATGCAGGCAGATAATAGAAGATGAGGGCTACCCCTTTCTGTTTAATAGGGGAAGACGAATGAGGGAAGAGAAAGTGAAGGTGGAGATTTAAGGAGATGAGGGAGGGGGTTGTAATAGGGATGTAATGTGAATAATTTATAAAAAGAAAATTGATTTAAAAAGTTCTCTCATATGGCAAATGATGCATGTAAATTAAGAGTCTTGAGATGGACTTCTCTCTCTCTCTCTGCTACAAAGGTAAATGCAAATATTATCTTATGTATCCTTGTTACATAGACAGAGAGGCAGCCCGGAAACAGAAAAAATATAAATAAGAGGATACAGAGACTAGAGTTTCTAAATGTGTTGCTACAAGATAAAAAACACCAAAAACTTAAAGAAGAAATAAGCATATTCTAGAATATAGGTCTTGTAAGGAATATAGGCCAAGCAATATTGTGATTATACCTGTCTTATTTTTAGAACTTTGACTGTACTTTTCTGTTGTCACATAATATATTTTATAGTAGCATTTCATATCATACACAGAAAAGTAACAGCTAATACATTCTGTTTACATTCCATGGAGGCCCACTGGTTTTATGTTGAAAGCATATTTAGAAAGACTAGGTTTAAACAGAGAGGCTATTTCCAAAATACTTATTTTTATACCAATAGAGTAGAGAATTTCCCAAATCTCATGAGACAAACTGCTTTTATCATAGACGGTGATAATACAAATACCAGTTGTCATGTGCAAAGAATAAGACAAAGTGAAATGTTCAGCACTCAATTAGACATCTATACACACTCTTAGCCACAGCCTCAGAGTCATCACAGAAGATGCACTAAAAATTATCAGCCAAAAAAGTAGCTTGTTACTACATGGAAAAAAGCTCAAGCCAGTTAAAATACCATGACAGATAAAGGGTTCATGAAATCTTACTCTTCTCTGAGGAAAACTGGCTGCTAGGGGAAAGAGAGTCTTGCATGTGTATGCATGTGCATGCATGTATACTCAAGTGCATGCAAGTATGTGTGTGTGTGTGTGTGTGTGTATGTGTGTGTGTGTGTGTGTGTTTGATGGCTCCTGGGAGGCTCTAGTATGTGGTCCTATACCCACAAAAATATAGACACACACACACACACATATATGAACACATACATAAATAAAAATAAAAATCTTTTAAATGAGGTCAAATAGATAAAATAATTTTTATTTCTCAAAATTATTTAAACCCAAAGAAAAAATAAATAATAGCAATGTATAATTAAACTCATATTCATTGCATTGTACAATACTCAGCTCATCATTCCACATAATAGTCATTAGACTGGATGAAACAAAGAAGCAAACAACAATCAAACAAGTGAAAAAACCCAAGCTTTGTGGTATAAACAAAGAAGTTGAATATAAAAACACATATGTTATTAAGCAGACATTGTGGTGAAAATTATCTATGAACTGCAATGAAAGGAGCAAAGATTTGTTTTGATAAGTGGTTGCAGAGTTTCTGTTGTTTCTGTTGCTATTTGCTTGTGATACAGCAAGGTGACATGGAGTCAGAAGGAAGTGAGAGAAGCAAAAGAGGAAAGAATGGACAGAAGCTAAATTATTGCTCTAAAGATTAAGATGCTGTCAATGGATTTACTCCTACGATACCCCCACATAAGACTACAATTCATTAAAGGATTAATCTTTCAATCAGAACATATCTGTTAAGATCAATTTGCTTCCTCAAAGCCCTTCAGTTGGGAGCAAAGCCTGCAATACATGAGCTTGTGGTATACATTTTATACTCAAACCAAAACAGCAGAGAAAATGATACCCTGTGCATACATATCTTTTTCCCATGGGGCATGTTGATCACTGAAAACTATGCCTACAAACATATAAAGTATGTCATTGTTCTTGTATTTTCAGAATGCAGACAAAAATAAAATAATTCCTAAAGGAGGATGTTAAAGATTGCATTTGTGTAACTAATAAGGAATATAATTTGGAAACTTTCACAACTATTTCTTCCCTGGAGATGCAAAGGAACATCTTCTCCTCCTTTCAAGATCCCAAGATAAAATGAGGACCATTTCTGTGATGGTGTGAATAAGAATGCCACACATATATTCACAGGTATAGGTAATATTGTGAGGTGTGACGCTGTTGGGAGTAGGTGTGGGCCAATTGTAGGAATTGTGTCACTGGGAGTGTGCTTTGGGGTGCCAAATGCTGAATCCAACCCTTGTAGTACTCTTTCTTCAAGCTACATGATGATCTAGATGTAAAGCTTTTAGCTACTTCTCAAGTACTATGTCTGTCCATATACCTCCATATTTTCTCCCAAGACAACAATAGACTCTGAATCTGTAAGCCAGATGCACTTAAATATCGTCCTTTATATAACTTATTGTGGTCATAGTTTGTCTTCATAGCAGTAAAAACCCTAAGTCACATTCTAACAACATTCACTCTGAGGAAGAAATTAATTTATTGGTGTTCGTTACAAAACCTAGGTAAGAGGTCACTTCTAGAGATATGAGCACCCCCATATACTAGCACCTGACAAACCTTACCCAGCACCAATGAGGTTATTTTCCATAGTCACCTAGATGGAGTTCTTGACTGTCACCTTCTTTGGTTTCTAGATTTATTACTCTAGCAGCTAGGTACTCAATGAAATCTCAAGCCAGATTCCAGACACTATGGAAATAGGGGAAGGGATGTCAATCAATGCTACTGAGATGCTCTTTTGCCAAAGGGCACAAATGAATCCCCCAAAATAATGGTTGCTTAGCTTGAAGGACAGTCTCTAATTATAGGAGGACACTCAAGATCAATGTTTAGTGAGGTGGTTATAGCTTATTAGTCATTAACCATATTTCTTTAGAATTTATTTACTGTGGTTCTGGGAATTGAAGCTAGGGCCTTGTGCATGCTAAACAACTGCTCTGACAAGAGGACATCCTGAAATCTTAATTTTTCTTTCTTTTTAAAAATTTATTTGTGTGTGTGTGTGTCCACCTGTCTACAGATGCAAGCATGTGGGGTGCACAGGACAATTTATAGGTTCTTGTTCTATCTTTCCATCATGTGGTATCAAACCTAAGAAATTTAATTTTCAAAATAATTTGTAAATATAGCATATTGGAAATCCAGCTTAACACACATATACACAATCTCTGTCTCTCTCTCTGTCTCTCTCTGTCTCTCTGTCTGTCTGTCTCTGTCTCTCTGTCTCTCTCTCTGTCTCTCTCTCTCCTTTTCTCTCTCTCTCTCTCTCTCTCTCTCTCTCTCTCTCTCTCTCTCTCT
>OU015742.1:104191060-104214498 GCA_907169655.1 Acomys percivali
TCTCTCTCTCTCTCTCTCTCTCTCTCTCTCTCTCTCTCTCTCTCTCTCTCTCTTTTCTCTCAGGAGGTAGAAAAATCTTATATACCATCAGAGAACTTGAAATATGTCATTTCACTGAGTGATTTGTTGTGATCTATGATCTCCTAATGATAATTACTGGATTAAAACATGCTAACACTTGAGAAAAAGATAAAATATTCAAAAATTTAAACTTTTTAAAGTCAATGTTTTTTATTAACATAGGTATGTTGAACTACTGAAGAATAGAGTTTACAGTGATGTTGTGGTCTGAATCATGTGTCCTCTCCTCAAATTTCTATGTTCAAATCTTAACTCAGTGACTGACTCTGTAATGATATTTGGCAATAAGTTTATTAAAGATATTACATTAAAATTAAGATTGTTTGGCTTGCCCTAATGCACAGACTATATTCCCAATTGAAGAGTAAGAGAGAATAAACACACAAAAATTTTATTGTTGGTGTATCTGTGTGTATGTGTGTGTGTTTGTGTGTGTGTGTGTGTATGTGTTTCTTTATAAGAACAAGGAGAAGAAACCTGTAAAATATAATAATCAATTACAGAGTTCTTTCTCTTTTCCTATCCTACCTAACAAAGAGAAAAATATACTATGTTAATATCTACTAAAATATTTTTAAATGCAAAGCAGGGAAAAATTAAACCATTTAGGACAAAAGTCACCATTCTTCCCAGTGTTGACTTAACTGAAATTTTTGTCAGTAAAGTAAATATTGTAAGATAACTGAAAAATATGTCACCAGTTAAGAGTGTTAAAATAAAATGTTCCTGTTATTCTTAAAATTACACACCCAAACAACAAATAGAATAATAAAACTGTGGTAAATTTTTGTTAGAAATTGATGGTGCATAAGTTGCCTTTAAAAATAGCATTTGCTTTTCTTGAATAGCTTCTGTACTCAACAGAAATATAGCTGTAGAAGTGATGTTCAGTAATAATTAAGGATCATGGCCTTATTTGCCAAAATAGTACATAACTTGCAAATTGATATTCCTATTAGTTACAAAAACCTAATTTTAATAATTTTAAAGAAAAAATATATATTTGTTTTCATGTTAGGAAACCTCAAGGGTAATGAATAACTAACGTCCACAGAACTGCTGTCAATATGATACAGAGGCTCAAAAATCACAAATATGTGCTTTCTTTGGCCTTGGTGCATAAAGACAGTACAATATGAATTGTATTTTCCATAATCCTCTGATCTCTGAAGTCTACTGTCTGAGCACTGTACATTTTACAGATAGATTTCTATTTGGATCTCTTCTTTCTGAAGCACTGCTGATGTTGTCTAACTACTTGGAAGGTTTTCCTCCATTAATTTCAAAGCCAGTAAGTTTATGTGGTCCAATGTAATCCAGGAAAACTTTAGAGCCATCTGAAATTTTCAGGTACAGTACAAGTTATAAAAGAAGTGAAGTCTTATAAAGTATCTGATTTTATAAAAATATATTATTACAGTCACTAAAATAAGAAATTATTTACAGTGGAACTGGAGTCATAATAATAATGACTTGCCATTAAGTCATAATGACCAAACATTGACAGACACAAACACCATTAGTAACAGCCTGGATAGTACAAGGAACAACACACCTCTCCTCAAAGGTACCAATGACACATTTTGATGAATAGTATGAAATTGATTCCAGTAGCAACTGCATTCCTGATTCCTAGCTGGAATAAAAATACTAACAAATACCATCAAGTAGAATAAGTAGGTCTCTATGATTCTGAGAACTGAACTCTCAGAAGTTCAAAAAACTACCAACTACTTATTTAGAGTTCCTGTAGTATCTATACCATTCACCCCATTACCCCCAACTCACCATACTATAGTTTCTTTATGCTTACCAATTCAACTCTTCTGTGTTTCAAGCTAATCTCAGCCCAATTACACAACTGTGCTGTGAGCTAATGGATGGCCTGTTTTTTCTATTGCTTTCTTCTTCTAAACATCAGTACTTAAAAGTGTAATAACCATTTGGGTTTAATGGTTCTGTCATTGCTACTAAAGGGAGATACTAATCATACAGTTCTGTATTTTTGGTACAGCCAAGAGCACAGTATCCAAATAGAATAATTATCCAGAGTTCAATGAGAATCTTAGAATTCACATATCACCATTAAATTACTGAAGAATACAAAATATTTTCTTAATATACATGAAAGTAAGACCAACTTTTACCTCATCAGATGAAAAGGTTAATACAAACACAGTTCAGAAAACATGACACTATTCTTAAAGGGAAATTAACTACCTTTCTGGTTTGCTCCTATTGACTTTATTTTTCTTGGCTGAACCCATATGCTTCCTGGAATATCACATCATTCTATTTTGTATTTATATATTGATATACTCTATGTGCTAACTCAATTTTAATATTTTAATGTATTTTTAGGGTACCTTAAAATATCACTTCGTTTCCTAATTTAGACAAAGACTTCTTTCAAGTAGAGATAGAGGTCAAGGTTGTCTCCATTTCAATAAGTAGAAAAATAAAGGGTAAGATACAAAGAAGATTATATTTTATACTTCTCTATATAAAATAAAACCTTAATATTGGTAGTTCTGATATTTAAAATTCTTTTATATAACTTGAATTAAATGACTGGAGACTAGTATATAAGAAATAAACTAGGATATGTGTGATTTATTTAAATTTTTATCTAAGATGACTTACACAGAACAGAGAGAACCACTGAATGCTATTGTAAAGTAAGTGAGTCAGATAGAGCTTGCTACATCTTATAAAATACATACCAGTTATTGTACTAGAAATTTGTCCAGGAGAAACTTACTCAGAAGAAAAGAAAACTATATGGCTGCCACGAAGCCTGTGATAATCTAAAATGAAAACATAACATTTTTGTAAAATCCAAAGATAATGACTACTCCTGTGAAATGAGATGATCTTCAAGCACTTTAAGGAATATTGTTTAACCAATGAAGACAAAATCTGATCATTTTATTATTAGTTGCTGTAGAGAATATGGACCTCATGTCTGACACTCTTATACACAAAATGTCACTTCAGCACCACCAAGCTAGCAGTGAGGTACCACATTTCTAGGCCTTTCATAGTTATATTACTTTATTGTTTTGACTTCCAAGCCTATATTCTGTAATAAAGTGAACTAACTTATTTTAAGTTTTGTCTCTCAAGTCTTTCAGAGAGCTAAATATTTTCATACTTTTATTTTACCTGAAATCATGCATCAAGCAGTCAGTGATGAACATTTAGGACATCATTTAAAGTTCTTCCTTTCCCACATATATTGTAGGCATGGTGAATTATGGGTCAAGGTTTTTGTGGGTGGGTTGTTATTCCCCTCCCTTCACTAGAACTCCTGTCTAGTTAGAGGGTATCGTCTTCAGTTTCCATAACCCCTGCTACTAAAAGTCTCACCTAGAGTCACCCCCATATCCTTCTGGGAGACTACTCTGTCTTACGTCTCCAGCTTGCTAGAGATGTTCCCATCTATGGTTTCTTTTCCCTCTGCAAGCCTTCTATCCTCCCAGACCTGCATTTCCCAGGTCTGATCTCACCCCTATTTCTCTCTGTGTTCCTTCTCTTACCCAGTTCCTTCTCTTCAACTGCTTCCACTGTGTACTCTATTTCTCCTTTTGAAAGAGATTTAAGCAACCTCCCTTGAACCATCCTTTTTACATATCTTTATTAGGCCTCTGAATTGTAGTATAGTAATCCTGTACTATATTGCTAAAGTCTGACTTTAAGTGAGTAAATAGATCTTTGTCCTTCTGGGTCTGGGTTACCATCCTCAGAATGATACTTTCTAGTTCCATCCATTTCCCTGCAAATTTCAAGCTTTCCTTGTTTTTAATAGATGAGCAGTAGCCCCTTGTGTAAATGTACCAGTTTCTTTATCCATTCTTCAGTTGAAGGACAACTGGGTAGTTTCCAGCTTCTCATATTATGAATAAAGTTGCAATGAACATATTTGAGCAAATGCCCTTGTTGTATGGTAAGGAATCTTTTGAGAACCTCAAAACCCATCTATAACACTCCTAGAACCTTGTTCCCAGGAGTAGTATAGCTGGATACTAAGGTAGAACTATTTCCAGTTCTCTTAGAAAATGCCAGATTGATAACCAAGATGTGCAGAGATAAAATTGGAGCAGAAATGGAGGGAATGGCCAAACAACAACCAGCTCAACTTGAGACCTATCCCATGGGAGAAAGCCAGCCCAACACAACTAATGATACTCTGCTTTGCTTACAGATTGAAGCCTAGCATAGATATTCTGTGAAAGGCTCTGCAAGGAGTCTTAAGGAAGAGTGGAGGGAAGGATAGTAATACCTGGAAAGGACAGGAGCTCCACAGGAAGACTAACCAAGCCAACTCAGCAAGGTCCAGGGTGGCTTGCAGAGACTGAAGAACAAACCATGGAGCATGCATGGACATAGACCCACTACACTGATGTAGACAATGGGAAGTTCAGTGTTCAAGTGGGTTCTCTAGTAAAGGGAGTGGGGTAAGGAGATTGTCTATGACAAGGATTTTGTTGCCTGCTTTTTTTCATATCACCTGGTCTGGATTCCTTGCTGGCCACAGCGGAAGAAGACATGCTCAGTTCTTATGTGACTTGATGTGCACGAGTACATTGGGCTCTCCCCTTTTCTAAGAAGTAGGGAATCAAGGATAAGGGGAAGAGGGACAGAGGGTTGGACTGGAAGGAAAGAAAGCACGGGGTTATGATTTGATTATAAAGTGAATAAAAATGTAAATTGAGTAATGAAAAAAGAATACTAACTTATCTTTAAGAAGACCCAAGTCTTAGTTACAACACAGAGTAAACAATCATAAAGTTGTTGGACAGAAAAGACATGTGCATAAAGACAGTGATGCCACTGTCAAAAAAAGTTTTGCTTTCTTCCCCACTATATTTTATATCTACATAATATCAAATTTATCATCTTTTTCATAATGTGATATTTTAAGGATACATAAAAGCCTTAAGTACTAAAAATAAACAGGCATACACACACACAATGTCACCACACCTTGTTGTTTGCTTTAAATATGGAAATAAAGTAAATGAAAAAATCAACCGAAAAGTTACAGTATCTAATATGATTACTTTCGGTACATTCCAATTCTATCTTGCTTCATTTTGTGGTTTTACTTATATATGTTTAACTATAAACAGAACTTTTCTTAATATATTTTAAATTCTGTATAAATTCTGTAAGTATACATGCATGTGTTTATTTGTGTAACATGACATGTATATTGTGTAATTTTATTTTATCTACTTAATATCTCATGATTATCTTGGTTGATACACTCATCCAATTCACTCATTTTAATGATTGAATAAGAGCAGAATCTGCTGCTGTGAACAATTTATATATTCAGGATGTGTGTGAGTTTCACCGGGGCATAAAACTAGGCATGAAGTTCTTTGGCAGTAGGAATGAGATAGTTTCAACAGCTATCACTCCAAAGAGATTAACCAATATGCATGTGCAGCAGAAAGGTATATGTCCCACTTTTCTGTCAATGCTTAGTATGAGACTTTAACTTCTAATAGTCTAGTGGGAATTATATTTCATCATGGCTTTGTTTGTAGTGCTCTAATTACAAATGTGGCTGAGAGCCTTTGCTGTGGAGCATTCTTTCTGTGATTCACCTATTTATATACTGCTTTTTTTTAGTTTGTCATCTATTTTATTACTTATACTTTGTGTATTCTGATACAAATATTTCAAATCTCTTCATAGTGTGCTTTATAGCTTTATTTAAAATAATACAGACATTTAGAGTGCGAATGTAGTCAAATTTATGAATATTATCCTTTTTGGTTTGTGCTTATTAAGTTTAAATAATATAATCCCTGCTGTGGGATCATAAAAAATAATCTACAATTTCATCAAATATTTCTAAAATTCTTGATTATACATTTATTTTTTTAAACTTCTTGGGAAATTGACTTGTATCTGTTCAGTGCCTGATGATAACTTTTACACACAAAGGGAGACTTTGTGTATGTCTTTTCACAGTTGACTTACATTGTCATACTACCATATTTTTTATTAGAGTGGCTCATTTTAGGACTTTCTACCACATATAAATATACTGCTTAATCTATAAGATTAAAACCTAATTTTCCCACACTGGTTTATTGCCATGTTATATAATTAGCCTAATGCCTGAAAGGGAAGAATTTTCATCAAGCCTATCTGCTACACAATAGCCTTCAATGCTTTTGAGATTTTATTTAATCTAATGGATACTTGGATTCTTTTTTAAATAAAATTCTTTTTGAGTTTTAGTGAAAGTGCTTTACATTTATACATTCCATAAATTTTTTCACATTAAATGAACCATATCAGAGTATTAAAGGCTCCTTCAGTAATATCTCATATTTTTCTGAATATGAATTATTAGATTCATTCTTAGTTACACATCTTTTAGTTTTATAGACACTTATAAAGGATATGTATTTTGTACCTGTGGGTTATAGAAATATAAATGCATTTTATTTTCTCTTTCAGAGATTTTAAATTTTTCTACTCTTAAGTATTTTAGGAAAATAAGGATATGAATATCTCCCACTTGATAGATACCACTTTTTCCTCCACTATGTCCATGAGGCATGGATTTCTGATCTCTAGACTGACTGGAGGGCACTGAGAGATGGACATTAAATGAACTGTTGTTGATATTCAATGTAAAAAAATAATTTTTCCTTTTAACCTTAATATACAGTAAAATTTCTAGTCCTGTTGAGACTTTTAAAATATATTTTATTAATTTATTCATATTACATCTCAATTGTTAGCCCATCCCTTGTATCCTCCCATTCCTCCCTCCCACCCATTTTCCCCTTACTCCCCTCCCCTATGACTGTGACCGATTTTCAATACAAACTGGCATATCTTACTTATTTTTGAGTTCAAATAGTAATTATTTTAAAGATGTAACTATGCTAATACCAAATGAATTTATTATTCATTTATTTATTTTTATTTTATATACATGAATGATTGTTTGCACTAAATGTGTGTCTGTGGACAAGAAGATCAGAAGAGAATATCTGATCCTCTGGAACTAGAGTTACACAGAAAGTTGGAAGTCTCAGTGTGGGCTCTAGGAACCACATCTGAGTCCTTTGCAATAGTAGTAGTGCTTTTAACCACAGAATAGCCTCTCCAGCCCCAAAGGATATACTATTTTTAAGGCATATTTTTAAATCTGTATTCTTTTTTATGTTGTTGATTTCTATCATCCTGATTTGGCTTCTATTCTTAAACCTTCATTTTGGCTTGTTTTTATTTTCTCATTTTCTTTCTACTTATTGGAGGTAATTAAAAATATTATATATTTCTGTTGCTAATAAATTATTGATATTTATATATTGTGCTAAATATATATTATATTTTCATAAGTAATGGAATTTTTACTTGTAAAAACTCAGTATTTATCTTTTAAAAATATTTTACCATAATAAATGTATACAACATGAAATTTAACAATTCAACCTGTTTTAGGCATACAGATTAGTAAAAATTTCATTCATACCATCTATTCCCAGAATTCTGTTAATCTTGAAAAAGTGAAAGCATATATGTTTTTTAATCAAAGATTACTACTTGTCCCTCACTGCAGCTTTTGGAAACTTCTGTTATACTTTATGTGTTTATGAATCTGATTTTTATAGGCAACTCATATGAATAGAATCATATTTGGGCTGGGTAGATGGCTCACCAATTAAGAGTACTGGCTGATTTTGCAGAAGACCTGTTTGGTCCTCAGCACCCATCTGGAGTTTAACAATATTCTTTAATCCACTTCCAGGGATTCAAAAGATGACTTTTGCTTTACTCAGAACCAGGCATGCATTTTGGACATTTATATATATAACACAAAACATTCATACATATACAATGAAAAAATAAAACAAATATAGAAACAAGAATATTCTTATTGGTTGTTTTATAACAGGATTTTAACTTGGCATAATATTGGTCCTTCCTTATTTAAATGAAACAAGGTGATTTAAACACTGAACATAATGTCATATGTAAACTCTTACTTCTGCCCTTCCATGTGTGGAGCTGTTAGGTTGCTTCTAACTTTTTGTTATTTTGAATAATGTCATTATGAATTAGCTATTTACTCACTAAAAACCCTCCTTTCCATTGCATGGAACATGTATCCAGATGCACAATTGTTAGATTATAGACCTTTAGGCTAGTTGCACCTTTTATTTTGTAAGAACTACCATAATATTGTCCAGCACTGCTGTCACATTACTAACTCTGAACAAGTCTTCTAAAGTTTCCAAAGACACATCAATATTTGTACTTTTTGGCTTTTCCTCCTTCTTGTAGCTATCCTAGTAAAATTTATGTACTATTTGTTTTTAAGCTTTGACATGCATGCTTTAATGCAAGTTTTATAATAGGACAACATTTTTAAGGTCTGGGAAGTACCTTTCAAGTACATGAGATTACAAACTTGCCCCACCAGACCTGGCTGTGGTGGAGGCAAACTCATCTAGCCAATGGTCAAAACAGTCTCCACACTTGAGTGGAGAGTGGGATATGACTTTCTCACACACTCTGGTGCCTCACATTTGACCATGTCCCCTGGTGGGGGAGACCTGGTGGCACTTAGAGGAAGGACAGCAGGTCACCGAGAAGAGACTTGATACCCTATGAGCATATACAGAGGGAGGTAATCCCTCTCAGGAACAGTCATAGGGGAGAGGAATAAGGCGAAAATGGGAGGGAGGGAAGAATGGGAGGATACATGGGATGGGATAACCATTGAGATGTAACAAGAATAAATTAATTTTAAAAAAGATTTATTTCGATACTTTTCTAAAAATTGGTCCTTTCAAAAGTGGGCCTTATGAATATTGATTTTTTAGGACAGTGCAGTTATTTATTTGTTCTTAAATTTATCAGTCTCATTTTGACTAGTTAAATTTTTCAATTTTTCTTTATGTTTTCTTTTTCAGTATAAGGATTGTAAGTTGTGCTTTCTACTTGATTTCTTGGGTCTTCTCATAGATTTTTCAGGATGTTGATAAAATTGCCAGTCCACATAGTGGATTAGCGCTGTTTCATATAATCTTGGCTAGGAAGCTATATAGGAATTTTCATTTTGATGCTTCAACTTTCTTATAATCCATTGTAGACTAAAAGTTTGTTACCCTGTGAAGTTCATTTCAGTGGTCATTGATGTGGTAGTATTAGAAAGTAAGGAATTTAAACACCATTTTTTTAACAGAATAGAACCTGTGTGGATGAGATTATTGCCATTATAAAAGGAACCCTGAAGAGCCTCATAGTTCTTCCAGGAGTGAAGCATAACAGGATCATAAGTCTCTGAAAAGTAACTGTACTTGAGAATATGACCTGGTTTCCCATCCTACATGAGATACCTTTCAAACCTAATTTAGAAATCCAAAGCATAACTTTGTTTCTACATACCAAGCTGGATAGCAATCCCATTATTAAAACACTGAATATAGATGGTCTAGAGTTCTAGCTAATCTGAAAGGAAAATGTCTATATTTATTCAATTTTTAAACTCTTTACTAAATAAGTTGATATCTCCCTATATATATATTATATAAATATATATTATATAAAAATATTCATATGCATATATTTATTAATCAATAAAATATGTATTCAATGTATAAATCTTTATAAATGCGTATATATATAAATATATAAACCTTTATGAATTTTATTCCATTTTAAAGTTTTTAATATATTCATTTCTCTATATATAAATGTATATACATAATTAATGTCATCTATCAGAGAACAGTAAAATGTATACTGAAATCTAAGAGGATTAGTAAAAAAGAAAGAATAACATGTATGTTTTTTGGGAAATCCAGGTTGCCTTATACTCTGATTTCCAAGCTGCCCTTAAAAATTAGAGTTACTACATGTTGATTTTCTTATGATAACTGGAATCTAAATTGATTATTGTTATCCCAGAATATGGAAATGCTTATGGTTTAAGCAACAACAGCAAATCATTACTGATTTCCAAATTAGCTAACACAGAAAATTAATGAAATAAATTACAAACACATGTAAATACATTCAGACAATTCAGCAGGTTTTAGATTATGCTTGATTTCTTTAAAACATTTTTCTTTGTTTCTTATGTTATTAATTGTATATGTAATTTTCAGAGTAATTTACTATTAGTTTATATTATAATTTCATAATGGACCTGATAAAGTACTATAGTTTATGAATAAATTACTTACTATTAAGCTCCTTTTATCATTACATCCATTATTTTATTAAGAATTCATTTGTTACAGCATGTACAGAATCTCTTACAGAAAAAAAAATATGATTGTAACAAATATATCACCTGAGAAATAAAAGCAATTCAGGCCCTAACTGTTCAGTTTTCATAGATTATTTTCAATCTGATATCTTTTAGTGTCTTGATTTAAATTTTGCTTATATTCTCAATTTATTAGTTTAATCCAAGTTTCTGAGAACTTATTCAAAGCTTTTAACAGTACTTCATCTTTATGTGCACTAAGACAAATCGCAGGATGTGTTGCACCTGCCATGATGAGCATCTAACCACTGAGAGAGCAAAAGAGAGAGTGCTTACATGGAAATACTTATATATTCAGAGCAGAATGGGCCTGGGAAAGATTTTTTGTTGGACATCGTCAAGAATGGCAAGAAAGTTATTTCTTAATATCCAAACATTGGGAAGAATATGGAAGGCATGCCAGAATGATCCCTGTTACAAAAAAAATCAAAGTGTTGAAATTCAAGTTTCCTGGCACCCCTTGTTGAAGATGCTATCTTTTTTTCTAATATATGTTTTTGGCACCCTTTGTCAAAAATCAGGTAGTCATAGTTCTGTGGACTTATATTTGGAGCTTCTTTTCTATTCCACTGAAATATACATCTATTTTTGTGTCTGAATCATACTGTTCTTATTACAGTGACGCTGTACTATAACTTGAAATCAGATATGCAGAGACTTTCCTGCTCTATTTTTGTTGTTGCTTTCACCATACATTTGGCTTCATTTGGTGTCATTTCTTTTTTTCCAAATACATTTAGTATTGTTTTTCTTTTCTATAGCTGGGAAGAACAGCCCTGAAGTTTTATTAGGAAGGGTTGCTGTGCTCTGGTGGAAACACATTGCCTTGCCTGTTATTGATCTCAATTTTTTTTTTTTTTTTTTTTTGCTGGCATCAAGACATGGGGATTTGAAAAAAAAAAGACATGGGGATTATTTCCAATGACTAATTGTAGGTGTTCAAATCTTTTCTTGTCTTTGATAGTGTTTTGTTCCTTGATTTATATTGCCTGCTCTGGTTCTTTTAACAGTGTGATGTCTGTATGTTGTCAGGTAGGGACTGTTTTTTAAGATCCTGCTAGGTATGGCCAATGTGTGTTCCAGGTAAACTGTGCTTTTCAATACTGGGAGATGATGCTTAGAAATGGTAAAAGCTTGGGGAAGGATTCTGAGGTTCACATGAGGGAAGAGAACATGATATTCCAACAGCATCTGCTTAGTTACCTGTCATTGGTTCAGAAAGTGATAAGAGTTCATACCAAGTAGTCGGCTACACATCTGAGGGTAAGAATGGGGACCAGATTTGGAGGAAAGCAGTAAGAGGATAGAGGATCTGTATCTCTGCTACTGCTTAAATTATTTATCAAGCAAGTTTCACTGATGTGCTGCCAGAAAATGCTTGTGGGAGTTGATTGTAGATAAGAGGATTAGTAGAAGGAATTTTTGACAAGAAATTCTGCATTGTCTGATGGAGATGGGGTAGAAGAGGACCTGATCTCCACAGTAGGTGGTCTGCTAAGAGGTGCAGTTGACACTTGAAGATTGGATGAAGAGATGACTCAGGTGAATATCCACAGTTAGGCCTCATAGTGACGCTGTAGGGCTTTAATCTTAGTATTAGGGTGGCAGAAGTAGGCAGAACTTCGAGAGTTTGAGAACTGTCTGATCTACAGTTAGATCCAGGACAACCAGGACTACATGGAGAAAACCTTTCTACTGAAAACAAGGGAAAAGATCCAGTTATGCTACTTCCTTGTCTGGAGAGTCCTGCAAGTTCCCAGAAAATGCCTGCTGGTGTTGGGGGATGGGATGATAAGAAAAGTAGGGAGCAAGGAAGATAGGAAGTTTGAAGGGAAGGTCTGAGTGATCCTTTGGATTTGGGTGCAGAAATGAATGGGGGTGCTATAGCAGGTGCTCTGCTGTACAGTGGAAGATGATCTTGGGGGTGGAATTAAGAGGATAAGAGAGTTGAACATCTGTAGTTATCTTACTTGATATTAGTCCTGGCTAGATTGGCCTGATGTTACTCAGGAAATGGCTACAGAAATTGGAGACTGGGTGAGATAAAGTGATGAAAGACAGGAAGAAAGTTTGGAGTGAAAGATCTGTGTGATCCACTAGAGCTGGCAGCAGAGAGAGAGGAAGGCTCAATTAGACAGTTTGCTGCAGAGCTGGGTATGAGACTGCATATGAGAGTGGAGAACTGGAAAGAGAAAGAAAGATCTGGAGTTAGCCGATGCGCTTCCTTGGCCGGGTGTCACAGGTTCCCAGGGGTTAGGAACCATTTCTACAATTGCTATTTATAGACCCAGCCCAAATGTTTCCTTTTCCAATAAAAATTTTTTCTTCAAATGGAAGGAATGAAAATCAATCAGAAGCTGAGCTGACTAGAGGCAATGCCAAGATGTTCCATTAAGAACTCAAGTGCTCGCTTCGGCAGCACATATACTACAAATTGGAACGATACAGAGAAGATTAGCATGGCCCCTGCGCAAGGATGACACACAAATTCGTGAAGTGTCCCATATTTTTTATGAAATACTACTCAGCTATTAAAAACAAGGAATTCCCGAAATTTGTGGATAAATGGATTGAGCTAGAAATGATCATAATGAGTGAGTTAACCCAGAAGCAGAAAGACTCAAATGGTATATACTCACTTATATCTGCATACTAGCCCAATGGACATGTCGCATGAAAGCCTTCCCTTAGCAGGAAACTGGGACAGAGGGGAGGACATCCTATTGGGACTCTAGAGGAGAGAACAATGGGAGAATAGCAATGTAGAAGGATCCAGAGGGTCCTAGAAACCTACAAGTAGAACATTATGATAGGCAGATTAGGGTCAAGGGGTCCCGCTCAAACTAAGGCACTAGCCAAGGACAATACAGGCGGTAAAATTTAAACCCCTACCCAGATCTAGCCCATGGACAGGACAGTCTCCACACTTGAGTGGAGAGAGGGATTTGACTTTCTCATGTACTCTGGTGCCTCACATTTGACTATGTCCCCTGGAGGGGGAGACCTAGTGGCACTCAGAGGAAGGACAGCAGGTCACTGAGAAGAGACTTGATACCCTATGAGCATATACAGGGGGAGGTAATCCCTCTCAGGAACAGTCATAGGGGAGGGGAATAAGGGGAAAATGGGAGGGAGAGGAGAATGAGAGGATACAAGGGATGGGATAACCATAGAGATGTAACAAGAATAAATTAATAAAATTTAAAAATGAATAAAAATTTAAAAAATTAAATTAAACTTAAAAAAAAAGAACTCAAGAAAACACAGTCTTTTTTCTCAGCATACTCATGCTATTCAGTTTTGATATTTGCTTATCTTTTAAATATATCTTTTATAGAAGGCAAATCTTAGGCTAGGGATGTAGGTGAGTCATGCTGTTTTTTGTTTTTACTTGTTTGTTTTTAGTATTTGGTTTTTTTATTTTACTTTTTTATTATTAATTTATTCTTGTTACATCTCAATGGTTATCCCATCCCATGTATCCTCCCATTCTTCCCTCCCTCCTATTTTCCCCTTATTCCCCTCCCCTATGACTGTTCCTGAGGGGGATTACCTCCCCCTGTATATGCTCATAGGGTATCAAGTCTCTTCTCAGTGACCTGCTGTCCTTCCTCTGAGTGCCACCAGGTCTCCCCCTCCAGGGGACATGGTCAAATGTGAGCCACCAGAGTACGTGAGAAAGTCATATTCCACTCTCCACTCAACTGTGGAGACTGTTCTGACCATTGACTAGATCTGGGTAGGGGTTTAAAGTTTATCGCCTATATTGTCTTTGGCTGGTGCCTTAGTTTGAGCGGGACCCCTTGGCCCAAATCTGCCTATCATAATGTTCTACTTGTAGGTTTCTAGGACCATCTAGATCCTTTTACTTTGCTATTCTCCCATGCTTCTCTCATCTAGAGTCCCAATAGGATGTCCTCCCCTCTGTCCCAGTTTCCTGGTAAGTGAAAGCTTTCCTAGTGTTTATTTTATCTTTCATGCTCAACCCTAAAAAGAACAGTATAATTACATATAATTATTTTTATTATGTTACTGTGAAATGCAGTTCATGTGTTAAAGATTGGTTTCCAATCTAATGGATACCAGGAGTGAGCCATTATTTAGCCATGATGATTCCAAACTAATAAATGCATACATCCAATAATACAGTCATAATTTGTTGGCATTGTTAGCAAATGATAGAAACTTTTAGTTGTGGCCTATATGAAGAAACTAGGTCACTGGAAATATGCCATTAGAGGCTTTATATTTTTCCAGGTTCCTTCTTGATTCTTTCTGTGCCTCGTATGCAAAATGGCATCAAATAATTTGTTCAATCAGAAGCCCATATTAATGACTCAAGCCAATTTTGTAATGAAACTTTTAAAATCATGTGCCAAAATATATCAGTTTTTTAAATTCTTCTTGCTCTCACAGACCTCATGGCAACTAATGTCTAATTAAATGCATTAACTTATGTAGAAGAACGTCAAAATGTCACTTGGTTTAATTTTCTAAGTATTAAAATTTAGTTTCTGAAAAACTTTATATACCACTAGATATGGCTACCTATCTAGGTAGCTATTTAATTATCTTTAGGATAAATGATTATTAATAAATTTTCTGAAAGAAAATATATGCATCTGAAATAATATATGTGCAAATTGTTTAAAATGAAAAGCTATCTTCTCTAAAATTTTTCACTTTGTATAACCATGGCTCATAAACAAACTGTAAATGGAGACTGGTTTTGACAAGATGGTTTTAATCTCTTTTGTGTTTCACAACTCTTTCCCTTGAATTAAAAAGATCACTCTATAAATAGTAATTCTGAAGCTTAGTTCTCTACCTACGAACAACCAGTGGTCCACTAATGAGATCACCAGTTATGAGACTAGCAAAAGAGGTTCCAGAGGAAACATATGGACATCAGGAATTTGAGCTGCCTTTGATCATGATCTAATCAACTACATATGTCCCTAGAGAGGTAACATTGGACCAGTACTTTATTTTCAAAGAGAATTAATGGAGCATTGAAGCCAAAAGTGTCTGCAATGAATTAGACAACCCAGTCAGCTTATCTTTGCATAAACTATGACAGATACCAAATGCACCTTCCAAAACCCATCAAAGCAATTGTCTGTGGATTTTACCAGTAAAATAGAATGCTGCCAGTTTTTTTTCAAATCCTTACTTAACATCTGGAGTCTCAAACTGATCTTTAAAGTGTAAACTAAAATAGATATATAAAGATATGGTAGCTATTAAAAGTTTGGGCAGAAAAAAATGAGAGTTTTCAATAAAGAAGAGTTTATTAGTGATGTTAAAATAAAAATCCTCTTACATAGTTGGCTCACAATGTACTTTTTGCTGATCAGAAACCCCTCTATGTTAATTAGCACATTTTGTTGAGCTATTCTTTTTTTCTTTTTAAATATGCTTTCGTTAAGAGAAAAAGATGAACACAGTGGTTAGGGAAACAGAAGATGCTTTAGATGCATAGAGGTATTGACTGTTTTAATTGTATTTTCCCTGTACCAAATTATAGGTTTCATTATGTTCCTATAAATTTCATAGCATACATTACTCATGTCCATTCCCTACTGCTCCCTTTACCATTCCTTCCTCCTTCCCCTGGTCTCATTTCCTCTACTAAATATCTCTTTTCTGCTTTCTTAGCTCTCTCTCTCTCTCTCTCTCTCTCTCTCTCTCTCTCTCTCTCTCTCTCTCTGTCTCTCTCTCTCTCTCTCACACACACACACACACACACACACACACACACACATACATACATACACATGAATTTTGAGAGAGTCAGACATTTCTAAAAGGCCGGTGGCTATCTGGAGTCATGGAGCCTGAAGGCTATGGTATCTTGGCAGATGATAAGTAGCCCCCACAAGCACTGTCCAGCACAGCCAAAATTGGAATCAAGAAACAGGTTGTTCCTAGTCTAGGAGAGATCTAAGCCAATCAGCCTCTAATATGACCATATATAGTCTAATGCCTCTAGACTGACCAGCCATTTGGCCCGAGTCTATCAGCTTACATCCCTGTGATTTTTTTCTTAGCCCATGTAATCAGATGATCAGATAACACAACCTCTTAAAAGTTGCCTAGTTCTCTTTTAAAAGGCCTGTGGGCTTCTGTCAGGGCAACCACCATTTGTATAGATAGTTGACCCCTGCAAGTAGGCTGTTTCTGCTGAATAATGGGTTTTGTTTTTATATACTATTTGAGTCTGGGGTCTTCCCTCAGTGATTTTCAGACATTTACAATCTAGACACAGTATATGAGAGAAGATATGTAACATTTTTCTTCCTGAATCTGGCTTATTTTATTTATTATATATAATTGCATCCATTTCCTTGAAAATAGCATACATTTGTTTTCTTTATGAGTAAGTTAAACTCCGTTGTGTTTATATACCACATACCCCTGATCATTATACCTTTTGATGGACATCAAAGCTAATTCTTTGCATTGTAAGTCTTAAGAAGAAATCTCATTGTTCTATTAAGAATAAAAATTCTAGAAGTGAAACAGTTGGAAATATCAAAGCAACTCATAAAAACATTGAACAAAACATGGTAGAAATACAGTTGTGGCTTTCTCTAATTCTAGACTATAGTCAGCAACCTGTTTGTGTACAGATATAGAAATGTAAACCTCTGTGGTTATGTTTGATCATGCCCTCCCTACAAATATCTCCCTTTCTAAAATTCTAACCAGACATATCATAGAGCAGTCTGATGTATCAATTCCCTCTCTACTGCTAGGTCACAACTCTGGATTCTCATATTTCAATATTCGATTCTCAATTTTTCATTAGTCCTAGAACAGATTACTAGTATATGTGATTATATCTTTGACAACTTTTGACCATCGCTCTTCATATTTGAGAATTTGTGAGATTTCAGGTAGAAGGCATGATCAAACTACTAAATATAGTGAATATTGTCGAAATCACAGATGTAGACTTATTATATTGATTCTATAATTAAGTTGGCAGTTTTAAGATGTGTTAAACAGCAAACATTATGTTGTATTTTCACTAGCATATACAACATGTTAGTGTCACACAATGCCTTGAGTCCTTCTTCACTAAAATATGCCTTTCTGACATATTTATAGCATCTAGAATTTGCTATACACTCACCTCATATTAATCTTAATACTATCCACAAAGCACCCAAGCTCATTCTCATCTTATTCTTATTTTACTTTAATTCCAACCTAACTTGGTTAACTCTAATCTTCCACTCAACTCACATCACAAAAGCTTTTGCAATGATTTTTTTATTCCACTTATTGAACATCACAGAACCTTTAAAGTTAAGTTAATGATGCCATTTTTTGCTGACACATGCATAATTTTTATAACTTTTTTAAAGCCCACTGAAATCTTCCAAAAAACATTGACAGGGCTGGAGAGATGGCTCAGAGTTTAAGAGCAAGGGCTGTTCTTCCAAAGGTCCTGAGTTTAACTCCCAGCAACCACATGTTGGCTCACAACCATCTATAATAAGATCTGGTGCCCTCCACATGCAGGCAGAACATTGTGTACTTAATAAATAAACTTTAAAAAATAAAAAATACAAATAAATAAATAAATAATAAAAAAACATTAACAGGGTATGGTGATTTGATATTCCCTATGTAGTTCAATATGCATAGATTTGAAGGAAATATTACTATGACTGAAAAATATATTATAAGTATAACCTAAACTTGCATTAGCCTTTGAAGAAGTATGGTAACATACCCACATTTAATTTTCAATGCTAGGCTATTCCATCTAATGTTGCTATTTAATACCCTTCCTTTAGCAAATGATTAATATTTTATTTCTGAGTTTAAGGTTAGGACTTTTATTAAATCATTCAAAGATGAGCACGTTAAATTGTCAGGCATAGATAGGAAAAGATGGTTTGACAGAAAATGAGTCTTCACTCCAAATGCCACCACAAATCATGGTATTCACTATGAATAAATATAGGCAAGTTGGTTTAAACTTTCCATGAACTCAAGATATAATGGGACTACCTAGAAATGTCTAAACTAAGCATGACCCTCAATGTCTAAATATTCAAACTGTTATGTTATATATCCTTATACATTGTCATTTTGTGGCATCATATGTTGTCATTTTAAATTTACTCTGTTTCTTAGAATGAAAGACAGATAAAATTGTAGTCCTGAAGTCATTATGAACTAAGAGATAGCTAGATAATGTATAGTTAGGTCAGTCCTAATTGAAAAGTCATGTATTTTTGTAAGTTTTAGACTCTGTTAACCTTTAGGCCTTATCAACTTTTGTCACTCTGAACTCACTGTGACCATATGTAATGGATACATAAGAAATGGTTTGCTTTAAAACATGTAACTTGCTGCATTTTAGGATTCATCATTTTTTGTGAATAATTGCCCTTTTTTTACTCTGAGGTAATTCCTTTTTCTCAGAAGTATAAGTACGGTGACCAACAGTAAACAACGTTGAAATTGGGAAACTTAACTTCATGCAGTGAAGTTAAAATGCCTAATTTCATCCACATTTTCTCATGAATGTTTGAGTGGTTTATTTTCTTTCTCTCTCTTAATCCTTATTTACCTGTAGATTCCCAAATAACTTAGCAGGCTTAGGGCTTACCATCAGCCTTCTAAGGCTAGCAGGCCTAAGTTTACATTAGCGTTCTGGAGATTTCCACAAAGAGACTTATCTACAGATCAAAAAGCCTCCTTTTAGAACACGATTTCGGTTTCTAGCTAGAACTACTTTACAGCATCAGCTGTAGGAAAAATGTGACTAGTTTAAGTTTTCATATTTGGCTGCCTTAAACACTATCTAGAGAAGGAACTCTGGGCTTCCTTTCCTCTTTCTTCTTTTAATCATGATCAATTGCCTGAGGCATCAGCTACGCAACCCATGAGATGAAGTGAACTGGAAGGTTTTCCTCTTCCAGCCCCAGAGACCCTACCTTGGACCTTCCCAGAGCCTCAACAGGACATTAACAACTTGAGACTTCTAACAGGGACTTGGGATAGGTACATCAATATGGATAAGACCTTCCTGAGAGGCTGAAAAGGATAGATAAGCAAACAGAGAAAGAATCATGACTCTTTCTGTAGAGAAGAAATGTCAGTTGCCAGTCCAATTGGCTCTAGAAAAGAGAAAAAGAAATGGTCAAAGAATCGTCAGTCTTAGTTGTTCAGATATAGAGAAAAAAGTGTCAGTAGCCAGTCTAACTGGCCCGGAACAAGAGAGAAAGAAGGAAGAATAGTTATTCTCAGTAGCCAGTCTTAGAGTCTTATTCACCTGCTTCTAACAGTACAGGTCAATAAGCTATGTGTCGTCAGCACCTAGTTTCACCCCTGGGTACCAGCCGTACCCAACTTCTGTCAGGTGCCATTGCATTCAGCCCCAGAAACCTTTCCCTGGACCTTCTCAGAGCGGCAACCAGGGATTCACACATTACAGTTGCACAGCATGTGTCAAAGACAGGCAGGCAAAAGACTCCTAATTGTTGTTGTTTGTGCTGGCCATCTTGATTGTGTGGAAAGCTGTCAAGGAAACCCACAACTCTGAGACTTGGGAAGGAATAGCATGTCTAAAAGAAGGTAGTGTCCAAAGCGAAGTGTATCTGAGTCATATGTTACTTGGGTGGCCATCATAGTACTCATATAGAAGTGTATCCTGGTACTCTGAACCCTGAGTAGAACTCTGGCATGGGATAGTATCCCAAAGGTATCCTGAGTCACAGAAGCCCAAACACTACATAGCTCTTAGATGAGACTTCTTGCGCAGAGAAGTTGCAGCCCCTAGAGGAGGGTTACTCCAATTCCTCACGAACTGAGAAACTCAAGAGTCAGAGCTCTGCTCCTCCTCTAGAAGTTGCAACTCCCAGGGGATAATTACTGTAACCCTTGATGAGCTGAGGAGCTTGGGAGCCTAAGCTCTACTCCCTCTTCTCTTCTTCTAGGCTTATTCCAATGGAAGAGCCAAACCAGGCTTTAAATCTATTAAAGAAATTAGCTGGAAGGACTAATCTTATATTGAATGCCTCTGATTTTAGAAAAAGGCAGCAGAGAACTGGGCAGACATAGCCTTTATATAGAATTTCTTGGGAGGTTGAGCTTTCTAGGGCAGGAATATCCAGAGAGGATTGGCATTATTTCAGGTCTTCAGCTTGGGGAGGAGGGGGATTAGTTAGATTTCCTGTTCAAGGATTTGTTGGTTCTCCTGCTCAGAGATTGTTGGGGTTTTGTCCAGACATTTTTACCTCTAATTAGCACAATCTAGGATGAGTCCTACTGTGGGACTAGAGATAACAGGTAAGAACTTGGCTGTTGAAGCTTTCTCAGGCTGAGGTCTCAGCACTTTTTCCTTGAGGGGTTATAAATCTTTCAAAGTAGAAAAATGACAGATTCCATGAAGGAAGACCTTTCCCTGCAACATGAAGGAATAGCCAACAGTGATTGAAGAGGAGTGGTTGCCCTCTTGCACAACTCCTGTGAAGGCAGTAAGCTGAAGCAGGAAAAGTTGTTGTCATAAGAGACAGGTCCAATGGAGGCAGGCAGTAGGCATTCTGAGGCAGGAAAAGTGTTGTCTCAGCCATGGCTTTAGGCTGAAGCAGACATCACCATGAACAGCTCCCACTGAGGAGAAGACTGAAGCTGTTTTGTTTCCTTCTGTCTCCATTGCTCCAAAGCAGAAAGAGGAGATGACAGCTGTAAGGTGGGAAGGAGGAATTGGTAGCATGCCATTTAAAGCTTTAGTGGCGTGTTCCTCAAGAGTTAGACACAGTTCTTGGGGGAAAGGCAGAGACAGCTCCTACCACGGTGGCAGAACTGGGGGCAGTAGGCAGTAGGCCCAGTGGGCAATGGGTACCCTAGCTTGGTGGATAGGCTGCTTCAGCTGGCATGGATTAGCTTGAAGCAGCAGGCTGCCTCATTTTGGATGGGGGCCCACGAAAGCCAATACAGTTGGCTGCTATCTGCAGCAGCCTCTTTGATTGCTGCTCATGCTTCAGCTACTGGGGCCATACACTAGTAGGCTCTAGAGTTTCATCTTTGATAAATCCCCACTGATAACTGGCTTATTAAACTATGACCTTGTTTTCTTTTCTCTACTAGCCTTCATCTCTCTGGCTATTACTTCACCCTGGACATAGACCTTCACTTTACCTTCTTAAGCTGCATTTAATCTTACACATCCCTTCTGAAACCTGTGACCTGCAGTGGCTTGATTTACAATGGCAGCTTTTCCAGGGGGCTTCTGGGGAGTGGGTATATTTCACTGTCACAGGATAGGAGATGGAGTTTGCTGAAAATTTTGCCCTGCAGAAGAGAAAAGGAGTGTAAAGGTGAGGGAACGAGCAAAGTGTGATGATCTGGAGATTATTGCATCTGTCTAGCAATAACTCAGCTTCTCTGGCTCTGATCCACTAGCAACCAGGTTCGGCTTTATAGATGTTTCACAGAACAAAGACAGACTAATGGTTATCCCAGTGGGACTGAGTAGTACATGACTGATTGGTCATTACATGTCCAGAGTTACAAGTTCTGTTACAATTACAAAATACAAACAACACATAGTTTATTATTGTTGTTGTTGTTGTTATTATAAGTAATTATTATTATTTCTATGACTCTAATTTAAATAATCTAAAGAATATCTTTTCCAAAACAAACAGATTTAAAATATGACAGACTGAGTTTAGGCTACCAATGTTTGTAGTATGTGAGCACTCCAAACAAACAGAAAATATCTGATCCAGTCTTTTTATGAATAAAGAAATAGTAATATCTAATTTCTTTTACTATATGAATCATAATCTATGATATAAAGTAGGATGAGTTTAATTTAGTGTATCTATCTTATTTACTGATTCTATTCCTCTAGAGTTGTACACATTAATACATCCTATCTAGTTTTTGTTTTTGTTTGGAAACAGGGTTTCTCTGTGTTAGCCTTGTCTATTCTAGACTCACTTTGTAGACCAGGAATACCTGGAACTCAAAGATATCCATCTGCTTCTGCCTCCTCAAGTGTTGGAATTACAGATGTGTGCCACTATGCCTGGCTATGACTCCCTGTCTTTAAACTACATTTTCAGAGACCTCTAAGCCTATAATGAAAAGAGCCATTGAATCTGTAACCTTTTCTCCAGGCCAGTCAGATTTTGTCAATAGTCCTTTGTCTAACCTGCACAAATATATAGTTATAGTTACCCCAAGAAGATTATTGAAACAATGGTCTCATCCTGCTATGTGCTTATCTGTGCTTAGTGGTATCCAGGGCTTAGAGAAGACTTCCAAATAGTGGCCAGATAAATATAATTTTAGGGTTTTTCCTTTAAAAAGACTCAGATGTAATTTTTCTCAATACAGGCCAAATAATTTAAACCCCTACCCTGATCTAGCCCATGGACAAGACAGTCTCCACACTTGAGTGGAGAGAGGGACTTGACTTTCTCAAGTACTATGGTGCCTCACATCTGACTATGTCCCCTGGCGGGGGAGACCTAGTGGCACTCAGAGGAAGGACAGCAGGTCACTGAGAAGAGACTTGATACCCTATGAGCATATACAGAGGGAGGTAATCCCTCTGAGGAACAGTCATAGGGGAAGGGAATAAGGGGAAAATGGGAGGGAGGGGAGAATGGGAGGATACAAGGGATGGGATAACCATAGAAATGTAACAAGAATAAATTAATTAAAAAAATAAAAATAAAAAATAAAAAAAAAGAAAAGACATAAATTGAATCATAATGCAGAAAGTCCCCAATAATTCAACATGTTGAGACCAAAACCCAGAAGCTAGGTAGAAGTACAGTGATTGTAGCAATCTGCTCAGCTTTGCTGGAACTGTGTCAAGGAGCTATGCTGGATTCATGACTCTTGCTGTTTCCAGTGAATATGTCTGTTCTACAGCTTCTTCCCCATAACTTGTTTTCCTTGCTTGCTGTTCAATTAAAATTCATAATTCTGTCATATGCTTCTGAATCTTCTTGAATTCTGCTGTAGTCTCCTAATCTTTCAATGTAATTCTAATATCTTCATTTAT
>OU015742.1:104214898-104233777 GCA_907169655.1 Acomys percivali
TCTTCAATTCAATTCCATCAACCAACCTTCCTGACTCTGACTGTCTGTCAATAACATGGTATTTTAATATTACAGCATGTAGAAGTATTTGAGGTCTGGGATGGGCATACACTCTGCGATTATTTTATTTTTCAATATTATTCTTGCTCTCCTGGATTTTTGCTTTTGTTTGTTTCAACTTGAAACTAAAATGTCTTTTCAAGAGCTGTGAAGAATTGTTTTTGGAATTTCTATGGGGATTCCATTGTATCTGTAGATTGGATTTTTATAGCTTGGTCATTTTTTATATTGATCATACTAATTATGAACAATGAGAGATCTTTCCATCTTCTGATATCTTATTCACTTTATTTCTTGAATGACTTTATCATACAAAATTTTAATTTCTTGGTTAGAGTTAGCATAAGAAATTTTATATTATTTGGGACTATTGCTAAAGGTGTTGTTTCTGTGCTTTCATTTTTAGTCCACTTGTCATTTGTATATAGGAAGGCTACTGATTTTTGAGAGTTAATTTTGTATCCAGACACTTTGGTGAAAGTGTTTAACAATTGTAGGAGTTTCCTAGTGGACATTCTATGCTCATTTATACAAATTATTACACCATATGAAAATGAAGATGCTTTGATTATTTCTTTCTCTCCAATTGGTACCCTCTCTCCAATTTGTACCCTCTTGATCATTTTCTGTTTTCTCATTGCTCTAGCTAAGACTTGAATTGTGCTGTTGAATAGGTATGGAGAAAGTAGACAATGTTGTTCTGTTCCTAATTTTAGTAGAAATGCTTTGCATTTCTCTCCATATAAATTGACATCATCTATGGATTTACAATAAACATAAGTTACTATGACAATTTATGTCCTTTGTATTCCTACTCTATCCAGGACTATTATCATAGAGACCTTTTCTCTATCTATTGAGATGATGATGTGGTTTTTATCTGTCAATGTGTCTATATCATGAATTATATTAATTGATTTATGTATATTAAATCAATTATTCATTTTCATAAGAAGCCTATTTGACTATGGTGGATGATCTTTTTTTCTCATTCTATCATATATTACATCTCAACCACAGTTTCCACTCCCTCCCCTTCCCACAGTCTCTCCCTGGCCTCTTCTCTCACCTAGATCCACTCCAACTCTTCCTTTCCTCACAAAGGACCATACCTGCCAAGGACATCATCCAAGCATAGTATGACAATCTACAATATGACAAGACACATACTTATCACATCCAAGGGTAAAGGGTCTCATATGTAGGCAAAAGAGTCAAGAACATGCCCCATTTCCACTATTAAGTTTCCCACAAGGATATCAAACTACTTAGCCATAATATATATGCAGAAGATCTACACTTGTACAAGCTTCCCAATCTCTACAATTCCCTATGAGTTAGTTGACTCTGTGGGTCCTGTTCTCTTGGAATGTGCCTGACCACTCTGGTTCCTTTTATCTTTTTCACTGTCCTTCACAAGACTTTCCAAGCACTGCCTAATGTTTGGCTGTAAGATTTTGGATAAGTTCTCATGGGATGTTGGATGTAGTCTCTCTGGTATCTTTAATGAGGTTTCTGTTAAGCTCTTGTCTCAGAATCCTCTGTAGGTAGGAAATCCTGTGGTCAAAAGTGTTCCTGGGTTGGTGTCTGGATTCTGCCACTTGAGGCTTTGCCTGGTTAGAGGAGATGGCCAGTTCAAGAACCACGTCCTTCATAACTAGGAGTCCTTTCTAGTTTTACTTCCATACATTCCATGAAGTTTAAATTACACTAGGCTTCCACCTTACCCCCTGAAATGCATCTACTTCAAATCCTGTTGTTTCTATAAGTATTTTCTCTCTCATTTTCCCAAACTGGTTCCTCCCATTACCACTCTAACCCAAACCCAGTCCTTCTGAGAAATCTATTTTATTCCCCCTCCCCAGGAGATCCTTACATCCCTCCTCAGCCCTCATTGTTGTTTAGCCTCATTGAGTATATGGACTGTAGCCTGACTGCCTTTTACTTTAGCTAACAGACAGATCATATTTTTGTGTGTTTTGGATTCATTTTTCAAGTATTTTATTGAGTATAAAATTCTCTTATTTTGTTGGGTCTTTATGTATTTTGGGTACCAAAGTAACTGTGCCCTAATAAAATGAATGGAGAAAGGTCTCTTCCATTTCTATTTTGGGAATAATTTGAGGAGTATTGGCACTAACTTTTCTGCATAGAATTCTGGAAGATTTCTGCATTAAAAGCATCAGGTCCTGGTCACTTTTGCTTGGGAGACTTTTAATACTTGTTTCTATTTTATTAGGTATTATATGCCTGTTTAAATACTTATCTCATATTGATTTAAGTTTGGTAAACTTAAACTTTGGAGAATTCATTCATTTCTTTTAGATTTTTCATTTGTTGGAGGATAGGTTTTAAAGTATGTCCTTAAAATTCTCTAGATTTCCTCAATGTTTGTTCTTCTGTCCCCCTTTACACTTCTAATTTTGTAAGTTCAGATATTCTTTCTGTTGCTTTTAGTTTACCTTGAAAAGAATTTATCATCCTACTGATTATCTCAAAGTATCAACTCTTTGTGTCCTTGTCTTTAAGTACTAGTTTTTGGTTTTGATTCTATTTTATTGAGTTCACTCTGAGGTTTGATTATTAACTGTGATCTACTCCTTTTTTTATGTGTAATTTTTTTTCTTTTTATCAAGAGATTTCCTGTGTATTTTAAGTTGGTAGTACAAGGTCTTTTCATTCTTCATTTAATTCTTATTCTTCTTTTCCTCCCACTCCTCCTCCTCCTCCTCCTCCTCCTTCTCCTTCTCCTTCTTTGCCTCCTCCTCCTTCTCCTTCTCCTTTCTTCTTCTTCTTCTTCTTCTTCTTCTTCTTCTTCTTTTTCTTCTTCTTCTTCTTTTTCTTGCATTCAGTGCTATGAACCTGCTGCTGAAAGCAATTTAGAGTATGTTGTATATTTATTTGCATTAAATTCTAGAGACTCTATATTTTTTCCTTGACCCATATTTTACTCAGTAAAGAGTTGTTTAATTTCTATGAGATTATATGATTTCTCTTTTTGTTGATATCCATCTTTAATCCATGGTGGTCAGATAGGATGGAAGGAATTTTCTCTTATTTCTCATGTTTGTTGAGATTTGCACTTGTTTGTGTCTGAATATGTAATCTGTTTTGGAAGCTGTTTCATGAGGTACTGAGAAGAAAATAGAATCTGTTGTGTTTGCATTAAATAATCTGTAAGCATCTATTGGGCCTATTTCATTTATATTTTCAGTTAGCGTCAACATTTTCCTGTTTAGCTTTTGCTGCATGACCAATCTATTGATTAGAGTGGTGTATTGATTTCATAATTATCTGTGTTTGGGTCATTATCCTATATAACCAGTAATCATGCACATTTTTTGAATTAGGGTACCTTTGTGTTTAAAGAATAGATGCTAAGAATTGGCATGTGTTCATGGTGGATTTTTCCTTTGATGTGTATATAGAATTTTTCTCTATCTCTCCTGATTAAATTTGGTTTGAAGTCTATTTTGTTAAATATTATAACGGCTATATCAACTCGCTCCTTTGGTATATTCCCCTGGATTAATTTTTCATAACATTTGCCCTGAGATGATATTTATCATTGATTTTAAAATGCATTTCTTGGATCCATAAGTATTGATTATGTTTCCACATACATTATTTTATTTTGTGTCCATTCTCTTTATCTGTTTTATTGGGAAATCGATACTACTGATATTGAAAATTAATGACGAGTGATTGCTGATTTCTGTTATTTTGTTTAATATGTTTGCTTCTCCTGTTTTGAATTTGATGTTCTGGAATTATTTAATCCCTGTGTTTTCTTGGATGTAGTTAACCTTTATAGGTTGAAGGGTTTTTTATTTGTTTTGTTTTGTTTTTCTTTCATGTTCTGTGGGGTGGATTTATAAACAGATATTGTTTAAATTTGGTTTTATCAAGGAATGTCTTACTATTTCCATCTATGATGATTGAAAAATTTGCTAGTTATTGTAGCCTGGACTTGATTTTGTGGTCGCTTACAATCTGTTGAACATCTCTTATGAAATTTATAGCTTTTAGAGTCTCCATTGAGAAGATGGGTGTTATTCTTATAGCGCTATCTTTATATGTTACTTGGTCTTTTTCCCTTGCAGCTTTTAGTACTTTTTTCACTTTGTATATTTGGTGTTTGTTTATTATGTGCTAAGGGAAATTTCTTTTTTTGGTACAGTTTATTTGTCGTTCTGTATGCTTCTTTTACTTTGATAGCCATGTTCTTCTTTAGATTAGGGAAATTTTCTATGATTTTCTTGAGACTATTTTCAGTGCCTTTGAACAGGGTATTTCCTCTTTCCTCTATCCTTATTATTCTTAGATTTAATCATTTTTTGGTGTCCCAGATTGCTTGGATGCTTTGTGCCAAGATTTTTTTAGAGTTAATCTTTCCTTTGACTGAAGTATTCATTCCTTCTATTGTATCTTCAATGGATAAGATACTCTCTTACACCTCTTTTATTAATTTTTATAAAATATTTATTTATTTATTTATTCTTTATACAGTATTCTGCATGCAGGTATGTCATAGATTGTTTGAGCCACCATGTGGTTGCTGGTAATTGAACTCATAACCTTTAGAAGAACAGAAGTGATTTCTCGTCTCTTACATCTCTTGTTTAGTGTTGCCCAAGCTTGGTTCTATGATTCCCATTCAATTTTTTTTTTTCATTTTCAGAATGCACTTAGTTTGAGTTTTCTTTATTAAATCTATTTCTGCTTTTTGTATCTTGTACACTTTTATTCATTGTATTCCATTGTTTATTTGTGCTTCCATAGGTTTCATTAAATGATTTATTCACTTCTTCTTTAAGAAATCCTATTATATTTATAAGTGCATTTTATAGTCTTTTTTCTTGTGCTTCAGCAGAATTGAAATAATCGCAGCCTGCTGTGGTAGAGTTGCTGGGCTCTAGCACAGCCTGCTGTGGGTAGAGTTGGGGGTTATTGATTTTGTTTTTACCTTGGCATTAGGCATTTGAGATTGAGAAGATGTTAATTCTAGGTGCTAGTAAATGGTATTGTGTTTGTTGAGAGGTTGTCTTGTCCTTGGTTTCGGTTTTCTCTCTGGTTCTTAGAAGAATATGTTAACTGTTAACTGGTAGAAAGTTCTTCTGGGAAACTGATAGGTGTGGTTACTAGAGTTTCAGATAAAATGTGTTTTATAGGGTAATGGGAGCTGACACTTAAGAATCAGGATGATTACCTCAAAAAGGTAAGGAGACAGTTTTCACATGAGGAAGAATATAGAGTGTTCTACCAAGATCCATTTAGTTATTATCCTGGGAGTGGGGGCAGACAATGTTAAGAGGTCACAGCAGAATGTCTGCTACAGAGATGTAGATGAGACTTGGGAATTGGGCTTTGAAAAATAGTGGGAGAAAGATGAAGATATTTAGTTAGCCTCATTGCTTCCCTGCTTAGAATGGCCTGTATGTTTGCAAGGATTGCCTACAAGAGTTGGGGTTTGAATAAATGGTGCCTATACTCCATACGCAAATACCCATATGCAGACAGAAAGAATTGGGAGAATAGGAATGAAAGATTGTGTAGTTCCCTATAGATAAAGGATTGGGAAAGGGAAGAAGACTTCAGCAGGTGGTCTCCTGTAGAGTTTGGGATGAAATTCATGGATTGTATTATGGAAGGGCTGAGGGAGTGCAGAAGATTTCTGATTAGGATGCTTCTCTGGTTAGAATGATCTGCAAATTTTATAGGGCGTGCCTGCTAGAGTTGGGAAGGAATTTAGAAGTTGTGATACACTGGAAGTTCCTGTGGAGTGGAGCAGCAAATTTTCTACTTCAGATCTGGGAATGAGACTTAGGGATTTTGTTTGGAGGAGCAGAAAGAAAGATGAACATATGAGGTCTATATACATACTGCTGTGGTAGTAGTAGCCAGAGTTCCCAGAGAGTTTCTTCTAGAGTGTGGATCTAGGATAAAGCAATGAGTAGGTGGAGGAAAGTTAGGAGCAGAAGTATATTGCTTTCAGTAGAGTTTGTGGGTAGGGAAAGCAGACTGCAGAGAATATTCTCTTGTAGAGCTGGAGGTGAGACTTGGGGACTGGACTTGAAAGAGCAGAAGTAGGGCTAAAGATTTTCAGTTAGCTTACTTGCTTGGGTGACTAGGGTTGCCTATTCATTCCCAGTGGATGTCTGCTGGAAAGGAAGGTTGGAACAACACAATGGGTGGGGGAGGGAAATTTAGAGAAGAGGATCTGTTTAATACACTGCAGATAGGTGCAGAAAGAAAAGGGCAATAGACTAGGGAATTTGATTTGGAGGAACAGAGGAAGTGTTGAGCAATTAACGAACTTGTGTATGTAAGTGAACTGCTGTGTGTGTGTGTGTGTGTGTGTGTGTGTGTGTGTGTGTGTGTGTGTTCAGGGTGGACAAATATATTGAATTAATAAAGTATAAGGCACAAAAAAGTGTTCTTTTGCATAGAATTGGATAATTTATTTTTCTCACTCTCTTGATTCCTCATTTTTGGTTCTTTTCAAAGTTCTCATCCTTGGGAGGTGGAGAGATTGCCAGTCAACTAAAAGAATGTATTCATCTTGCAGAGAACCAAAGTATAGTTTATAGAGCTTATAGAGGATTACACAAAGCATCAGTAACAATAGCATCTGGGGATGTAGCACTGAGGACCCAGATTCCAAGTGTATCTGCATTCCCATATACACAAACGTACATGCAGACACACATATACAAATAATTAAAAATAATATTTAAAGTTCTGATTTTCTCTCTGTATAAGTTTTTTTTATTCCATTTATATAGGATTAATACTATTATCAACCCCTTAACTATCAGTACTCCTTTCAAGGGAAGTTTGATTAAATCCTTCTATCTAAGTGCTAGGATAACAGGTTTTGTCCTTTCTGAAAGGAATATTCAGTATTCAATCAAAATACTTTCAAATAAAAAAATTGTTCCTCACATGTCATACCATATGACTTCTCCCCAATGCTCATAACTTCATCTTAATGTCCAATATAACAACAAGGTTTTTGGTTTTCTATTTTCAGTGGTTACACTATTTCACTTTTGCTCTATTCCATAAAAGAAGTTTTCAAAGAAAGAAAAAAAAGTAGAATGATACTCAGAACACCTTTAAGTATACTGTTAGTAGGCACTTTCGTTCATAAACAGGCCTTCACATCTACTTTTATTTAAAAAAAGAACACAAGAAAACAGAAATCTGTAACAGATGTTAAAATTTTACAGAAAAAAATTAAATAAAAAGGGAGGAACTGTGTATATATTAATGTAGCTGAGAAGCAAGGTGTCAGAACTCTGTGAAGCAAGTCCCATCTCTGACTGGCACCAACCTTATCTTCCTCCAAAAAGAATTCCTGGAGAAATCTTAATTCTCTGAGTTCCTTTTTTTTTTCAATAGTTTAATGTATAAGGAGAGGGTCACATTCATCTCTTTTCTTTTCCTTTCAGTGTTTCGTTATACAATGATGGTTACAAATCCACAGGTCTGACTCTCTTGCACATTCAGCCTTGTCTACATGAGTGCTACATTTTATTTCATCCTAACTTTTTTCCTAATAGATTCATGATGGCATAACAGTATAGAAGAAAACAAAACAAACTTCGAGGCAGGGAGGTAGTTCATGGTTGTTTATCTTCAATGGAACATTTGGGCCTTCCTGATAGTCTTTTGAAAGAACTTCACTGGGTTACAAACAAAAACATCTCAGGAAAAATATAATGCTGTGTCACTCTTAGACACTGTGAGACTAAGCATAACTACAATTAAATGTGTCAAATTAGATAAAACCACAAAAAACAGATTCAGAAAAAAAGTAATTTAGGGAAGCCATTTCTCATCAGGCTTTATTTAAATGGAAAGTATTTTCATAGACCTATTTAGTGTAGTTTCTCTTTTCTCTACAAAGGCCAGGAAAAGACTCAATAAAAATATATTAAATTGGTCTCTTTCTTTTTATTAATTTATTTACTATAGGAAGCTCACATATATAAAATAGAACTCATTCAAAATGCATTCTGGGAAGCTCATGCCTGTATCCCAATGTATTTTTTGTGCTGCACTACTTCAGAGACTCATGCACATGTAGTTTCTGTAAGAGGTAAATGCTTGTAACCCATAATTCATTCAGAATTTATAGCGCTAGATTACAAATAGTATGCAAGCACTCATGGTTCATGTAGTATGATATATCCATGCTTATAAAACAGATTTAATGATACAATTACTGTGGGAGATACACATATAACCTACCATTTATGGTCAACATACTCTATCTAAAAAAGTATGCCTTTAGTTCGGATCATAGTTGATGAAGTTTTTGATTCTGACACCATTAACCCAAAATTTCTCAAAATGTCTCAAAATAATAAGACAACACTCATGTTGCTTGTATTGTGTGGGTGGGGGAGCTCTTTCTTATAACACAACAGACATCATGAATATATTATGCTAGATTATAAACTATAACCCAGCACTCATATTGCATGCACTTTGAGAGGCTCATGTTTATAACTCAGATGTCCTTGTGAATGTACTGTTTGTGACTAAAATCAGTAAGACAGCATTCCATGGTGTGTTTTCTGTGAGATGATAATGCCTATAAATCAAGACACATACTTTGTGATTTCATGCCTGAAAACCATCACTCATAGTGATTGTACTTGGAAGACAAACACTTGTAATGCAATGCTTATGTAGTATATATATTTACAGTTAGGATACTTATGCCTCTAATCCAGAACTTAATGTGAATGTGCTTAGGAGATACATTTCTGTAACAGAGCACACTCTTGTGCTTGTACTTACTGTGATATGTTCCTGGATTTAACCACACTTTCACAGTCAACATACTGTGCTAGGTTCAAAACAGTAAGCCAGAAATCATGATGGACACATACCTTTAATCCAGCACTCACGGTAGACATACTGGAGGAGACTCACACAATTAAACTAACATTCATGGTCCGTATGCTGTGGGATTCTTATGCTTATAAACCCAGCATACCCTGGGAATGTACTGTTTTTATTCAAAACAGTAAGCCAAAATGTGCATGGGACATTTTCTGTAAGAAGATTAAGGTGTACAACAGGATTCAAGGAGCACATATGTGTGAGCCTCATGCCTGGAACACAGTACTCATAGCACATATCCTTGACAGATGAATACATGTAATGCAGTACTCATGGTTCATGTATTGATAGTATGTAGTTTGAGGCTCATGCCTATACCTAAGCGTTCATTTTGAATGTACCCAGGATATACATGCCTGTGACAGAGTACTCATGTTGTTTTGGTTACTCTACAATTTACTTTATAACATCACAGTCAAGGTACAGTGCTAGAAAAACACCTGGAAATCAAAACTCCTCATTTATGTACTCTGGGAGACTCACACTACTAACTAAGCATTCTTGTATCAATGTACTGTGCATACCTCAAAACAGCAAGCTATACTGTTGGTGGCTCATGTTTACAACCTAGCACTCATCATAAATGTATAGTTTTAGATTACAAACAGTATGTCATCACTCATGGAGCTTGTACTGTGTGATGATCTTTTTGTAAACCAGCACTCATTGTGTTTACACTTGGAAAATTAATGCCTGTAATGCTATAGTCATGGTAGAAGTGAGAGGTTTATACATAAAACTCAGCACTGTTTGTGAATGTACTCAGGAACCATAGTCCTATCAAAGCTAGCATATTTAGATCCAGGGGGTCTGTACAAACTGCTGTAGCAACCAAAGACAATGCATGCAGTGCCACTAGACCCCCTGTTCAGATCTAGCCAATGGATACCTCATTTTCTACAATTGTGGGGAGAATGGGGACTGCCTCTGACATGAACTCTGATGCCCCCAATTTAATCATTTCCCCTAGGTGGCAAGGCCTGGTGGCACATAGAGGAAGGCTAAGCAGGGTATCCAGATGATACTTGATAGGCTGTGGTCATATTGTGGGGGAGCAGATCCCTTTCTTTCAGAGGTCTAGGGGAGGGGAATAGGATAAAAGAGGGTTGGAGGGTGGACAGGAAGATACAAGTGAGGGGATAACAATTAGAATGTACTCTGAATAAATTGTAATAAAAATAAAAACAATAATCATTGAATTATGCCCCCAAAATCACTCATGTGTTTGTACTTTTGGGCAATATTCTTGCCTATAATCCATCACTCATTGTAAATAAACAGTGAAATATTCTAAACAGTAAGCCTGTGTGTAGCCTAGACATGTATGCCTGTATAGCAACACTTATTGTTTATGTAATGTCAGAAACTCACAGTATTAACTCAGCACTTGTGACACTTATGGACCACACCTCAAGTGGAGTTGGCATGGAACTATTGAGACGGAGCATGTTCAAACCCCAGAAATCTGAAACTTGAGATTTAAAAATCTCATCCTGAGACTGGAAGATATGGAACAAACTCCTCTACTTGTTCTTTCCCTGCCTCATGAGCACATGACACAACCCCAAATTGTTAGAGAGATGGTCAGTCATAAGAGCTTGTCCCCTGTTATCTTTCCCCGTGTAAATAGAACATTGCCATCATCCTAGTCCCTACTAATGGCATACATTCATCCTCAAAACCCCTCCAACTGACCAACGTTTATAAAACCCTATTTCACATGAAATAAAATAGACACATGAGGACACCATCTATTTCACCAAATATCATCTGAGACAGGCTATTTATTCTAAGCTGTAGGACTAGGGAAAGAAGGACCATCCTTTTCCAGAAGAATTTATTGCTGGACCCTGGAATTGACTTCTACACAGGTTGCCACTGCAGAACTGTTGCAGTCAGGCCCCTATGACTATCTGACTTGGTCTCAGAGTTCTGACCTTCCACTGCCACTTGGCTCAGCTCTGGAACCCAAGTTCCAGTTGTAACCTGATTAGACATGGGTGAACTCAAACCATATGTCCCTAAAACATACGTTTAACTGAAAGAGCCATAACAATTTACTGCAGACATGTCTTTTTCTCCTGCACCCACAGCAGGACTGAAAATCTCATGGAATGGTCTTTGTTCTTCCACCCTCCTGTGTTGAGAATCCATCATTCCTGAGGGAATCAAACAGGGGAAACTATGGTTCATCCTTTTCAGCCTGGAGACCATCTACCTTCCAGCAGTGAAAACTGCAATTTCAGCTCAGTTCCCAGTAGAGTTTCTGAGAGATGCAGAACTGCAAGCATCTATGGTGTATGTACTGTGCAAGGCTCATATTCATGAACAATTGAACATTATAAATATACTTTGTGAGACTCAAAACTGTAAGCCAGTATTTTTGTTTCATTTAAGAGGCTCATATTTATAGCCCAGAACTCATGGAGTATGTATTATGTTGAGGCTCATACCTATAAACAAATGACCATTGTGAATGTACTCCAGATATGCTCTAGAGTAATGGAGGACGTACTGTTTGTGCTTACTGTATAAGGGACATGAAAAAACACAAAACTCATTGCAATATACAGTGCTGTATTTCAGAGTAATCCAGCCCTTATGGTGCATGTCCTGTGGGAGGCTAACTCCTCCCACAACAATCATCACTCATGGTCCATATACTCTCTACTTGCATGCCTAGAACTCAGATCTTATGAATAATGTACTGTGGAAGACCTATCCCACAAACTCTGCTCATTACTAACAATGTAACGTCTTTACTCTAAACAGTATGGCAGAACAAATCATGCCTGTAGTGTAAAGGGTAATGTCTTTAGCTCTATTTTTAACATGACTATAGAGTACCATATTGCATACAGCAAGCTAACACTCATGATGCATGGCCTGAAGGAGGTTCATGCCTATAAACAAGTACTCATGGAACATGTATTGTGTATAACTGAGCACTCATAGTACATATACACATGGGAGAATAACACCTTTAACTCAGTCCTCATGGTGCAAATATTTACAGTGGGAAGTTTCATGCAAAAACCCAATCATGTTTTGTGAACATACTCAGTATATATACCCCTTTAAGGGAGTTAATTCATTTTCTTGGACTTACTGTGCAATATTGCCTTCTGTCTATATCCCACGATTTTGAATTTACTATGATAGATAAAAAAGAAAAAGACAATATTCATAGACTTTAACTGTGTGTTTTTATGACTACACACTAGGACTCTGGGAGTATTTCATCTCTGTAACACAGCATTCATAGTGTGTGTACTTGAGAGGTGAAAGCTTGTAACACAGTATTTATGGTGTATTTACTTACAGTGGAATGCTTATGGTTATAACCCAGAACTCACTGTAAATGTACACAGAGACCCACGGCTATAAGGAAGCACACTCAAGTACTTGTACTTACTGTGAGACATTTGTGTTTCATCACAGGAATGCATGGGTGGTTAATGTACAAAAACTCATCAACATTATCCACCCTATAAACAAACTGAAAGCAAAACATATGACAATCACATTAGTGCTGAAAAGAACTTCGACAAAATCCAACATTCCTTCACATTAAAAATATTGGAGAGATGAGAGATACTAGGTACATTCTTAAAAACAATAAAAGCAATATACAACAAGCCTATAGTCAACATCAAATTAGATGGAGATAAACTTAAACAATTGCAATAAAATCAGGGACAAGTCTGCCCACTCTCTCCATATCTATTCAATATAGTACATTAAGTCCTAGGTAGAGAAATAAGATAACTAAAGAAAAACTAGAGAATAGAAGTTGGAAAGGAAAAAATCAAAATATAACTACTTGAGAATGTTATGATAGTATATATAAGTGACGCCAAGTTTTCCAGAGAACTTCTACACTTGATGAACACCTTCAACAAAGTGTATGGAAAAAACATTAACTAAAAACATCAGTAGACCTGTGTACAAACAATAAATGGGATGAGAGTGAAACTAGAAAAACAACACCTTTCACAATAGCCACAAATAATTTAAAAATTATAATATAACTCTAATAAAGCAAATGAAAAAACTGTGTGCCAAAGACTTCATGTCTTTGAAGAAAGAAATTGAAGAAGTGATCAGAGGATGAAAAGATCTCTCATGCTCATGAAAAGGCAGGGGTAACATATTAAATATGGCCATTTTACAAAAAGAAATCTATAGATTCAATACAATTCCCATCAAAATATCAACATAGTTCTTTATAGACCCTGAATCAGTAATTTTTAGTTTCACATGGAAAAGCAAAATCACAAAATAGCTAAAAATAGATCTGCTCAACAAACAGGCTTCTGGAGATATTACTATACCTGACTTCAGGCTGTACTACAAAGCATTGGTGATAAGAACTACAGAGTACTGGCATAGAAACAGACAAGTTGACCAGAGAAATCAAATGGAAGATTCAGAAATAAACTACACACCAAAGGACCCTTTATTTTTGACAAAGAAGCAAAAAACATACAATGGAAAAACAACAAAAACAAAACCATCTTCAACAAATGGTGGTAGTCTAACTGGATGCCTGCATGTAGAAGAATGCAAACAGAACCATGTTTACTACTGCGCACAAAACTAAAGTCTAAGATATAAAGTGAATAAATATTTAATGGAGAAAAATAAAATACTGATTAAGTGTAATAAAATTTTTAATGGATAAGTTAAAAATTAAAAAAAAAAACAAATAACAAGCTCCTCATAATGAATGTACTCTGGAGATATCTGCTTATAACACAGGACTCTTAGCTTATGTAATGCTAGGGGCACACACAGCGTACTTTTTACCAGTGTACAGTGTGATTTATAACAGTAAAACAGCACTCAAGATGCCTATACTATCAAGCATATAATCAACTTTTCAGGATGAATGTGCAGTGCTAGATTACAAAGAGTAAGTCAGCACTCATAGAACTGCTTGACACTCATGTTTATAACCACCTTCTGAATATACTGTATGTAACTCTAAACAGAAAGCCACCACTCACGGTGCATGTACTATGGTAGATTCATGCCTATAAACCAGGACTCATGGAGCTTGTAATGTATGAGGTCCATTTTTCATGTTCATAAACATTGAATACCTGTACATCAGCACTTCTCATGTACCACACAACTAAATCAGCATGCTTATGTCAGTGAACTGCACATGACTCAAAACAGTAAACCAGCACTCATGGTGAACATACTGTGTGAGGTTCCTGCCTTTTAACCAGCACTCACCATGTATGTACTTGGTATAAGAATGCCTGTAACAAAGTACTAATGGGTCATATATGCCTATAAACCAGGAGGCATTGTGATATACTCTGGAGACACACACCTATTATGAAGCACTCATTACTTGTATTTACTGTGGGACATTTCTGCCTATAACTGAAAAATCATTGTGAATGTCCTGTCAAAACAATGAGCCCTCACTCATAGTATATTTAAAGTGGTAGCCAAGTTTTTAACAATAACTTGACAATCACGGTGCATATACTTTGTAAGGCTCCTATCATTAACACTCAATGTTTATGTTTTTGGAAGACAAAGACCTAAAATGCAGTACCCCTGATGCATGTACTTACAGTGGCAGGTTTATGATTAAAATTTAGCACTCGTTGTGAATGTACACACTACATTCATTATCATTAGAGAGTTCACTCATGTGATTGTATGAACTGTGCAATGTTTATGCAAATAACCCAGCACTTGTTATATATGTACTGTGCTAGCTATAAAAACATTAAGCCTGTATACTATATTCATGATATGTGCTGTGAAGGTCACACTTAAAACCCATCACACATTGAGAATATAGAGTGCTATCTATAGTCCTATGTCCACTCCCAAGAGAGAGTTCACTCATGTGCTTGTGTTTACTGTGCAAGAGTCATGCCAACAACCAAGTATTAATCCATAGTGCTGTGCACTCACTAATAACCCACAATAATCAATAGTGAATGTACTGTGGTATGCAAATATCTATAACTCAATATTTATGTACCTGCATTCTGTACACCCATGCTTCATTGTTGATGTGCTCTAGGAGACCAACACTACTAACTCAGCATGCTTGTTTCAGTGTACTATGCACAGTTCAAAAGAGTAATACTCACACTACTAAACCAACACTCATTATTCCTGTATTGTGGAAGGTTCATACTTACAACCCTGCATTCATAGTGAATGTACATTGTTAGATTATACACTGTGAGCCAGTGCTCACCAAGTACGTACTGTTTGAGACTCCTGCCTGAGAGCCAGGACTCACTACACGTGTGATTGGGAAATAAATGCCTATAACGCAGTACTCTTTGCACATGGACTTAGAGTGAGAAGTTATGCCTATTCCCAAACACTCTTTGTGAGTGTCTTTGGGAAAAGAATGCATATAAGTAAACACTCCTGAGCTTGCACTTTCTGTTCAAGAGTCTTGACTATAACCCAGAATGTGTTACAAATGTGCTTTGCTAGATTCAAATCAGAAATACAGCACTTACATAGTACATATTTTGTGAAGCACATGAGTATAAACCAGCATTTATTGTGAATGTGTTCAGAAGATTCATGCCTGTAAAGCAACATTCATTTGCTTATATTTACTCTTGCTTATAATGCAGCACTCATTGTGAGTGTTCAGAGCTAGGTTCCTTAGAGTAATCTAGTACCTATTGAGTAAGTACTGTTAGAAACCAATATAACTTATAGGTCAGGATTCATGGAGAATGTGGTTTTTTGGGTTCAGTATGTTATGCAACACTCATAAACCATGTAATATAGTACTCAAATACATATACTTACAGTGAAAGGGTTCTATAAAGTAGTTAACTCATGTATATAATCCAGCACTTATTCTGAATGCAGTGTGCTACGTTCAATGCAGTATGGTCAGAACTCAGGGAGCATGTATTGCGTGAGGTAGACACACAAATATAACATATAACTCATGGTACACATACTCTAGATATACATGTTTGAAATTCAGAACTCATCATTTATGTGCTGATAGAGACTCATACCACTAACCCAGAAAGTTAATGTCAATTTACTGTGAATGACTCAAGAGTAAGACAGTAGTCACAGTACTTGTGCTGTGGATTACTTATTTTTCTAAGCCAGCATTCATTGCGGTTGTACAGTGGCAGATTAAAAACACAAAGCAAGAACACATTATGCATGTACTTTGGAGGCTCATTTTTATAATCCAATATTCTTTTTAAATATATTTTATTAATTTATTCATATTACATCTTAATTGTTAACCCATCCTTGTATCCTCCCTTCGCCCTCCCTCCCAACTTCCCCTTACTCCCCTCCCCTATGACTGTGACTGAGGGGGACCTCCTCCTCCTGTATATGCTCATAGGGTATCAAGTCTCTTCTTGGTAGCCTGCTATCCTTCCTCTGAGTGCCACCAGGCCTCCCCATCAATGGGACAAGGTCAAATATGGAGCGTCAGAGTTCGTGTGAAAGTCAGACCCCACTTTCCACTCAACTGTGGAGAATATACTGTCCATTGGCTAGTTCTGGGTAGGGTTTTGAAGTTTACTGCATGTATTGTCCTTGGCTGGTGCCATAGTTTGAACAGGACCCCTGGGCCCAGATATGCCAATCATAATGTTCTTCTTTTAGGTTTTTAGGGTCATCTGGATCCTTCATTACCCCATATTCCAATGCTTCTGTCACCTAGAGTCCAATAGGATGTCCTCCCCTCTGTCTCACTTTTCTGGTAAGTGAAGACTTTCATGGGACATGCCCCTTGGGATAGTGTCCAGATATAAACCTCCTTAGTGATCAGGGAAATGCAAATCAAAACAACTCTGAGATTCCATCTTACACCCATCAGAATGGCTAAGATCAAAAACTCAAGCGACACCACATGCTGGAGAGGATGTGCAGAGAGAGGAACACTCCTTCATTGCTAGTGGGAATGCAAACTAGTACAGCCACTTTGGAAATCTATCTGGTGCTATCTCAGAAAACTGGGAATAGGGCTTCCTCAAGACCCAGCTATTCCACTCCTTGGAATATACCCAGAAGATGCGCCAGCACACAACAAGAAAATTTGCTCAACCATGTTCATAGCAGCCTTATTCATAATAGCCAGATCATGGAAACAGCCTAAATGTCCCTCAGCAGAAGAATGGATAAAGAAACTGTGGTACATATACACTATGGAATACTACTCAGCTATTAAAAACAAGGAATTCCCGAAATTTGTGGATAAATGGATTGAGCTAGAAATGATCATAATAAGTGAGTTAACCCAGAAGCAGAAAGACTCAAATGGTATATACTCACTTATATCTGCATACTAGCCCAAGGGGCATGTCCCACGAAAGCCTTCACTTACCAGGAAACTGGGACCGAGAGGAGGACATCCTATTGGGACTCTAGATGAGAGAAGCATGGGAGAATAGCAAAGTAGAAGGATCCACTGGGTCCTAGAAACCTACAAGTAGAACATTATGATAGGCAGATTTGGGTCAAGGGGTCCCGCTCAAACTAAGGCACCAGCCAAGGACAATACAGGCAGTAAACTTTAAACCCCTACCCAGATCTAGCCAATGGTCAGAACAGTCTCCACACTTGAGTGGAGAGTGGGATATGACTGTCTCATGTACTCTGGTGCCTCACATTTGACCATGTCCCCTGGAGGGGGAGACCTGGTGGCACTCAGAGGAAGGACAGCAGGTTACAGAGAAGAGACTTGATACCCTTATAAGCATATACAGGAGGAGCTAATCCCCCTCAGGAACAGTCATAGGGGAGGGGAATAAGGGGAAAATGGAAAGGAGGGAAGAATGGGAGGATACAAGGGATGGGATAACATTGAGATGTAACAAGAATAAATTAATAATAAAAAAAGACATATTAAGAAAAAAAAAAGAATTATCCTTCCTCCTCACCTGTATTTCACAGCATTTCTTTTTCCAGTCCCCTTAATACAACCCACAATGTTATTAAATATGAGTGCTTATTGGTGAATAATGTTTTAGCTTTACTTTATAAATATTACCTTCTTTCTTTCACAGTCTAATTTAAATTCCAAGGCTGATGAACCTGACTTTCTACGTTTTGTCTAGCACAGCCTACCTAGCCCATCACAATATACAAAGTCTTGCTGAGGTAGAAAATTATCTCTTAATTGTCATACTCAAAGGGCACATCTTATCTGAGATAAATTTAATGTCTCTGCTTATATGTCTCTCTGCCATTAATACCCAGGCTACTACTTTTGAGTTCACTTTTTTATGTCTAAAGTCTCTTTGAATTTCATACAGTCCAGCAAAACTAATTTCTGTAAAACTATGTTAAGCAGTGGGGACATAGAGATAATCAAGATGCTTTTCTTATGTGCTTCCTCCTCTCCAGTCATCTCTAAAACACCAATGGTCTTTGGATATTTCTTTTCAAATACCCTTTCTAGTCTTTTTAAAAAGGACTTCAAAATATCTATAGATGTCTATAAACATCATGGCTAATATACAATTGTGAATTAAAGTGTTTATTTTGGCATATGTATCTGTTATAGTCCACTATAAATGAATTCATGAGAGAAACTAATGGCAAGAACCAGTAGAAGAACTGAAGCAGAGATCATAGTTTAGTGCTATGTACTGTTTTCCTCTCATGACTGACTCGGCATGGTTTCTTATACAACCCAGGAGTGGGACCAATTATACTGCCCAGGAGTGGGACCACATCAGTGGCTTTTGTCATGCCACAACAAACATTAATCAAAACAGTTTTTTTAAGTTCCATCAGCTTGCCAACAGTGAGTCTGATGGAGGTATTTTCTCAAGAGATTTCTCATGCTAATAATTCTAACTAGTGTCAAGTTGAGAAGAAAGAAAGAAAGAAAGAAAGAAAGAAAGAAAGAAAGAAAGAAAG
>OU015742.1:104233787-104254888 GCA_907169655.1 Acomys percivali
AAGAAAGAAAGAAAGAAAGAAAGAAAGAAAGAAAGAAAGAAAGAAAGAAAGAAAGAAAGAAAGAGAGAAAAAAAGAAAGAAGAAAGAAAGAAGAACTGCACAGGAAAATAAAGCAGCCTTTTAAAATTATTTATTTATTTATTCACTGTATATCCCAATTGTATTCCAATCTCTTCTCTCTTTCAGATCCCGTCCTGCCTTTTTCCACCATGGCCCTCTCTTATTCCTAAGAAAAAGAGATCCTCCCCAAGCACCCACTCCAGCTTATCAAGTCACAAATGGACTAAACTTTTCCCCTTCCTCTGTTGCCTGGTGAGGAGCTCCACAAAGGGAGAGTGGCCAACAAGTAAGCAACAGATACCATGTCAGAGAGAGCCCCCACTCCCCTTATTAGGGGACAAACATGAAGCCTGAGCTAGCCATCTGCTACATCTGTGTAGGGGCCATTGTCCAGTCTAGGCATGGTTGATGCTTCAGTCACTGCAAGCTCCTCTGGGACTTGGTTAGTTGGCTCTGTTGGTCTTATTGTATACTTCCTGTCACCTCCACTTTTCCACATGATTCCCTATGCTTTGCCCATTGTTTGGCTGTGAACTCCTTGATCTGTTTGGATCCGCAATAAGAGCAGTCTTAGATTGCTGAAACCATGTCTTCTTTCTGCTTTTATCTAGTTCCTAGATGCCAACTTCCTTATTTTCTTCCTCTAACCTCATGATGCTCACATTAGAAGTATTCTTCACTTTATTATGACCAACACAAATAGTAAACCTAGACATTCACTCTGTTACCAAAATATATACACAATTTTTAACACAAAGCCTCTGTTGTTCTGGTTCTTCATGAGGCTTTTAGTTCCCAGTAGTCTTTCTGTGTTCTTTCATGTCACATGTTTTATAATTCTCTACTTACTTACTTGAATTGATTGATGATAGGTTTGAAAAAACCTTCCACATGCTTACATCAAATTTAGCTAAACTTTCTCTTAGTCCCTCCCTAATTTCCTCCTCCTATTTCTAGTTTTATTTTTCATCCATGCATATAAAGCACAATAGTTGAAGCTATAATACTTGTATGAGAGCAAATATACAGTATTTGTCTTTCTGGAACTGGCTTCCCTGCCTCAATATAATTTTTTCCAGTTCCATATACTTATTATAAACAGCAAGATTTTATTTTTTATTTATAGTGAGGGATGTTCAATTACTTATAAGAACCATATTTTGATAACACTTTGTCAGTGGATGGCTACCTGATATTGGTTCTATCTTTTACATATTGTGAATAATGACAATTAACATGGATGTACAAATATCTCTCCAAAAATACATAAATACACAATTACTTGATTATATGCCCAAGAGGGGTATGACTGAGTCAATTGAATTTTTTTCCTAATTTAATTATTTTGTTTTAAATACATGGGTGTTTTCTCTGAATATATGTCTACTAGAGAGTATGCCATGGTCATAAAAGCCAGATGTGTGCCTTGGTATTTATGTTAACTAAATCTGAGTATTCTTAAAGATTTCTTTAATCATTAATTCAATTCTGGTTTTTGTTTTAATTTTTGAGAAACTTCTAGACCGACTTCCAGGAAAGGCTACTCTAGCTTGTACTCCCATCATCAGTGCAAAAGACTTATTTTCCCACCAATATGCCAATATTTCTGTTATTTATTTGTAGTGTATTCCGATGGAAGGAATAGAGTCCTAAATCACTTAAATTTGCATTTCTCTGATGGCTAGGGGTGGAAAATACTTGTTAAAATAACTTCCAGTCATTCATATTTCTTTTCAGAATTTTTCTGTTGAGTTCCAAAACCTAATTTCAATTGTTTTTTTTCCTTGGTATTTTATTTCATTTTTGTTTTTTCATTTGTTAACTTATGTTTGTTGTTGTTCTTTGTATGATCTAGATAATTATCCTCTGTTTATATATGCATAGTTGGATTGCTTATTTACTTGGCTGACGCGTTACTGAACAGACGCGTTAAAATTGCATTATTTGTCATCTTCAGTTGTTATTCTTATTTCTTGTGATACTGGAGTCCTATTCAGGCAACCATTACCTATATGTTTGGAATATACTTTGTACTATGATCGATTTAGAGTACTAGACTATACATATATCAATTTTTTTTACCCATTTGGAGTTTAACTTTTCACAAGGTGAAAGAGAGATATAAAGACTCCATTAATAAATTATAGACTTAAAATCACTCACAGAAAGTGCAACTATGTGTACAGTTTTAAATATAACACACGTTCAATCACACCACTCAGGAAGCAGGGGCAAGTGGATTTCTGAGTTCAAGGGCAACTTAGTCTACACAGTGGGTTCCAGAACAACATGACTAGAGAGAGAAATCCTGACTCAGAAAACAAACAAAACAAAACAAAAACAAAGAATAAGAAAGGAAAGACAAAAATAACAGTTAATGACATAAGACCAATGAAGTGGGAGAGAAAACTTAACAAAACTATGTGAGGTTTTGTTCTTGCAATAACAAACAGATATTGTGTTTTCTCAAAGTTAATTTATTATGAAATATTATAAAGTAAATAAAGTATAAAAGAATAATTCAATAATAACAATAAAAAATTAAGAATTTAGTCTTAAGCTATACATGTTCAGTATGTTAAAGGTCAATTGACATAAGAAGAAATCTACATATGCGTAAATACATATGTGACTCCATACATACAGAAAATATGTAGAAGATGGAAAAAAACAAGAGAGAGGGAAAAAAGAGAGAAGTAGACTATAAAATAGAGATACAAAATTGAAATTGGACTGGACTATTTACCTACTTATGAAGATTTTTTCTGGTCAAAGTTAAGATATTATTTAATGATGTATTTTTATTTCTTATTAGAATTCTTAAAAAGTCTAAACAGTTCAGACATAAATTCAGCAGTACCAAGATCACCTTGAGTTAAAGAAAATAATAATCATCTGAAAATTGAACCACAAAATAATATTGAAGTATCATCCAGCTCTATATATCTCAGATCTTAAAGAAAAGGTTAATTCTAATATTTAACACTCTTATTAACACATAAATTTTGCCTGAGATAAACATAGACTTTTAATATTACAAAGAAGAAATCATTTTCCAAAGAGGTCTTTATAGGGTCACATGATCTACAAGGACTTTATGACAAATGTCTATAATAACCCTCCACAAAAACCAATATTAAATATTTAAGAGTATTTATATTATTTGACACATGTAGAATTCCAAGAAGATATAATGTGTTTTATATTAGCTGCAGATTTTAACAGATCATTTACAATCTTTCAACTCTGAACAAATCAAATAGCAGGATTAGCATATTAGAGATGAGTCTGCTGAGATCCTCTGAGGGTTAGTGACTTCCCCCACACAACATGAAAGACATAGAATGAAAACTCCAGCCAGATCTTTCTTGTGAAAATCATTTTCCAATAGCACAGTGTTCATGACCAGAGACATGTCTATATCCCAGACTCAGATGTGCTCTTGTTTGTGCAATCTAGTTTAGCAGCATGGCTCAGGTGTGTTGAGATATCACTGGGATAAAGATTCAGGGACTTCTACCTATCTCTTGTGTGGTTGTCCTCTATTTTGTTGTTGTTTTTAGTGGTGGTGGTGGAGGAGGAGGAAGAGGTAGTAGTGGTGTGTGTGTTTATGGTTTGTTTTTCCCAAGTAGATTTTCCATACTTTAAATAACACTTTTTTGTGCCTCCCCTACCACTTTAGAACTTTACATCTGAATCTTTATCTCAGAAGATCTCCTCGTTGAGACAGATGCATCATGTCATTTCTCCCAATGTACCCCATAGATTCATTCCCTCTGGTAAAAATATTTCCCTTTGTTATAGCAATGAAGATAATAGCTAATATAATAATAATATCTCTCTCTCCCTCTCTCTCTCTCTCTCTCTCTCTCTCTCTCTCTCTCTCTCTCTCTCCCTGCCTCTCTGTCTGTCAGTGCTATCCTGATGTGAATATACAAGTATATAGGCCTGTGTTCGAGTTGTGGAAAACAGAGTAGGGTGTTGAACATTTCCCTATATTACTTTCTGCTTATTACCTTGAGGAAATCTCATCCTCAGCTGAAATGGAGATGAGATAGCCAGGGATCTTTCAGGCTCAAACTTTCTCCTCCCACAGGGCCACTGTTAGCCAGATGTGCTGAGGATTCAAACTCGTGTCTTCATGTTTGCAGAACAACTCTCATACCTATTGAACCACCTCTCCCATGACACTAATATATTATTATCATTCCTTTTGTTTGTGAATTTCAATATATTCTGATTGATTTTATACAACTCTAAAACAGTTAACTAGTCACTCCTTTTACCTCAGGTTATTTGGTTCTTTATTCTTTGGCTCCATGTACACATTTTCAATTCATGACCTGATAATATAGAACAGACTCAGAAACTGATGGGGAAAAAGGTACCAATCATATTTACCTATTTATCCAATAAATACATATTAAATGATCACTATGTGTTATCTCCTGGGCTTCGATACTGAAAATTGGAAATGTGGATAAGGTGGGAGTGAGGTCTTTGTAGCATGCACTACTACAATCTAGCACTATAATCAGTAAATGTGAAAAGCACTATGACAACATGTAGAAAACAATATCAATTACAAAGCAGTTGAAACAGTTTTGAAGGGTCAGCTTAAAATGACCAGTGTTCAGGGCCAGAAACTTCTAATGAAAAAGAATGTATATATGGGACAGGGGAAGCCGTTGAGAGAGTATTATTATCATCAACCTCACATTTCATTCAATCTATGGAAGTAGTATAAGACCCCATGGACTAAATAAAATTCAGATATGATGCAGGCCACATTAGAGACACACTATAGGAATGAACTTGAGTGAGTATAGCTCCTTATTTGGCCTGTCACTTATCATAGCCTGGATACTGTGGCACTATTGAAGAGCATGAAAATTCAATTTAAATGACATTGGGAAGCCCTGAAGGAGCAGAAACAAAGATTTTCTACATTCTCCTCCACAAATACTCCTTTACAAGACATGTCGAAAGTGAAAAAAAAATTAGCTGTTCTAAGAGGCAATTAAATTTTTGCCAAACATGACAGAGAACTGAGAACTGAAGCAGACAGCATAATGTCTATCTTTGGCACACCAGACAGGGAGGGAAGGAGTGTGTGTCTTTGATGATAGACTTTATTTTAAAGGTGCTAAATGACATTTTAAAAGAACATGAAAACAGGGAAGAGAAAACTCTTCAGTCCCATGCTGTCTGGGCTGCCAAGACTTCCAAAGTGCCCCAGGGATTTTCACTTTCTCAGTCTCTGGCTAAAACAAGATAAGATGCAGAGAAATAAAAGAGAAAAATAAAACAAGTCTCTATCTTAAAGCAGCTACTTAATGCACTTAAGTTATAAGGATGAAGAGTAATAATTTTCCTGGTCATGAACGTTTTCAGAAGGGATCCTTGGTGCTATCTAGAGAGAGGAATTCTATCTATCATTTGGAAAGCAAACAATCTAGATACATGCTTTATAAATAACCCTCCGCTGATAAACAAACTTGGAAAAAACTTTTTCCTAAGGTAATTTTTCTGCATCTTTTGGCTTTTCCATAGGGACAATAGAGTAGGTGCCTACTACCAGGAACAAGCAACTTGAAGCATCACAATCTGCAGCTTGCTATTCTTAGCTATCCCCAGACATTTCTCACAGCAGTTCCTAATGAAAATACAATATCTATTATAACTCAATATTGCTAAATTATCACATTCAAATAAGCTTAGATGTCAATATTCTCTTCATCTTGATTCTTCATCTCATAACCCAAGTCTTCTCTCTGCCCAGGTCATATAGACATTTCATTCTATCTGTAAACTGAAATAAGTGATAGTCTCCCCAAAGCATTCTAGTAGAGGAATAGTATAAAGTCCCATAGCCTCGGCTGAATAGAGAGACCCTCAATCATTTTTTCTCTAAGGAGTGGAAAATATATGGTTGAGTAACAGGACCATCAATTTCTAGATGTGTAGTCATCAATACTCAGATGAAAAGTAAAGTAAACATTACTCCCATTTAAAAAATAATAATAAAATCTCTTTGTTCTGAGTTTGAAAAAAAAGAAAAGTAAAGTAATACTGGATAGGAAAAAAATTATAAATGTCGGAGAAGGTATTCTGTGGACTATGTTGGATTCACAATTTGGGACCGCTTACACATTATCAACAGTAGAAAATGTCCAACTAGTGTTTTATAAACTCACTGTGAGCTATCACTTGTATTGTATTCTCAATCAGATACACTGACTCTGTGCTCCAAATGGTATCTGAAGGTCTGTGAGGACAGAAGATTCAATGCCAGACTTAGCAGCAATAGACAAATTTTGAAGAGGGAGTTTATCTAAGGCAGCCACCAGACCATGCAGATCCCAATAGGAACATCCTAAGGTGTGAGAGGTTAGTCAAGGTATGAAACAACAATCCTGGCCAGGATAAGAGAGTAAATTCCAGGAAATTGTTACTCCCTCTCTAAGCCATTTTACACTTCTTACTATTTGTAAAGACCCAGGACATGAGAAATAAATGCATTCCAAGAGCAGTTTAAGGCTTCTGGGTAAAGCCTGCTTTTGAGTCAGGGAACTCACTTCCAAAAAAGCTTATAACATTAGAAGTATTCACTTTTATTTAAATTGATGAATCTGACTTATCTTTGTCTATAAATTACAATGGATTATCTTGCCAGTGTCAAAACTTCCAAAGACCAATTGAAAAGTTAAATCAAAAAGAAAGAAAGAAAGAAAGAAAGAAAGAAAGAAAAGAAAGAAAGAAAAAGAAAAACAATTGCACACATAAATACACACAAAAATAAATCCTTTATCTGAAACAAAAAAAAGATAAAGGCTTGGTTGCTAAACACAGGAAATTGTGAAGTTTCAAGGTTAAAATTGTGGCCAAATAGTATCTTTTGTATGTGTTACTTTATTTATAAACAACTCAGGAGAACATCCAGATGTCTGTTAAGAATCTGGGAAAATACAGCTAAAGAAACAATTATTGGTCAGAAATAAACTAAGAATCTGAATATAGTTCTTCCAAACTGAAATGAAGTAAAGCATTTATTTCCTCTTTATAATTGGAGGAGTGCTGCAAGAAGAATATAGGAAATTCTCCTTTTGTTAGTTTGCAAAGCAAAGAGAGTAGTTTTCTAGGCAATTTCAGCATATTACACCATGGCCAGGAGCAGTAGATCTCTGTGGAAGAGGTCACATACCCACAGGCTCAAGATATAAAGGAAACAGACTCAACTCAAAAGGAATAACAAATTAGTTTACTGTTATTTGGTGGATAGTGCATTCTGATACCTTAGGCCCTGAGCTATTTTCCCAGGCATATTGCACAATTCTGGTATCAAACTAGCTAAACCATCAATTATATTAAAAATACCTCACAATGATCCACATTAGCTTTGTATGTGTTGTAGTTTACTAAAGGTAAAGGACAAATAAGTCAAAAATGCCCAACTTTAAAAATAAAATAAACTGAGATTTCCTGGTCTTTAATTAATGTTTTCATCTAAAATATTTACTTACATCTTCCTTATTCACTAATGGGTTGAAAATCTCACATTATAAGTAAGTATGAAGGTGTTTCTGATTGTAAAATGAAGTGTCATCCAGTATCCTTCATAACCGTTGTTCTAAGTGCTCTGACTTGAGGAAAGTCATATAAATATTAAACATTCAACATTTTCAAAGGCAAGTTAGGCTTTCACGTTATTGTTGAGTGCTTTCTTAGCAAAGACAAAACATACACACCCACATTCACCCACACCCACCCCCCATACACACACATAAACATACACACACCCCAAAATAAAAACAAACAAAAAACCTACAGAAGTCTTCCCTAGAATTCATTGATGTAACATTTTTTAAAAGGTAAAATTTAATACACATTATATCTATGCTTTGTCGTACTTTCAATTAGCTGTAGGAGTTCCTTGATAGAATGTATTCATTCTTTGATTGATGGAGATAGTTAATCATCTTAAGCATTCAACTTATGTCATCTTTAGATCTTTGTGTGAAATCAAATAATAGTTAATCTTATCAGTCTTGTTATAGAGACTGAGCCAGCACTATGCTTCATAGATGAAAAACAAATGGCAATTCGATCATGAATATTGTCAACTTATTTTACTCATGATTTCATTTAACTTTTCAATGATGCAGTCTTGCAGAGTATTGTAAATACTTATTACAGAATTAAATACTTTAGATTTATTTGGATGCCATGGGAAACAAGAGAAAAATCTTTGCCTTCTTTGGTCAGCAACGAAATGTCTAAGGTCATTTAGTTACATCCTACTGTTAATACCCTCAAATTGTGAACACTTAGATTAATGCCAGATATAAGGATCATGAAGCACTGCTGATCTGACGGAACTCATGACCTGTAGATGGTAAAAACCAGCACACAACTACATTTCCAGCAATACAAGGATTGTCATGGAACAAATGTGCATGCTCAGTTTGCCTTTGTCCTCTGCATTCTGGAAAAGTGCCTAGTACTCTTATTCATCCCATTCATAAGTTTCTAATTATTCTATTTACTTAAATTTGCACATCACAAGTTCCTCCTTTCATTACCTCAATTATTCATCTTTCATTTGAAACTTCTTTCTCAAGTTCTGCTGAAGATTTAAGGAGAAATATCTAGCTGTTCTATTCCTACAGACGCCTTTCTGCTTTGTGCCAATGATTTGCATGGTTTTACATCAATTGAACCATTTAACTCACTTTTGCATTCCACTTTAAAAAATCATTTCAGTCTGCATCTGAAGATCATATTGATGCCAGGAACTCCTTCGTCAACTTAATGACCTTCATTACACAGTAAGTGAAGACCCACAGTAGTAATTTTAGTCAAGTGAGCTCTCTGTATTTGATTTGGTGAAAAGATCAAATCATTCTGTTAAACCTAAGTGACCCTATTTGAACTTTATATTTAACAAATTCTAGATTAGCTTTGACTTGTCAGTGATCATCATTGCATAAGATAAAACATAATTATAGGACATTACTAACCTATTGAAATTGTCTGTAGAGGGGAAAGATATAATTATTTGGAATTAGTGAAGGAAGGATGGAAAAAAGAGACTTAGAATAGATGAGATTTTTTATTTAGTTATGCTAAATTCATATTACCCAATGTAAACATTGTGCATAGAACTTCTCAGTAATGCAGAGTGATGGCTAATCCTATTGATGCTGAGATGAGGAATGGTGTTTGAGAGAACCAATATCTGAGTTTTACAAATACCACAGAAATAAGTTTCTTTTCTTTCAGATACTGAAATAAGACACTCCAAAAAACCTTGTAAGTTAATATTTTACCCATAAAAAGTGAGTGTAATCTTGTAAGAAAATAGCTTGTTGTGTTTTACACTTAAAGGGCAATATGTTTTGTCTATTACATTTTATTCTGTTTAGTGTGTGTGTGTGTGTGTGTGTGTGTGTGTGTGTGTGTGTGTGTGTAATGCTATGTTTAGTAAATACATATATGAGGGATATGCAAATATTTATTTGTTTATTTATTCACTTTACATCCTGATCATAGTCCCATCCCTTCCCGCCTCCTAGTCCTAATCCTCCTCCCTCCCTTCCCTAGATCCTTGTCTCTTAATTTGCAGAAAAGAGAAGTAGCCATTCCAATACACTCCATTTCATGAAGTCATATAAGAACTGAGGGTGTACTCTTCCCCTGGGTCCTAGGAGGCTGTCTGTCACGGGAAAGTAATTACAAAACTGGCAAGATAGTCCATGTAAGAGACAGTTTCTTCTCTCAATACTAAGGGACCAACATTAATCATGAGCTGCCCATCAGCTACTTCTTTGTAGGAAGCCTAGGTCTATTCCGTGTAAGGTCCTTGGTTGGTGTTTCAGTCTCAGCAGGCTCTTGTGAGGCGTGGTTAATTGGCTCTTTTGGTCTTCTTGTGAAGCTCCTGTCACCTCCAGATCCTTTTCTCCTTCTGCCCACTTTTTCACAAGGGTTCTTATGAGATATTTTTAATTGTGCTGCTTTTATAACATCTTCATCCAGAAGGCAACTAATAATTCTAACTTGTGACACTTGAGAGTTATAGAAATATACATATAAAAGTAAGAGGTCTAAATATTATAATTTTATGGAGAGAGAGGTACTACTCTTTCCTATGTTTAAAATCCAAAGGATATATGTATGGTAGCTACTGGCCTGTCTCTTACCAGTAAAAACTTCTCACAAGGGAATACTGGGAGTATGGTAAATTTGATAGAAGAGCATAAGAACTATGCCAAAAAAATCCTAAATATGATTCCCAGCACAACTGAGCAGTTGTCTTTGGATCTATAGCAAAGTTGAAACTACCGTGTGATTTTGTGAGACAATATCTCAAGAGCACAAACAAAGAAACAAAAAAAGACACCATCTAGTAAAATAAGAAGGCTATGAAAATTTCGTTTTTTCAGTGCCTATTGAACATTTTTGGCAGTATAAAGATATGATAAATTATCATGAATTAAATAGACTTGTTAGAACTTGAATATGATGTGTCTCCCATAGGCTTGTGTAATGAAGACTAGAGAGTGAAAGAATCTTTAGAAGGCAAAGCCAAACTGAGGGAAAAGGTCTCTTCAAAGAGCATTTGTTTGAAGATTGCATATTGTCTCTGGTTTCTTTCTCAATGTTTTTAGCTTTCATCAACGAGCAGCTTCCTCCACAAGCTTTTTATACCACTATAGTTATTTTACCTCAGGCCCAAAGCAAAGAGCAGGCATAACCATGGACTTAACCTCCTAAAATGAATCTATGCAAAATGAAACTTTTCTCTTACAAATGTTTTGTCAGATGTCTGATATAATGACATGAAACTTAACCAATGGTAGTTTACATTTAAAGACACAAAGAGAGCAAGCCTAGAAAAGATTACAATATTCAATTCTAATAACAATCAAGAAGGAGGAGGAGATCTGAAGTCTGAAAACTAGAATTGAATTCCTTCAGAGAAGCATATCTCAACTTCCATGCCATTCAATAGAAGAGTAATGTAGGTGAAAATCTTTGGGTTTTTTTTTAACCTGTTAAATCTAGCTTTTATTTAAGAGAAAATTGTTGTATTTCATTTTTTAAATATATTTTATTAATTTAATCATATTATCTATCAATTGTTATCCCATCCCCTGTACCCTCCCATTCCTCCCTCCCTCCTATTTTCTCCTTACTCACCTCGCTTATGACTGTGACTTAGGGGTGCCTCCTCCCCCTGTATATGTTCATAGGGTATCAAGTCGCTTCTTGGTAGCCTGCTGTCCTTCCTATGAGTGCCAACAGGCCTCCCCATCTAGGGGACATGGTCAAATATGGGACACCAGAGTTCGTGTGAAAGTCAGTCCCCACTCTCTACTCAACTGTGGAGAATGTCTGGTAGGGGATCGAAGTTTGCTGCATGTATGGTTCTTGGCTGGTAGCCTAGTTTGAGCAGGAACCCTGGGCCCAGATCCACCTGTTATAATGTTCCTCTTATAAGTTTCTAGGACCCTCTGTATCCTTCTATTTCTCCATTCTCCCATACTTCTCTCATAAAGTACCAATAAGATATCCTCCCCTCTGTCCCACTTTCCTTTTAAGTCAAGATTATCTTGGGACATATAACTTGGGATAGGGTCCAGATATAAGTGAGTATATACCTTTTAACTCTTTCGGCTTCTGGGTTAACTCACTCATTATGATCATTTCTAGCTCAATCCATTTATCCACAAATTTCAGGAATTCCTTGTTTTTAATAGCTGAGTAGTATTCAATAGTGTATATGTACCACAGTTTCTTTATCCATTCTTCTAGTGAGGGACACTTGGGCTGTTTCCATGTTCTGGCTATTATGAATAAAGCTGCTATGAATATGGTTGAGCAAATTTTCTTGTTGTGTGCTGGAGCATCTTCTGGGTATATTCCAAGGAGTGGAATAGCTGGGTCTTGAGGAAGCCCTATTCCCAGTTTTATGATATAGCTCCAGATAGATTTCCAGAGTGGTTGTACTAGTTTGCATTCCCACCAGCAATGAAGGAGTGTTCCTCTCTCTCCACATCTTTGCCAGCATGTGGAGTCACTTGAATTTTTTTATCTTAGCCATTCTGATGGGTGAAAGATGGAATCTCAGAGTTGTTTTGATTTGCATTTCCCTGATGACTAAGGAGGTTGAGCATTTCTTTAAGTGTTTCTCAGCCATTTGATATTCTTCTGTTGAGAATTCTCTGTTTAGTTCCAAGCCCCATTTCTCAATTGGGTTATTTGGTTTGGTGGTGTTTAATTTCTTGAGTTCTTTATATATTTTGGATAGTAGACCATTGTAGGATGTAGGGTTGGTCAAGATCTTCTCCCAGTCTGTAGGCTGTTGCTTTGTTCTGTTGACAGTGTCTCTTGCCTTACAGAAGCTTCTCAGCTTCATGGGGTCCCATTTATTAATTGTTGACATTAAGGCCTGGGCTGTAGAAGTTGTGTTCAGGAAATTGTCTCCTGTGCCAATGTGTTCCAGACTCTTCCAAAATTTTTCTTTTAACTGACTTAGTTTCTCTGGTTTTATGTTGAGGTCTTTGATCCACTTGGATTTGAGTTTTGTGCATGGTGACAAATATGTGTCCAATTGAATCCAGTTAGACCAGCACCATTTCTTGAAAAAGCTACCCTTTTTACATTGAATAGATTTGGCTTCTTCTTTAAAAATCAAGTGACCATATGTGTATGGATTCATGTCTGGGTCTTGAATTTGATTCCACTGATCAACCAGCCTATTGCTGTTCCAGTACAATTCTCTTTTAATTACCTATGAAGGTATATTTTAAATACCTATAAAGGTATATTTTTGGTGTCCCGGCCCCAGAAAATGATTGAGTAATGCTGGCTTACAATGTATTGGAATGGTTTAACTTGAAGCCCAAGCCATGAGAGGGAAGCTCATGCCTGACACTGCCTGGATTGCCAGGAACCAGAGGTTAGATAACCCAGTTACCTAGGATAGAACCAAACATGACTGTGAAAATGTCAATGAAATGATTCTTAATGATATTCTGCTATATGCAGAGGCCCTTGATCAGAGGTCTAGGGGAGGGCAACAAGACAGAAGTGGGAGGGAGGATATGAACAGGAAGATAAGAGTGAAGTGATAACAATCTGGATGCAATGTGAATAAATTATAAATTATAATAAAAAATTTTATAAGGCAATTAAATATGAGAAACATTCTCTTCCTACTGTTGTTAAGGTAAAAATATCTTGAACTGATAAAATAAATTATTATGTTAGTTTTAAAATCATAGTTCCTTTAAATATATTTACCTTTTATGGGTTTTTTGATCTGTAATAATTAAAATCCTATGTTATCAACCAAAGATTAAGCAATTCTAGAAACACTTGGAGGTAGAAAGAAAAATCGAATAATCACACAATGCTTTGACAGTATGCAAATGTACATAATGACACATGGAGACATCTAATATATGTCATTATAAAACTGTCCTTCCATGAATCACATCATGTATACTTTTCTAATTTTCATGATTAGATCTAGTAAGTGCCCAAATAAGTTCTCAATGCTGTCGCAGAAAACAGTCTTTTCTGATTCCCTCTGTGATCATTAATTGTAGATCTTATCTCTGTAGTAATATATGCATATGCATGTGGACAGATGAAAGGCATCATTCACAGTTCACTTCTTTTTCAAGCCAAAATGGGACATATTCCAAATCCAGTGTCTATGGTAGCATGAAACTGAGTTCACAGAGTAACAAAAATTTTAATTCACTAAACAGAAAGTATATCGTGTATTTGCATTAAAGAGTTCTCCTTCCAGAAAGTTTTGTGCTTGAAAATGGTCTTCCCTGAAATACACATGTACATATTCACTGACCTAGAAATATAATTTGTGCAGCAGAACACACTAGAATGATGAGTGATGCACAAAGTAATTAATAACTGTAGTTGAATTCAAATCAATAACTCAGTAAAATCCAAATATTTTGTCTGCTTCATATGAAAGAAAACAAAACTGTACAAACTTTTCTATGAAAAGAAATAGGACCTCTAAACTTTCCATTATTGAGATTTTGTTATGTTATCAATATTTTCAGAAATCAATGTCATTCCAAGGTAATGAGTTATTTGCAAAAGTATGGATAGGACTGAACATCATTTTGCTAAATAAAAATAAGTCAGAAACAGAAAAACATGTACTGCATGATCTCACTTACAGATGAGATATAAAAAAGCCAATCTCATGAAATCCAAGAGTGCAATAGTGAAAACATAGGCCACAAAAAGGAGCAAAGAAAGACTTAGAGAAATCAATACTAAATTATCATTACTCAGAAGACATTTTTAAAGATGTAAACATTTCTATGTGCAGTTATTGCACATCATTGTGAATGTAGATAAGATGATATACATTTCAAAAGCTGGAAGAGAATATTGAATGCTTTCACTATTAAAAAATGATAGATCATGGAGGAGTAGGCACATTAACACTGATTCAACTATTATACAATGAGTACACACACTAAAATATTTAATTAACATTTATGTTTTTCATAATAATTTTGGCCAATTCAATTTAGTAAATCATCCATGATCTGTAACCTTTCTGTACTAATTGGTAAAAGCTTAACATGATTTTTCTTCTTTTTTTAGTTTAAGAATTACTTGTATTAAGAAATTCATTTTAATGAAGTCCAAGAAAAAAACTGAGAAAATATGAAATATATGACATAAAGATTAATACAAGAGATACCAACATTAGATTATATTGTACATAATGAATCATTCACATACATATGAATAAATATATTAGACTTACAATATCCAAATAAATTTGAATTAGAATGGAGACAATAGAAGCAAACATTTTTCCATAAAGGTTTCTCCCAAGGAGCAAACAATCTATGTTTTCATATATAAAACTCTGATACATTAGCAAACCCCAAATTAGCTCTCTCAAACAAAGACTTAGAAACTTTTTTCTTATATATTTTTAAATTTTTTACATATATTTATATTACTACACACATATACAATAAACTACCTAAACATAAGTAGCATTCCTGTATACAAGTGACAAACAGGCTGAAAAAGAAGTTAGGGAAACTACACCTTTAGAAAGAGCCACAGATAATATAAATTATCTTGGTGGAATTCTAACCAAGACAGTGAAATATTTGCATAAAAACTTCAAATCTCTGAAAGAAGAATTTGAAGAAGAATTCAAAATTTATATGACAATGATTTGGTCAACTGTCAATTAACTTGTACAACTTATTTATCGTAAACAGCCTGAAATAGCACTTGCGAAGTATTGGAAGTAAACCTTGTATTATAATTGAGTTATATGGGTACAATATCTCATATTAGAGTAGAAATGTATATAACACATGTGAAGAATAATCTTACATTTGAATTCTATACCACTGTACCTAAAATTAAATTTTTTTTACATCTATATACTATATTCTATACCAGTGAAGTAAAAATATCCTTGTGATTGACAACTGAGGCATTAAATTGAGGAATAAATACTTTTTGTTCTGTCTTCTCTATATATTTCCATTTTCTTTCATCTTTCTTTTCAGCCCATATCTCCAGCCCTCAGAATGGACAATAACGTAAAAGAAAGACATCCCTGAGCCCAATGTTGTTTTCTCTCTAAAGAAAAATAATAATAACTTGCAACCAACTCCCATTGGAAATAACCCTCTATAACTGAAGAAAGCAACTCAAAATCTACCCCACCCCCTTAAAAGGAAATGGTGCATCCTTTTCTTAATGTTTCTTCCAACTGATTTGCACAAATAATACTTTTGTGGGAACCCAAATAAAACTTGGGAAATGGTTAAATAAGCTAGGAATAGTATTTGTGGTCCAGTTTCTAAATGTTGAAAAATTCCAGGCTTAAATAGAGTCCTGTATGAGACAGTATTAAATGCAGAACCAATTGTGATTGGAAGATTGCTTCTAAGGTGTCCTGGGAACTGTTTTGTTCTAATGAGGAACAGCAACTGAAACATTTAGCACTGGAACATGAAGGATGCAGGATATCAGTGACTAGCATTCTGAAAGGCATGAATCCTGTCAGTTCTGATCCAATGTCAGTGTCCAATTCTTTTGTTCTGAAAACATAATTTCTCACAATCACTATATAGTCCTAAAATTATGAATGTATAAGGTATCTGTGATGCATAGAACAATTAAGACTGGTTTTCTGCTCTTTGGATGAGCAGAAAAAAAGACACCTGTAAATCTTCATTCATATGAAGAATGGCATCTAACACTAATTCATAGGGCTTCTGTAGCCAAGTAGAAGCACTGTCTATGCCTAGACATTCGTGTCTCAGCCAGTCTCAGAGCTATTCCCATATAGTGGGATTAGCAATATAAGTTACCTGCTGGTTCTGCAGTTTAAATTCTTCACATACTGGTTGTAACCCTCCCTCATATCCTCCCAATTCCCCTCCCTCACTCATCCCCTCTTCCTCACTTCCCTAATCCTCAGAAACGGGAGACCTCCTCTCCTAATATCTGACCTCAGCTTAAAAATTCTCATCTCTACTACCTGTAACTTCTTCCTCTATAGTCTGACATGGCTGCCCTGCCAGAGGGAGGTGATCAAAGTTCAGTGGCCAGATTGCATGTACAAAGTAGTCCCTACTCTCCACATTGTGGCACCCACAATGAGACAGTGTTACTGAGCAGAAGGTCTAGCTCCATATCATACATGATCCTTGTTTAATGTTTCCATCACTGTAATTTAGTGTAGTTGTCCTGTATACTGTGGCTAATTTCCACTTATGAATGAGTAAATACCATGCATGACTTTCTGGGTCTTGGTTACCTTACTCAGGGTGTTTTCTAGTTTCATATTCTAAAATCTTCTTCAAATTCTTTCTTCAGAAATCTGAAGATTATTTTTAACACAAATCTTTCATTTTATTTGTTAGAGTTACAGTAGGATACTTTATATTATTTGTGGCTATTGTGAAGGGTGTAGTTTCCCTAACTTCTTTGACAGCCTGTTTGTCAGTTGTATACATAAGAGCTGCTAATTTTGCTAGTTGATTTTGTATCGAGCCACTTTTAAAAAATATTTTTATTATGTTTCTTTTTTAATATACACATTTATATTTTTACACATGAGTAAAATAACTACATACAGCAGGAAGAACCACAAGACAATCAAGAATTACATAAGTGTTACATTCATAGTCATTTGGCCATTTGTATTTGGCATACTTGAAGTAATTATCTTTCCTATCTTGTTAGGTCTAAATTTCTGAATGGAGATTAATATATATCCTATCTCATCTCTGTTAATGTATAACATCTATCTTGATCTAAAAACATCTTAACCCCTAAACTACTAAGCCTAATTGAAAGACTAAACTATCTGGTCTTCAAACCCATCAGAGACTTGAGTAGGGATAAAACTTAAATACCTGAGTGAACCCAGAGTATGGAAAATCAGTTCCAAAATGAAAAAATGACTGAGACAGTTTACTGCCTAAACAGTCACCCAACACTCTCTATAACATTGGAGCATCATGTTTAGTCTTCTGGCCCAATATAGCTGACAGACATATTTGTGAGACAAGAACTATTGAGGACTTGCTTACTCTGTTTCGGCCGAGTTTGGCTGTCAACTCTACCTGCATCTAAATTTGCCCATTTTTAGGCAGAACTTTGTCTGTGACAGAAATGAGGACATTTTGCCCAGTTGCTTGTTTGTCACATTTAAAGGTAACTTCATAAAGCAATTCTTTGATGCTCATCTTCTTCTTTGAGGCAGGCTGGGTGTTGCCAACAGTTAACTTGTCTTATTGTCAGAGAATCTTTAGAATAATAAAAACATCTTTAAATGCTATATTCTATAGGTCTCTGTGATTTTTGAAGACTCTATCTAACTATTTTAGCTCATATATCTATAGAATTATGAGATTGGCTGAGGTATGAGGTTTATGCATAGACAAGGCTTCATGCTGGGCACAGATTCTCTGTGACATATGATAAGAGGCTTTTCTTACTATGGCATGAAGGAATATTTGCAGATATCTTACTTCTGCTCATACAATGAGCAGAGAACCAGCCTTAATTGCTCTGTACATCCAGGATATCTCATATCGTCACAATGTCAGAACTGTGTAATGCTTGTGAGAAGTTATATGTTCAGAACAAAAGAACTGAACACTGACACTGGATCAGACCTGACAGGACTCATTCCTCTCTGCAAGCTGGATCCTGACATCCTGTGCCCTCCATATTTGAGCCCCCGGCACCTCAGTTGATGTTACCCATCAGAATGGGACAGCTTCCTGGACAGCTTTGTAGAAAGTTTCTGTTCCCAATTGGTCCAGCAATTCAGACTGTCACACATAGGGCTACTATTAAGCCTGGAATTTCACAACTAATTAAAAATGGACCACAGTGCTATCCCTGGCTTACTTAACCATTTTCGGTGGGCCTTTCAAAGAAATTATTCACCCTAAGTCAGCCTGAAGAAACTTTAAGAGAATAATATCCCATTTCCTCTGAGAAGGGTTGGATAAGTTTTGTTTACTCTCTTGGTCAACAGATGCTTATTTTCATTGGGAGTTGGTTATAAATATTATTGGTCTTTTACAGAGAGGAAACTAGGTTTGACTCAGGGATGTATCTCCTTTCCTTTATCTTTCTTTTGTAGGTAAGGATATAGGAGCTAAAAAGAAGGAAAGGCAGATATAGAAATACAGAGGGAGGATAGAACAAAAGGTAGATTATTGAATCTACTCCTCATCTCAAGGCCCTAATCGTTACTCACAGATAAAGTTTTTTATATTCAATGGTATTGATTTTGTGTATTGATGCAAATCATATTCATGTCAAAAACTAGTCTAATTTTATCACAAGAACACATACTCTAGGTCTATCTAATAGGTATCCAGCCACTTTGCTGAAGGTGTTTATTAGCTGTAGGAGTTCCTTGATAAATATTTTGGGGTCACTTATTTATACTATCATATCCTCAGTGAACAGTGATATTATGACTTCTTCTTTTAATGATCTGTATCACCTTGATCTCCTTATTTGTCTTATTGCTCTAGCTAGGACATTGAGTACTATTTTGAAAAGATACAGAGAGAGTGGACAGCTTTGTCTTGTCCCTGACTTCAGTGGAATTTATTTACGTTTCTCTCCATTTAGTTTGATATTGGCTATTGACTTGCTGTATACTGTCTTTATTATGTTTAGGGATGTGCCTTGTATCCATGCTCTCCCCAGGACTTTTAACAGGAATGGGTGTTGGATTTTGTCAAACTCTTTTTCAGCATCTAAGGAGATGATCATGTGGTATTTATTCTTTGAGTTTGTTTATATGATGAATTACATTTATGGATTTCTGTATATTGAACCACCCCTGCATGCCTGGTATGAAGCCTCCTTGGTCATGGTCAGTGATAGTTTTGATGTGTTCTTGAATTTGCTTTGCAAGTATTATATTGAATATTTTCGCATCAATGGACATAAGGGAAAGTGGTCTTAAATTCTCTTTCTTTGTTGAGTCTTTCTGTGGTTTAGGTATCAAGGTGACTATGGCTGCATAGAATTAATTTAATAATGTTCCTTCTGATTCTATATTGTGGAATAGTTTGAAGAAAATTGGTATTATCTCCTCTCTGAAGATGTGGTAGAATTCTGTGCTGAATCCATCTGGTCCTGGGCTTTTTGTTGTTGTTGTTGTTTTTGTTGTTGTTGTTGTTGTTGTTGTTGTTACTGAGAAACATTTTAAAACAGCTTCTGTTTCCTTAGGTGATATAGGACTATTCAACTTGTTTTCCTGATCTTGATTCAATCTTGGTAATTTGTAGCTATCAAGAAAATTGTCCATTTCATTTAGATTTTCAATTTTTGTGTCAGAAAGCCTTTTGAAGTAAAAGCTGATGATTCCTTTGATTTTGACAGTGTCTGTAGTTATGTCTCCCTTTTTCATTTTTGATTTTGTTAATTTGAATACTGTCCCTCTACCTTTTAGGTATGTTGGTTAATGGTTTGTCAATTTTATTAATTTTCTCACAGAACCAACCCTTGGTTTCATTGATTCTTTGGATTGTTTTCTTTGTTTCTAATTTAATGGTTTCAGCCCTGAGTTCGATGATTTCAAACTGTCTACTCCTCTTGTGTGTGTCTGATTCTTTTTGTTCTAGAGATTTCAGGTGAGCTGTTAAGTTGCTATTATGAGATCTCTCCAGTTTCTTTATAAAGGCACATAGTGCTATGAAATTTCATCTTAGCACTTCCTTCCTTGTATCCCACAAGTTTGGGTATGTATTGCCTCTCATTTCATTGAATTCTAGGAAGTCATTCAGTATGGAATTGTTCAGTTTTCAACAGTTTTAGACATTCTGTTGTTTGTTTTATTGTTGAGATCTAGCTTTAATCCATGGTCATCTGACAAGATGCAAGTGATTCTTTCAATTTTTTTCTAACTGTTAAGGTTTGCTTTGTGACCAAGTATATGGTCAATTTTGGAGACGGTTGCATGAGGTACTGAAAAGAAGGTGTTTTCTTTTGTGTTTGGGTTAAATCTTCTGTAGATAGTAGTCAGATCAATTTATTTTATGAATTTGGGTGCTCCTGCATTTGGGGCATAGATGTTCAGAATTGAGACATTAACTTGGCATATTTTTTCCTTTGATGAGGATGAAGTGACCTTCTCAATCTCTTTTGAGATTTGGTTGAAAGTCTATTTTATTAGATACTAGAATGGCTATTCTAGCTTACTTCTTGGGTCTGTTTGCTTGGAGTATAGTTTTCCAATGCTTTGCTCTGAGTTAATGTCTACCTTTATTGCTGAGGCATGCTTCTTGTATACAACAGAATGATTGATGCTGTTTCTGCTTCAATTATTTCATCCTGTCTTTTTACTGGGGAGTTGAAGCCATTGCTAATGAGAGATGTTAATGATAAGTGGTTGTTATTTCCTTTTATTTTGATGTTGCTGGTGGTACAGTGTGTGTGTGTGTGTGTGTGTGTGTGTGTGTGTGTGTGTGTGTGTG
>OU015742.1:104254898-104278532 GCA_907169655.1 Acomys percivali
GTGTGTGTGTGTGTGTGTGTGTGTGTGTGTGTGTGTGTGTGTGTGTGTGTAGCATATGGATTCAAGCTAACCTGCATAGCAAACACCAAACTCACCATAAGTTCTTGCCAAATGGGAAGAAGTTTCAAAGGGCCTTCTCAAAGTAGAGTACCATCTGTGAAGCACTCGTACCATGTTGCCTCCAGATGTTTTATGGCCACAACCAGAGGTTTTCAATATTTGTTAAAGTAATGCATTTCAATGGTTTTGTAGTTTGTTGATAAAACAATCATGAGTTAAACTCATAGCTACTCATCATGAGGTTTTACCATTACTCTTTAATCTTTTATCATTATTCTTCTTGAGTATTTCATCTACTACACAAATTTTAAGAGTACTTTCAAATTAGTAACTGTAATTAAGCAGTAGTAGAAACAACCTAGGCAACAGTAGGGTATAAATGTCTCTGAAATCATAATTGTGTTTTAGGTTTAGAAGTACAATTTACCCTGAAAGATATAAAGAATTTGGTGCAGAGGAAAACCGAGAGGCAGATAGTTTTAAGAATGCTATAAAAGCTTTCTCATTAATAAGTAACAGGCAGTTAGTTAAGAGTGAATGCTGGATCCATGTAGGAAAGCTTTGGAACAAGACCTTGGAAAATTCATTGACGTGCTGAGGCAATGAGTGGCTATAATCACAAATCCGTTCTGAGACTTTCTAATGCAACACCTCAAATATTATTACTGCCACAGACAACTGTCTGCCACAGACAACTGTCTGCCACAGACAACTGTCATAGATCGTTAGTTCAGACTGTTGCATTTATCTCACACATAAGCATTAAAATTTATGCATATGGAGGTAATAATATCTTGATATCAAATGGAGAGACTAAGTTCTCATATTTCACTTACAAACCTTACTCACTAAAGTCCATTGGAGATATACACCTTAGTTTAAACAGCATACTAATGCAGACTATTAACCTCTATTTGTGCACACAAAAAGGGAATCTGCTAAATAATAAATGAGATTATGAAAGAACAAAATAAAAAGGCTTACCACCAAAATATTTCTAATATATTATCTCTGATTTGAAGATATAATCTTTTGAAAGTCCACCTGGAAATTTTTCTTATCCTTGGATAACTAATATTTAGATGATTAAAAAGAAACAGTAAATCTACCAATTAAATTTTATCCCTCTGACAAAAAATAAACAAAAATACAGATTCTTGTCTTCGGCATTTGTAAAAATGAAGTGATTTCAATCTTAAATTTATAATGCAGACTCTGTTAAGATTCTATCTATTTTTTATTCTTCATGGATCGAACCTATACAGTAATTATTTTCAAGAGCAATTGCAGGAAGTAAAAAGGGGAGACAAGAAGCAAAGTCCTGCATTTTAAACAGCCTTCCAGATGAAACTAAAAACTATACCAGTTATGGACAGAAAGAGACTTTGTGAAAGAATCAGCACATCTTGGAAAAAAATTAAAGAACAGCAGTCATAAGGGTCCCAAGTGTATTAGAAGGGAAACAGGACTTCTCCTTAACCATCCATTTCTTTCACATTAATTAATGTCAGAACTCCCTGAAGATCAAAGCAGAGGTTGCCTACTTGCTTGCAATGACTTACAGAGGGAAATTTCAGATGACACTCTATCTAGTCTTTCCAAAAATCCTGATTTGATTTATTATTAATATTATTATTATTATTATTATTGTTGTTGTTGTTGTTGTTCTTGTTCTTACTATTAATTATTTGTTCTTAGAGATATTCTAAAAGTGTGTTCTTCTCTTCTCTACTCAACTCCATATAGTCATTTTTTTTTAAACTCACAAAGTACAATTTGCTCTTCTCATTTATTTCTTCTCACTTTTCCCAAGAGTGTTGTTGAGCTATCAGTGGATAAGCTATTAAAGAAAACTTACTCTTACTCTCCCAGAAACTGCTAATTTCAAGAGCTACTCATTTAGAGGTGGGATTGTGAGTCATATGCCACAATGTTGGGATTTCTGTCTGTTTTGTGCTTGCACAGGTCTTGTGCATGTTGTCACACACTGTGACCACAATAATTATGACTAAAATGCTATGATATCATTTTTTCTTATCATCCATAAGCAATGGTTTTTATAATCTTTCTATCGCTTCAGCTGTGATGATTCCTGTGCTATGGAGAGAGAGTTGGTATAATATAGATATACCATTTAAGGCTAAGAATCACATAGTTTCTTAGCCTTTGTAAGTAGATATGGGTCTCTGTGCCAATCTACTCCTACTGAAAATAGAAACTTCTTTGATAAAATTTGAAAAATGCATTTATCTAATGTTAAAAGAAAATGTCACTAGGAATTGATTAAATCCTATATCTTTTTGACAAAAGCTAATAGAGTGTTCCATAAAGCCTATGACCTGTCTAATAACAGGTCCTTACTATTGAGATTTATGTGGTAGAACTATGCAACAGATTCAAAAATCACACCACAGGGAGGTCCATGTGAGTGGCTTTATTAGGGAAGGGTTTCAGAGACTGTCTCTTGGGTTAGATGGTAAGAGAAGTAGAAGGGAAGGGGAACATGTCCCCGTATAAGGTGACCAAGCATATGCACAGAAGGAGCACATGTGACTTAGGGGACAGTTGCATCTCAGAGGCTGGAGATGATGTGTCCCACTATTGCTGAGTTTCTGTGGCTGGCTTGCTGTCCTTCTTCTCGTCAAGTCCCCTGGAGTAGCCACATTGGTAGTCAATTACTAAAATTTCTCACTTTTGGTTATTAATAAGAAATAAGGAAGTAGGATGGGGTAATGTTTAGGAGAGAATATAGGGGTGAAGTTCATGCTCATCAAGCTGTTTCATGCTGCGTGGGGATGTTGCCATTCTCAGAATGCAGCTGATTATTCATTAGCCTGTGCTTCTGTGGCCAAGGGTTGATAAATCTGTAAAAACAACTGATGAATTATTAGGGTTGAAATAGTTAAGATTTGTTTTGGGAGGGATGTAGAAAAGGTAATAAAGCAAAGTACAAACAGTGAGGGTAAAATACAAGCAGGAAACAAGTCAGGAAAAATCCACTTTCCTATAGTGTTGTCAAAGACCCAAAGGTTAGAGGCCTGGAGTTCTTCCCTTCTCTTCTGGAGGTCTGTTTGGAGTTTCTGGATTATGTTTTTTACTATACCCAACTTGTTGACATAAAAGCAGCATTATTCTAGGAACAGGAGTCAAAAGACAACCTTTTTCAGCCATAATGAAATCTAGTCTCTGTTGGTTTTGAAGTATCACCACTGCTATGGAGTCTATTTGCCCCTGAAGAGTTACTATTTTCTGAGCTACTTTCTAAAGGCCTGGATAAAGTGGTAAGAAAGCTAATAATATAAGGTTAGTGAAGTGGCCAATCCTACTGACCTTGTTCCCAAACCTGCTGTGATTCCTGAAACACTCAGGTAGGGCATGATTTGAACTGCCCTCTTATTATGCTGGCCAGCTATTGAGTCCATAGCTGGAATTGGTAAGAGCTCCTCTCCATGTATCACCCCTAACTTAGGAAAGAGTAACACTAGTGTGCAAACTCCTAACCAACCAATAATCAAGTAGTCCATAATAGGCAGGAGCACCACAAAGAATAGAGGTGTTACAAATGGTTAGGATATTGGGGCTGAGATGATATCAAGGATGATAGTTTTGTTGCAGTCTAGGGAACTTAATGCTTCTACAGAATGTGTCCCAGATGTCTTGAAATAGCTTGCCATGCCAAAGAGTGTGATTTTAAATAGTTATAGAGTTGATTCAACACCACGGTCAGGGCAAGTGACATATGGTAAGGTGAGGATTTTTGACAGTCACTGGAGGATCTTCCACTGGCAGTTATGAGCTGTTCCAAGGGAATATATGCAGTCAACAATCTGCAATGTGCCCAGGCTGGGCAACTTTAAGCAGCTTATAGGCTTAGGTGTGAGTCTGAGATAAGAGATGAAATGAGAGGTTTGCATTATTTAGGAGGGAGGATGTTAAAGAGGAATGTTTAATCACTTTCTCTACCTTTTTCATGTTTAAAGATTGGGTAATTGGGACATATTTTCTTTGGCTATAAATTGTACTTAACAGGAGTTCAGTTGTGGACTTGGCTTACAGTGCCCATTTCCAATCAGGGATCACAGGGATCCTGTATGTAGAAGAGGATCTTCTATACAGAAGAGAGGGCTTCTTTTGTGCTGGTGCAGGGATCTTAAAAGACCAGTATAGGCAACCTCTCCAGCTGTCTGGCCATTCTCTGCAACAACTTTCTGTTTGGTCAAAGAGGAAGCAAACAAAAATTCTATCAAATGAGAATGGAAAGATGGATGTGGGGGTGATGGAGATTTCAATAAGCTTCTGAAAGCCTTCCATAGAGCATTTTCACAACTTTCTTGGAGAGACTGTTTGTTATGAATGAGCACTTTTTGAACCTTGAATCACCATATGTATTACCCTCAACAGAAACAACAAGAGGGAAAGGAGGGAAATACATAAACAATCCACTAGGGTTGAACAGTGCTGTTGCAGTAAAGCCTCATTTTTCTGGAACAAAAGAAAAGGTGGTTGGTCTTGGCAACCTCTGAAGCTTAAAGCAGCAGGATCCTGTTGGAGTTAATATGTAGGAAAGAACATTATCTTGAAGGGGGGAGGGTAAAAGAGTTGAGGTGAGATAGGTGAATGCAGAGATGGAATCCCTCCAGCTAAGCAGCTGTGGGAGTTATATGAGTTATTTTGAAGGAGCCCTGCCATTTTGTGGAAAGAGCCATGGGATATTGATCTGGAGAGGAAAGGAGGATGTGGTTTGCAATATTGATAGGACATAGACATGGGATAATATGTGGGCATGCTATACAGTGGTCAGTAATATTCCATATTAGGGAACAGAGATGACAAAGTAAGGGATTGATTAGATGATCAGGAAGAGGTGAGAGTTTAGGTGAAATATCAACCAAGGAAGAATGTTTGAGATATTAAGGGGTGAGCATGTTTGGAAATTAAGCATAAAGCCTTCTACTAGTGATACTTGGAGGAAACAAACCTTAGAAGGAGATAGAGTTTGTACACTTTTATATATTAAAAGTTGGGGTGAATTTTAAAAAGAGAAGACAGAAGTAGGTGACACAAAACTTACCTGTGAGTTAGAATGTCATCCACCTAAGAACTCAAAGGGAGATATAAAAAGAGATCTTTGGGCAAGAACCGAGACTGAAGTGCCAGGAGTTCTACCCAATCAAGATGAAATTCCTCTGTTTGGTAAGAATGTTTTTAAAGAATCAGTTAGTCCATTCTATCTTTCCTCAGGACTGGGGATTCTACAGGATATAGAAATAGCAAGAAAAATTTAGGGCTGTAGCTAAAGCCTGGGAAAACAAGGAGATGAACTCAGGAACATTGTTTGACTAAAGAGAGGTAGTGATTCCAAAGCATGGGATGATCTCATAAAGGAGGAGGTCAAAGGTGGTCTGAGTCCTTTGGATAGTGGTAGGAAATGGTTCTATACATCCTGAGAAAGTGTTCACCAGGACAAGGATGTACCTAGCACGATTGACTGTGGGTATGTGGGTAAAATCAAGTTGCCAGTCAGTCCTTGAGAGGGACCCTTTGCCTGGTGTATAGGGAAAAGGAGGATATGATATCTGGAATTTGGGTATTACATCAGAAAGGAGGCAGTAATAGTCTTTAAGAAATTTAAGTCCTCCAAAGTGTAATGTAGGTGGCTCTTAACAAAGTTAGAAAAGGCTTGGCTATTAGTATAAAAGAGTTTGTGTATATAGAACAGAATTTCATGAGTGTCAAGAGGTGACAGAGGTTGTGTGATTGTAAGGAAAGGATATCTTGAAATGGGTGAGACAAGTCTGTGCCTCCAAGGGTAGCAGGTTTAGCTGCCTCATCAGCCCAGTTATCTTCCTTAGAGATTATGGAATTGTCACTCTGGTATGACTGACAGTGGACAATTCCAATAGCTGTGGGAAGGTGGGAGGCTTTTGGCATAGCCATAATATGGTCTGAATTCACTGTAGATTCTCCTTTGTTTTAAGTAATCCATGCTCTCTCCAGATGGCAGAATGGGACAGAAGGATATAAAATACATATTTAGGGTCAGTTTAGATATTTAAGGATTGTCTCTGTGCAAATGGGAAAGCACAAGTAAAATCTATAAGCTCAGCCTGTTATTTAGTGGTATGGGCAGGGAGGGCCTCCCCCTCAACCACCTTAGTATCCAACACTATGGTGTAGCCAGCTTTACAGTTTCGTTTGTGTACAAAGGAGATATCATATGTGTACCCAGGGGAAATGTACCCTTATGTATGTGTGAGTGGTGGAGCAAGAGTTCCTCTAAGGTTTCAATGAAAGAATGAGATCAGACGGAGTTAGCATTAGGGAAGGAAAGAAGGTTTGGGATATTAAGAGGTTTGCATTGTTGGAAAGTATGCATATAGTCTTCTACTATTGCCAGTTGGTAGCACTGTGAAATGGGAGGCTCCTGAGGGGATGATGGAAAGGAGAGTATAATGGTTAGCTTTAACAGGGTGGAGGGGGACCACTACAGAATTGGGGAGCTGATGAACTTACACTGGGCTTTATAACTGTTAGCATGTGTGTTTTAAAAGGATAAATGTGGCAAAAAAGTGTTTCTTAGAAGGTCAGATATAATAGTCTTAAGACCCTTAAGGTCTAGAGATGGACTGGTTATTGAAGGAGGGTAGTATCCCAGATAGGATCCTGTGGCAAGATGGTCACAGGGGAATGGTGGCTTTTGAAAGAGGAGTTTTTTACATCCATGACCTAGGGATCTACCTGATGGGCTGGCAAATGAACTGGTTAGTTGAGTACTTAGGAAGAGAGTGGCTGTTAGCAAGCTTGGAGTTAAGCAATGTAGATAGAGGATCCCACTTTTCATGGATGGTATTCTCTCAATAACAGGACAGGACAGGATGGTATCACTGAAAAAGAATGAGTTAAGGGAACAGATACCCTATAGTCCTCAAGCAGCAAAAGGCAAGGGAACATGGGCAGTTGCCACAGCCTCTCTGACACACAACCTTGGCCAGGATTTGGTATTTTTGCTTGAGAGTTGTATCATCTCTCCCATGATACACCTTAAAGGCCAGGGATAGAACTTCTACTGGTAGAGCTAGAGGTCCTATCTCCAAGGTCTTAAGTTTAGCCCCTGATTTCTGAGTAACTCTGGGAAATAAATAGCTCAACAAGAGTTTTTTGCCCTTTAGATTTTTAGGTCTAGATTAGTATATTGTAAGGGGACCTTTGTAAGGCTCTCTAAAACTTGGGACAGATTTTTGTTTTGAATATTGAGTGATCTCATGGAGGTTTTCATAATTTGCTGGCTTGAAGGAAGCCTTGTTGGAGCAAACCAGGATATAGACATAAACTGATCTCTAGTTAAAGTGCCTTCCGGGGTATTATAATTGAATTGTGGATGCTGGTCAGATGCTGACTGAGCCCCAAATGGATGTACTGCATTAGTTTTGTGCACTTTGTCTGTATGTGCTGTAGCCTCTTCCCAAGTTTGCCTTCAGTCCTCAGGTAGGTTGTTGGTAAGAATCATATCTATATCATGGAAGTGAGACTATAGGATTGAATGATATCTTGAAATTTTTAATGAAAGCAGAAGAATTGGAAGTATAGAATCCCAGTCACTTTTCTATTTTAGAAATTTCAGTTCCTGAGAATGGAAGATGCTCCCTGACCAGGCCATCAACTCTGGTAACCTCACACAAAGGAAGAACCAAGGCTGTGTTGCATTGAGTAGAGGGAGAAGGAGGAGGTTTTGCTGTACAGCAGGATCATGTAACAGGGGAACTGAAAGCTGTTCACATGGCAAAATCAGGTGTCAAAGTAGGATGATTAGAGCAGCTTGTTGCTGGGGAAGGAGGTGGGGATACTGAAGAAGCCAGAGAGGGAGAGGATAAAGTCTGAGATGGGGAAGAAGAAGCTGGAGATAGGGAAGAAGTTGTGAGTTCATGGCAGAGAGGTAGAGGTTCATAAGTGGGATCAAAAGTGGTGGATGATTCTTGAGATTGAGGCTTTATAATGAAAAGGAGCTGATTTGGTAAGAAGAAAAACAGAGGACAAGTTTTGAGTGAAAAATAGAAAACAGTTGAACATAAGAAGTGACTTCCATTTACCCTATTGCTAGCAGTAATTAAAAATATACTGTATAATACTGGGACTTAATGTGCCATTAATTGGCCATTTTGATCCATTACCTAAAGGATATTGAGGCCATGATTAGTTGAGGATGTATACACGTTTAAAGGCCTTTAAGGTGGGTGTTAGTTACAGGGGTTTGAAATTCTCTGGAAGGCATCACAATGTTGGGCCCAGAGGAATGGTGAAATGGACTATGCCCATGGGTATCCTGGAGTCAACAATCCATCCAGGAAACCCAAGAACAGACATTGACTAAAAAATTTGTGTAATCTGTTCCAGCACGTCATCAGCATTGTTCAGTGACCAAGAATATAGCCTGAACAGGAACAAGCTTATCCAAGACAAACACAGTTCATCCAGCAGCAGAAAAAAAACTGTTCCAGAGAAAAATCTCACCCAAAGGGAAAATGTCTAGCTGAAGATCAGGGAGAATGATTAGCCACAGTGCTAAAGACCATGTTTGGGATACCATTGCTCCCAAGTGAACCATATAGTTGCCAGAAGTCTCTAGGACAAAGAAAAGTTTTTACCCAGACCAGTAATGGGGACTCACCAATCAGCTACTGTTGGGTACAGAAAATAGCAATTGGGTAGCAAGAAAATGGGCCTCCAAATGGGCAGGTCCAAAATGCAATAGGATTCCAGCAGTGTGAGTGGCAGTGGCTGCTGTGGTGTAGCCTTCATGCTCAGTGCACCAAATGTTGGAATTTATGTGCAGACCTATGTGATGGGTTTCTAAATCATGCCAAGAAATAGGTCCATATGAGAGGCTTTATTAGAAATGGGTTACAGAGACTATCTATGTGGGAGATAAGAAGAGAAGAGACTCCCCTTATAAGATGACCCTACACATTCTCAGAAAGAGCACATATGTCTTAAGACATTTGCATCTTGGCTGCTGATGATGATCTGTCTCACTGAGTTTCTGGGGATGGCCATAAATATGCCTGCTGTTTACTCATTGTAAAGTCCCTTTTAATGGCCACATTGGTGCCTGTTTACAAACACTTATAGGTATACCAGGTATAGGTTCATCTTGTGGAATGGGACTTAAACCCAATTGTAAAATTGTTAATTATTCTGATATTGTGACACTATTGAACCAATGGCATATCTTCCTAGGCCAGACATTCATTAAAGAATATGTTTCAGTGGCCATGTGCCTATATTCCCAAAGTAAAGAGGGTGGGTGAACATAAGAATCTTTCATAAGCAATGGGAACAAGGCAAGCGTGAGATTCTGGATAGATTCACTGTAAAATTACTTTCTATAGGAGAAACAGCAGTCTTTAGTGCATGGGTATTGTCTGTACCAATCCTAACCTCTATGTAGCAATTAAGCCAGACAAATAATTTTACATAGTGTGATTCTCCCAAGACCTGATGTAACAATTTTCTACTCCTTTGCAGATCTTTCTCATTTCAAGTAACTTCAACATGCCCAGTACTACACTTTCTTTGGCTCTCCTCTCACTAGACCTCCAATTTCTTAGCTATCCATTTCATAACTTCCCATAGTACTATGATTTATGATGGCCAACTTCTGAACTATACTGTCTCAGATATCTTTCAGCTGTCAGTCCCCTCAGGGATTTTATATTTCTATTGTTCTACATAAAGGAAAAGTCTTAGTTACCGAACTCAGATCAAGATTTTTCTTCTGGATGCCAGTCAATGTAGGGTGATATACAACTGCATACATTCACTAAAAATCATTGATGTTTAATTTACTTAATTTTTTGCAGCCATTTATGAAAACCCCAAAATGTGTTCTTTATTAATTTGAGAATTTCTTATTTCCTTCACTGTAATGCTTCCTAACTCCATGTAATTCAGAGTCACATTTTGGTGTCCATTACATAATTGCAATCAAGATCTTTGGCCTTTGTGACTTTGTTCTATTCTTGCATTGAAATATAAAAATATTACTGTTTTCTACTAATTTCTATATTAACTTACCAACTTACAAATAAATGTTTCTTCCAAACCTCACCTTTAATCAATACTCATGTAGTGATTTTTATGTCTACAGCTTTGTGTACCCTCATTTATATCACTTATATGAGGATTCTATCAGCTTAGATTTTTCAAAATATACTTTATTTAGGGTTCTTAAACACTTCAGCCTCATTTATAACCCACCAAACAGAGGAACTGGAGAAAGAATGCTAATAGAAAAAGGTGTTTTGGACCTTTTTAGATGTAGTTCCTTATGCCAATTACTCTCTGCCTGGTCAGGATACTAGCAGACCAGTCCAATAACAAACATTAAACACTACACTAATCTGCAGAGGTCGAATGATCCAGAAGAAACTTTATAGCTCTGCCAAATAGGCATGAGTCTGTATAAGTGGCCAGAATTAGCTGGAGTACTACAAGAAGTTCTCTGGAATGTTTCTCTCTGTGAAGCAAAGACTAACAAAGGCCAAGTAAGACAAATGAAGCTTTCCATTGTATAGAACTGCCAAAAGCCTCATCTTTGCTGTCCATGGTTATTTCTAGACTCCTTCCCACCATCACATGCCCTCTCATGTGTCTGCTTCCAGAAAAATATTACATGTGACCTCCCACAAGACATCTTTCATCCAAACACTACATGACACAACTGGATCTTAAAAACAAAACAAAACATGAATTTCCACTTCAGTATTCACATCTATAAAAATCTCATGTTCAAAAGGGAAGTTTCTTTAACCTACATCCTTTAATACATTTATAAATAGCAAGAAATTTTCTGTGTTCTGTCTCACTATATTTCATATATCCTATTATATTTTATGCATGTTTATTCTATTATAGTAAAAAGAGGTGCTTTCATCTGCCTATCCTTACTTGAATATAAATTTCATCTGAAATACATTATACCTGCTTTGTTCCATTAAATATTGCTAGCTCTTGAAGTGGGACTTAGACTGTGGAAGGTAATAAAGTCACCAACATCTGGTGAGTGAGTACGTGAAAGAAATCAAGCTAAAACAGTTTTTCCAAAGTGACAGCTACTAAAAGGCAAAGTCAATCCTTCTCATATATTAGTCTATTGGAGTTTCTATAAGGGAATATCAGATGTTTGATAGCTTATTAACAACATAAATCTATTTCTCCCAATTTGGGACACTGGAAAATCCAAGGTGCAAAAGATTCTTTGTCCAATTCACAGCTGGTTGACTTCTTGTGGTTCCTCATGTGGTGTAATAGGGGAAGAAGATTGCTGACATATATTCTGTATAGTAGCTATTAATATTCATGATTCTTATAACATAATCATTCATCATCCCCATATACCATCACATTCAGGATTAAATTTCAACGTATGAATTTTGGGGAACACAAAACTTTTGATCACAGGTTGTATGTGTCTCAGTGAGAATCAAACTATCACACCTATCATTAAACAATATCTGAAGTAATCCATATCAAACTACTCAAGAGTTGTAAGTTGACAGCTCTAATGGAAGAAGGCAGCGACTACTGGAGTATCTATTACAATACATTTCTTTATACATACATGCAGATATACTATGGCTCAATTACAGTGCAACATATAATGCAGAAATTTATAGTACTTCTTAAAAACTCAGTGAACTAGTCTTACTTATTGAGACATACAACGGAAATAATCTTCTTACTAAATATATTTATGAAAACATGACTCTTAAAGTATTATTGCCATTTTCATAAATATAATGCTTGATTTGAAAAGAAAAAGTGACACAAAAATATTTACAGTATTGTTATTTTCACACAAGTCTAATAGATTCTTAGAATCTTCTTGTAACGTCAACAAGTCAGGATTATTGTCTTAAGACAGCAATATTCAATTTTCACTGTTACACTGACTTTAGTGACAGACATGGATCATTTGGAAGATTGATTAAAACTTTAAATAGAGAGCAGGTATAGGCAATTTTAACCAAAATAATCTCTTTAAGACTTTCATATATCTCTTGAAATAAAAAAGATGATAATAAGAATAAAAGCAGTCTTGTAAGGATGACATACAAAACAACAGAAACTACAAAGTTCTACACAAAAATTGTTAAAACAGTAATCAATGTTGTTGAAAGCAATGTGATTAAATATGACTGTATAAGACTGACAGTACTAACTCATATGAATCTCCTTTAGATTGTAAGAAAATTTTGTATTTATTTTGTCAACCTGATGTAATATCAATCAGTGTATAATCAATATATTTTAGTATATTCTCAAAAATTTAACAATATGGACTCAGGCTCTGCTTTAGCCTTTTATATCTTAAGATTTATATCTTAAATCTTAAGAATAAAATTTAAGATTAATATCAACTACTGACCACACATAACAACCTCAGTTATGAAAGAATTTATAAGGATAAACACTTTTCACCAGAAACAAAAATCCCATCTTACTGTTGATTTTTATTCACCATGAAGTACTAGCAACTTAGATTTCTAGATACTTGTGGTGTTTTAAATATTTAATTGCAATATTTAGAAGAAACCATCCTGCATTACCAAATAAGAGTTTTACAATCTTATTTTCTGCTCTGAAGCAATTGACCAGCAGACCAATCATAAATTATGAACTATTAAGTTACATTTCATTTCTTGTGGTAAAATCATAAAACCTAGGTAAATTAAGTTGTACTAATTTACATCTTTAGTAGTAGTAACCCAGAAATACCAAAAGTTTGTTGAGATTTATTCGGGTATAAAAAGCAGATGTAGCATGGGGCCCTGAATTCACCCTCCTGACTCTCACTCTGAAGCAATGAACAATTTCTCCAACACTGCAGCCACTTCTTCTCTGAATGGTAATGGCATTAATTGTCCATTTAAGAATATCTATGCATCTCAAGGTGCTTCTCATCCCATAGTAATATACACTCCCTCTTGCTCATTTATCATATATTTTTCCTTTTGGAATCCAGCACTCTGTGGAAATATCAAGAAATGTTTGCTCTACCTTCTAAAATATTTGTAACAACCAACATATCGTCACATTTATATAAATAATGAAACCATTCATTCAACTGAAATTGTGTCCACAATAGGATAAATCAGTAATTTCTCTTAGTTAAGTTCAAACCATTTTGTTATTGTTGTTTTTCTCTTCTTTTTGGCAAGTCACACTGTAATAAACATACATAGCCTTCCTTTAACAGGCACCCTTAAAGTTTCTGTGCATAAGTGACTCCAAAATCTTTACAAAGAACTCCTACAGTGGATTAAACACCTTCAACAAAATGGCTTGATACAAAATTAATTCAAAAAAGTCAGTAGCCTCCCTATATACAATTTATACTTGTGCAGAGGAAGAAATTAGGGGAACTACACCCTTCATTATAGCCACAAGCAATATAAAATATCTAGGAGTAACTCTAACCAAGCAAGTGGAAGACATGTTTGAGCAAAACTTCAACTCTCTGAAGAAGATGGAAGATGACATGAGAAGATGAAAAGATCTCCCTTGTTCATGGATCAGGAGTATTAACATAGTAAAAATGGCCATCTTACCAAAAGCAATTTACATATTTCAATGCAATCCCTATCAAAATACCTACACAATTTTTAAAGACATTGTGAGATCAATTCTCAACTTTATATGGAAAAACAAAAAACCTAGAATAGCTAAAACAATCCAATACAATAAAAGATCCTCTGGAGGAATCTCCATACCCAATCGCAAGGTGTACTTTAGAGCAACAGTAATTAAAACAGCATGGTACTGGCATAACAATATTGTGCTTGATCGATGGAATCCAATCGAAGACACAAAAATAAATCCATGTCCCACCCTGTGGGACAAATCGAACCAGCGCTCAAGTCATTTAGGTGATTGGGGGTAAAGTTCCCCCTTCTTTACTTTTTGTAAATAGGTTTTTGTGGTAGAATGAGCTCATTCCACCATACCTTGTCCTTGAGGTTTATAAGGAATACCTGTAATATGTTTTATGGAAAAAGACTCACAAATTTTTGAAAAGCTTTGCTGACATACCCTGAGCCATTACCTTTCTTGATAGCTTTAGGCACACCAATGTGAGTAAAAGCAGACAGACAAGGAGCAATTATTTTTTGTGGCTTCTCTAGATTGGAGAAAAGCAATTAAATATCCAGAATATATACATATAGACACATGAAAGTATTTTAATTTTCCAAATGCAGGTATAAGAGTAACATCCATTTGCCAAAGTTGGTTAGGGACCAGTCCTCTGGGACTAACTCCCAGATGTTGTACAGGAAGAAACTGAAGACATGTAGAGAATGCCTTCCCAATGGCTTGAGATTGCTCTTTAGTAATCCTATTTGAAATCTTAGACTTCAGCTATTAATATGATGTAAATCATGAGTTTTTTTAGCCTTTTCTGCATTTGTAAGGCATACCAAAAACTTGGTAGCTGCATCTGTTAATGCATTACCTGAACAAAACTCCAACATCCAGGTCTTAAGGTTAACAATTAATAAATAGGACCTCATGAGGCTAAGAAGGTTCTGTAAGGCAGAAGACACCATCAACAGAACAAAGTGACAGTCGACAGATTGGGAAAAGATCTTAACCAACCCTACATCTGACAAAGGTCTAATATCCAAAATATATAAAGAGCTCAAGAAGTTAAACACCACAAAACCAAATAATCCAATTAAGAAATGAGGCTCAGAACTAAACAGACAATTCTCAACACAGAAATATTGAATGGCTGAGAAACACTTGTGAGCATTGAGAAATGCTCAGTGACCCTAGTGATCAGAGAAATGCAAATCAAAAGGATTCTGAGGTTCCATCTTACACCCATCAGAATAGCTAAGATAAAAAAACCTCAAGTAAGAGTACGTGTTCTCAAGGATGTGGAAAAAGAACACTCCTTCATTTTTTTGGTGAGAGTGCAAACCTGTACAACCACTTTGGAAATCAATCTGGTGCTTTCTCAGAAAACTAGGAATAGAGCTACCTCAAGACCCAGCCATTCCACTCCTTGGAATATACCCAAATGATGCTCTACTACACAAGGACATATGTTCAATCATGTTCATAGCAGCCTTATTTGTAATAGCAAGAAACTGGAAAAAACCTAGATGTCCCTCAGCTGAAGAATGGATAAAGAAACTGTGGTATATCTATACTATAGAATGCTACTCAGCTAGTAAAAACAAGGAAATCCTGAAATTTGCGGGCAAATGGATGGAACTAGAAATCATCATCCTGAGTATGTTAACCCAGACCCAGAAAGACTCACATGGTACATACTCATAATTGGACACTAGCCCAAAAGTGATGTCCCATGAAAGTCTACAATTACCAAGTGATTGGGATAGATGCTGGGACCTCCTATTGTGACTCTATGTGAGAGAAGTAGGGGAGACAGGGAAATAGAAGGATCCAGAGGGTTCTAGAAACCTACAAGAAGAATACCATAATGGGCAGATCTGGAACCAGGGGAGTTGGCTCAAACTACTGCACTAACCATGGACAATACATGCAGTAAACATTGAACTTCTATTCATATCTAGCCAATGGACAGGACATTATCCATAGTTGTGTGGAGAGTGGGGACTGATTCTGACATGAACTCTGGTGCCCCATATTTGACTACTTCCCCTTAGTGGGGAGGCCTGGTGGCACTCAGAGGAAGGATAAGCAGGCTACCAGGGTGAGACTTGATAAACTGTGACGATAGAGTGGGGAAGGCAGTCCCCTTCTGTCACAGACTGAGGGGAAGGGAATAGGGTGAAACAGGGATAGGAGAGGAATGGGAGGATACAAGTTCAGGGATAACAATGGGGAAGTAATCTGAATAAATTAATTAAATAAAAAATTTCTATGTCATCCACATAAACACACAAAGAGGCAATAAGTATCCTCCAGGAATTGCTTTCAGTAGATACATTTTAAGTGGTCCTAGTATATTTTGTCTACAACTATAATTATTGTTAAAATTTAGAGGCGACTATATATATCTAGGAGCATTTATAGAATATTTAAACCATTATAAATGTAAATTATACATTCACACATACTCACACAATCAGTTGCAAACTTAAATAGGCTTTTATGCTTTAAAGGTAAATTAAATAAATTTGTATTGTAAAGAAACATACCATAAATAACTTAGTCTATCAGGATCGTATAATCACTTGAATCTATAAGAATCCATAACAATATGTAAATGAATTGTCAAAACAGTATTTTAATAAAACCAAATTAACAGAACTGACTCTGACATAGATTGCCTATCATCTTTAAATAATAGATTTAAATGAGTGGCTGAAGGGATGGATCAGCGTTAAGAGCACTGGTTGCTTTTGCAGATGATGGGAGTTCAATTGCCACCACCCAAATGGTAGCTCATAGGTACTCAATACCTCCAATTCCAGAGTATCCAGTACCCATTTTTCAGGTGCTATGAACATGTGGTACATATTCATATTTGCAGGAAAATCAATAATACATAAAAAATTAAATAAGTTTACATTTTAAAGATACCATATATATTTACTGTGCATACTGCTGTTTCACAAAACTATTTTCATGCAAGTAAAACATGTACTTAGACTATTTTCATGTAATGTACTTTCCCATTTTTCTGAACTGGGTCAACTTCTATTTGTCTTCATCATCCAGACACTCTTGCTCCTACTTTTATGTGATATGGTTGTCTGCGTGTGTGTGTGTGTGTGTGTGTGTGTGTGTGTGTGTGTGTGTGTATGACTTTATGTATGTATAATTTCTAGCTGAATCTATTTTTTGATCAGTGACAATTTCAAATTTTAATGGCTGATTATCACTTCATTGTGTATATCTATCATATTTTCTCTCTCTAGTGATCCATACATATAGGCTAATTCGGTATCATGACTATTGGGAAGAGTGCCACTATAACATGAAAATTAATGTATCTCTATATGTTGTCTTGTTGTTCTCTTAGTTTATCTGAGTGTCACGTGGTAGTTCAAATTTTGAAGGACCTCTGCATTGAAGTCCATAATGGCTATACTTTATCTTCTCGTGAACAATGTAAAAAGGTTTCAATATCCCTTATCTCTGCTAGCATTACCATCTGTAATTTGATAGCCAACCATTATGACTAATGTAAAATGGAATTTTACTGTTAATTTGATTTTTGCTGATGCCCAATAATTCTGTGTATTTTTCCATATGTTTATTAGCCTCTTATAATTTTCTGAGAATTGTCTACTTATTTACTAGCTGGATTTTTTTGTTTCCTGGTAGTTTCCTTTTTTTAATAGTTTATTATTTTATTCATATTACATCTCAATTGCTAGCCCATCCCTTGTATCCTCCCATTCCTCCCTCCCTCCTGCTTTTCCCCTACTCCCCTCCCTTATGTCTGTGACTGAGGGGGACTTTCTCCCCCTGTACATTCTCATAGGCTTTCAAGTCTCTTCTTGGTAGCCTGCTATCCTTCCTCTGAGTGTGTCACGACCCCTCCAGTGAAGTCTGTGTGACAAATACCACATGGCCTGAGTCTACAATCTCCCAAAAAGGAAGCCTCCTGGACTGGGGCTGATGTTTCTGCCAGGAGACACTGATTGCATTTTTTTTCTCTCATTGTGCTGAAATATATTCTGTCTTCTTAACTTAACTCCCAAGTCAGGACTTTTCAAGCATGACCACATTGCTGAGATGACCCCAACTTGGGTCTGCAGCCAGGGACTATCTAGGACCAGAGTAGTTCTATGTCATTTTCACTTATTAAAAGAAACATGACTAGGAATTAATCATAAGTTAATAAGTTATATTATGGCTTACAAAAAAATAAGGTCTTTCAAAAAAAACTCCAAATAGTGGCACTCAGATATTAGAAACAGGAATTTTTAAAAAAAACTGTCTTGGCACACAAGTCCTGTGCATAATTTTCATTAGGGCAGTAACATTGACCCTGGACAAAGGGAGCACATGCATATTGATATCAAGCCAGTAACTTAGAAGGTATAACGTCTTTGCTATGTGTTTTGTACCCTGTATTGTTTCATTTAAAGTTGTAATTAAAAAGATAATATGACAACACAATAATTTTGAATTCTGTACCTGTCCTGTATATGCTTGATTGCTGACTGACTTCCTTGAATCAACTCTATTGGAAAATATAACAACAAACCCTCCTGATTTTGAAATGTATGTATAAAAATTATACTGCTTTTTTGAAAAATACACTCAGATGCAGACTCAGTCCTGGGTTTTGTCTCTGTCACCCATCTTATCTTTGTCTACTAACACTTCGAGAACTTCCGATCCCAAGGATCTACCCCCAACTGTGCTGGCCTGTGGCATTTTCTGAGTTTTCTAAACATTTTATTCCTCTATTACACATTTAGGTACCAAAGACATTTGTGACATATTGTAGGATATTTCTTGACATAATTAACTCTTCTGTTTAGAATGCAGGAGCTTTTTTAATATTACAAATCTCATTTTTCTATTCTTGGTTGTTTATTAAGCTAGTAGAATCCTTTCAAATATACCCTTAATTAAAATAATTAAAGTAAAATAGGAAAATACAAAAGATAAAGCAAAAACAAACACTAAGCCAAAAGCATCAAATTGATCCCACACCCAGAAATCAAATGAAAACACAAAACTGAAAGAAATAATATATACTCAAAGGATCAGAGAAAAATAAAAGAGATAAATTAAAAATGAAGTTTTTTTTAAATAGAAAGGAAAACAAACACTGTCAAAACATTGTAAGACAAAGTGCCTCCAAAGATGCAATTGACTTATTTTTCATGTTGCCTATTAAATGCATGGCATTCAACCTGCCTTTAAGAGTAGTTTGTTTACACAGTAATACTCCCTTTGAGAAAAACTAAATTTCAGTAGCAAGTCGTTTTAAATTGAGCATATCTTTTTGTTAAGAATGAGCACATGTTCACATCTTGATTCATCTCTAGGATCCCATATGGTGCAGGTCTGTGCATACCTCATACATTCTGATTCAGTCTCTGGGAGTTCATGTGTGCTTTGATAATATTGATTTTAAGGATCTGGTTCTATTGGTGTCTTCCATCCTTGCTGCTTCTTTCACCGAGCCTTGAGGGGAGGGATTTGATAAACATATTTCCTACAGGACTGAATATTGCAAAGTCTTTCCCTCTCTGTGTGTTGTCTACTATAGCTCTCTGCATTTCTTCCCACATGCTGTAGGAGAAAGCTGCTCTGAGCTCTGAGAAAGGCACTACTCAATGAGTATAGAAGAATGACATAATGAAACACTTTATTACTATATATATTTAGTATAAAAGTAGTATTTGATTTTCACCAATGTCCTTGAGCTATTTAGTCTCAGATTTTTGGTTTCCTAAGAAACATCAACTATGGATTCTATCTTGTGGAGTAGGCCTTAAGTCAAAAAATATTGCTTGGTTACTCCTAAGTGTTTTGTACCACTAGCATATCTTCCAATCATGACACCATGGTAAATTGAAGACTTAGTATTTGAAATTCTCCATTGTTAGAATGCAGAATGCATTCCAGATCCAAGAACACTAAATGGTAGAGTAAACCCCGTCAGTTAGTACATTGGTACCATGTCAACTTCCTTGAGTAAAATTAGTTCTGTAAGTATTGTTTTCATCAATATGACCATGCTGTTAGTTTGCGGAGAACAATCTCCTGTCTTTGTGACATGCTGGTTCATTAGGGGTTTCCATTAGAACCCTTTGACTAATAACAATACCCCTCCCCAGCATTGGAAGCTTCATTTGACAGCGAGAGATGTCAAGTTAAGGATCCGATGCATCTGATATTTGGTGAATTCATTTTGTTGCTTTAATATTTGTACATGTTTTTTGTTTCAAAAACATTTTTTAAATAATTTATGCTTGATAAATCTAAATGGTTATTCCAACCCTTGTATCCTCCCATTCTCCCCTCCCTCCCATTTTCCCCTTATTCCCCTCCCCTATGACTGTTCCTCAGAGGGATTACCTCTCTCTGTATATGCTCATAGGGTATCAAGTCTCTTCTCGGTGACCTGCTGTCCTTCCTCTGAGTGCCACCAGGTCTCCCCATCCAGGGGACATGGTCAAATGTGAGGCACCAGAGTACATGAGAAAGTCATATCCCACTCTCTACTCAAGTGTGGAGACTGTTCTGACCATTGGCTAGATCTGGGTAGGGGTTTAAAGTTTACCGCCTGTATTGTGCTTGGCTGGTGCCTTAGATTGAGCGGGACCCCTTGGCCCAAATCTGCCTATCATAATGTTCTACTTGTAGGTTTCTAGGACCCAGTGAATCCTTCTACACTGCTATTCTCCCATGGTTCTCTCATCTAGAGTCCCAATAGGGTGTCCTCCCCTCGGTCCCACTTTCCTGGTAAGTGAAGGCTTTTGTGGGACATGCCTCTTGGGCTAGTATGCAGATATAAGTGAGTATATACCATTTGAATCTTTCTGCTTCTGGGTTAACTCACTCATTATGATCACTTCTAGCTCAATCCATTTATCCACAAATTTCGGGAATTCCTTGTTTTTAACAGCTGAGTAGTATTCCATAGTGTATATGTACCACAGTTTCTTTATCCATTCTTCTACTGAGGAACACTTAGGCTGTTTCCATGATCTGGCTATTATAAATAAGGCTGCTATGAACATGGTTGAGCAAATTTTCTTGTTGTGTGCTGGCGCATCTTCTGGGTATATTCCAAGGAGTGGAATAGCTGGGTATTGAGGAAGCCCTATTCCTAGTTTTCTGAGATAGCACCAGATAGATTTCCAAAGTGGCTATACTATTTGCATTCCCATCAGAAATGAAGGAGTGGTCCTCTCTCTCTTCACATCCTTGCCAGCATGTGGTGTCACTTGAATTTTTGATTTTAGCCATTCTGATGGGTGTAAGATGGAATCTCAGAGTTGTTTTGATTTGCATTTCCCTGATGACTAAGGAGGTTGAGCATTTCTTTAAGTGTTTCTCTGCATTTGATATTCGTCTGCTGAGAATTCTCTATTTAATTCGAAGCCCCATTTCTCAATTGGGTTATTTGGTTTGTGGTGTTTAATTTCTTGAGTTCTTTATATATGTTGGATATTAGACCTTTGTCAGATGTAGGGTTGGTGAAGATCTTTTCCCAGTCTGTAGGCTGTCGCTTTGTTCTCTTGACAATGTCTCTAGCCTTACAGAAGCTTCTCAACCTCATGAGGTCCCATTTATTAATTGTTGACATTAAGGCCTGGGCTGTCGGTGTTCTGTTCAGGAAGTGTTTGTGTAGCTGTGTGTTTGCCATTGTATAGTTACCTATTTCCTGAGTAGTTTTGGTTGTAGCTTCACCCTTGGGGATGTAGTTTTCCTTCTAGTACCTTCTGTAAAGCTGGATTTGTGGATAGGTACTGTTTGAATTTGTTTTTGTCATGGAATATTTTGTTTTCTCCATCAATGGTTATTGATAGTTTTGCTGGGTAAAGTAATCTGGCCTGGCATCTGTGCTCTCTTAGGGTTTGCAGGATCTCTGTCCAGGCTCTTCTGGCTTTTATGGTCTCTGCTGAGAAGTTGGGTGTAATTCTGATAGGTTTGCCAATGAATGTTATTTGGCCCTTTTCCCTTGCAGCTTTTACTATTTTTTCTTTGTTCTGTATGTTTTGTGTTTTGATTATTATGTGACGGGCAGTTTTCCTTTTCTGGTCAATTCTATTTGGTGTTCTGTAGGCCTCTTGTATGTTTATAGGAATCGCTTTCTTTAGTTTAGGGAAATTTTCTTCTATGATTTTGTTGAGAATAGTTTCTGGGCCTTGGAGTCTGATATCTCCTTTTTCTTCAATGCCTATTATCCTCAGATTTCTTCTTTTCATGGTGTCCTTAATTTCTTGGATGTTTTGTGTCAGGAGTTTTCCAGATTTGGCATTTTCTTTAATGGTTGCTTCAAGATCTGTGATTGTATCTTCTAGACCTGAGATTCGTTCTTCCGTCTCTTGGATTCTGTTAGAAAAGCTCACCTCTGTGTTGCTCGCCTTCTTCTCTGAGGTCTCACGTTCTCGTTTTTCTTCTGTCTGTGTGTTTATCATTGAATCCATTTTGTCTTCAGATCTTGAACTGATTTTTTTATTTCTTTCATCTCATTTTTTGTATATTCCTGAGTTTCTTCCATTGCCTCTTTATAGGTCTTCAGAGCTTGAACCATTTTATTTATTTCTTTCATCTGGTTGTTCGCATTTTCCTGAAATTTTTCCAGTTCCACTCTATGTGCTTCTTTTATGTCTCTCACCTGTTTGGCTGCCTCTTCCTGTGTTTGATTACGAATTTTATTTGTTTCCTCCATTAATATGCTCCTTATTAAGGATTTGAGGTCATTTTCTTGTATTTCCATTGTATTTAAGTTCTCTGGGTTGTTTTCTTTGGGATAGCTGGAAACTGGAGACACCATGTTGTTTTGGGGTTTTTTGCGTATGCTTTTACGCTGTCCTTTAGACATCTTGCTGGCTTTGTTTTTGTTGAGTAGCTTCCAGAGTTGGATGGAGGGAGTCTGATGATAGATTCACTTGTTTTCTCAGAATTTCTGTAGGCTCGAAGCTCTGATGCTTCACTGGTGTGGACGGCAGGAGGTTAACCCTGTTGTTTTGGACTCTCACAGCCAGTGATCCTCAGCTCCTCTGTGCTATGGGTCCTGCAATTGTTCTGGGTCTCTGAATGAGCATTGGGTCAGGCCAAGGTATCCACGGCCTTCTGAGTTCCCTGCCAAGTCCAGCCAGGGACACTGGGCCCGAACCACACGCTGAGCTCAGCTAGATTCTCAGGGCCTGAACTGTCTGCCAACTCAGCAAGGGAATCTGGGCCCAAAATGCACACAGGGTACAGCCAGAAATTTGGGGCTGGGACTGCACACCAAGTTCAGCTAGGGGTTTTTGGCCCAAAGTGCGTGCTGTGCTCAGTTATTGACTCAGGGCTCGAACCGTCCACCAAGCTCAGCCACAAATTCTGGATTCAAACTGCACATTGTGTCCAACTAGAGTCTTAGAGCCGGGACTGTGCTAAAATCTCCATTAGTGTCTCTGGGTCCAATCTGTCTGCCAAGCACAGTTAAAGACTCTGGCCCTAAATTGCACGCTGAGCTCCACCCGAGTCTCCAAGGCGGAATTATGCACCGATCTCAGCCAGGGACTATGGACCCACACTGAAATCAGCCCGGTACTCCAGGTCCATACTGTGTGGATAGTCCAGTCAGACGCTTGTGGCCGCCGAGCCTGTGCACACAGCTCAGGTAGAGACTCTGGGCCTAATCTGCCCAGCAATTCTAGCTAGGGCCTTTGGGCTGAATCTGTGTCAGTGCCCCAGAACTGCCCGCTGAGCTGAGTTAGTGTCTTGGGCAGAACTGCTCGTTGAGGTGAGCTGGGTCTTAGGGTGGACCTGAGCGCCCCACCCAGCCTGCGTCACAGCAGGAGAACTGCGGCTATGCCGAGCTGGGTCCTAGGGTGGACCTGAGCACTCCGCCCAGCCTGCGTCACAGCAGGAGAAGTGCGGCTATGCCGAGCTGGG
>OU015742.1:104278725-104305948 GCA_907169655.1 Acomys percivali
GTGGACCTGAGCGCTCCGCCCAGTCCGCGCCACAGCAGGAGAACTGCGGCTGCGCCAAGCTGAGTCCTAGGGTGGACCTGAACGCTCTGCCCAGCCTGCGCCACAGCAGGAGAACTGCGGCTGCACCGAGCTGGGTCCTAGGGTGGGCCTGAGTACTCAGCCCAGTCTGCGTCACAGCAGGGGAACTGCTGCTGCGCTGGTCTGACGCCTCGGGCAGAATTGCTTACTGTGCTGAGCCAGCATCTCCATGGCACTGAGCTGAGCCCGGGACTCTGGGGCTGAACTGTCCGTCGAGTCCAGTTTGGGTGACAAGGCACCCCGTGACCCAAATCCTGTCCAGAGTCCCCTCTCCCTCAGCTACTCCCACTGGCCACCACACCAATCGCCTTCACCGAAAGGCTCTGAGCTCCAAACCTCAGTCACTGCTGCTGCTGCCGCCGGTGCCGCCACTGGTGCCGCTGCCCCTGCCGCTGCTGCTCCAATCCAAGAAAATGCACGTTCCTCCCGTGTGCAGGGGCATGCAGGTCTTCCTCACCCTGGTCCCTCCAAACTGTGGAGCACTCCTGCTGCCGTGGTGTTGGGACCTTGGTGTTCCTGGCTCAGAAATCTGTGCAATTCCCTGAATTGTTCACTGGAGCTTCCAAACACGGTCCACACTGCTCGGCGCCATCTTGGATCCCTCGGTGAAGATATTTTCTCAGGCTCTAGGCTGCCATTTGGTTTTGTTGACATTGTCCATTACCTTAAAGAAGCTTTTCAGTCTCATGAATTCTCATTGTTTAATTTTTGATAGTAGAGCCTGAGCTGTTGCTGTTATTTTCAGGAAGTTGTTTCTTATACCAATGAGTTCAAGGATTTTGCCCTCTTTTTATTTTAACAGATATAGTGTGTCTGGTTTTATGTTGAGGTCTTTAATCGACTTGGACCCCAGTTTTGTGCACAGTAATACATATGGATCTATTTCCATTTTCCCACACCTAGATATCCATTCCAAGCAACACCATTTCTTGAAGATGCTACCATTTTTTTCCATTGTATGTTTTTGGCTCCCTTTGTCATAAATCAAGTGCCCATAGGGGTGTGAGTCTTAAATTCAATTCCTTCAATCAACAGCCTATTTTTATGCCAGTACCTTACTGTCTTTATTAGTGTTGTACTGTAGTACAGTTTAAGATTGTTGGACCCTGGACTTTGGCCCAAAATGTTGGACCCTGGGAGTCCAATTCGGGAAGTGGGTCGCCGCGAGAGACCACTCAAGTCACACCACATGAGAAGTATAGGTAAAATTTATTACTGACATAGCAGAAGTCCCAATTGTTGATGTGTCAGGGTCCCTCAGCACTTGGAAGGTGAAGGACCCCGAGTAGCTGTTACAGGCTAGTTTTAAAGGCAAAAACCACAAAGCAGGTGGGGTTGCTTATCACTGGAATCCATATGCATATTAGGACATCTGGCCTGGGGGAACGTCTTGTGAGGACATCTGACATCTGTAAATTTGCATGGAACTATTCTGGGAATTGTGGTGGAACCCTTGAGGTTAGCAGTTCTGTGAACTGGGAGAAGCCTCTGGGTCAGAAGTTTAGGTTCTCAGGCCACTGGGCAAGCAAGGCTGGAATTTTACAGTTTCTCAAGATCAGGGATGGGGATTCCCCCTAAAGATCTTTTATTATACAGGTTTATTTTAGCTATTCTGGTTTTGTTGTTGCTGATGATAATTTTTCTTTGTTTTTCATACAAAGTTCAGAATTGGTCTTTCAAGGATGGTCAAGAATTGTGTTAGTATTTGATAGAGATTACATTGAATCTGTAGATTGCTTTTGGTAAGATGCCTTTTTTTTTACTATATTGAGCCTTTGAATCATCAAGGATGAGAAATATTTAAATCTTCTGATGTCGTCTTCAATACCTTCTTTCAGAGACGTGAAGATTTTTTTATACAAGTCTTATACTCGCACAGTTAAAGTTATAGCAAGATATTTTATGTTTTTGTTAGGTTGTTTGTGTGTGTGTGTGTGTGTGTGTGTGTGTGTGTGTGTGTGTGTGTATGTGTGTAGGACTTTAAGCTTTGTCACAGGTGAAAGCAGTCTCCATGGACTTTACCATTGGACACATAATGGATACTCCCTGAGCCATCCTGGGCCTGGAATTCAGGAAGCAGACCTGGGGGCTCCACCTGGAGTATTGTTTTTCTAATAGACCCTCAATGGGAGAAGGAGACTGCCCTTTGCACGTGAGATAGGCAGGCGGAGAGGAGAGAGGGACAGCAGGGTCAGACCGGGCTTGAGCGCATGTGGATTGGAAGGAGGATCAGCGAACAGGCTGGACCAGCACACAGGCCAGAGACACCTAGGGACCCATCCTGTGGAGCGGGTACCTAAAAGTTCACTCTTTTTTCCCTTTAACCTATTTTCCCTCTTGTGTAAGCTAGTTGGATTGTATAATAAAGTTTAATTGTTAAGAAACAGAGCCAACAAGTGGTGCACAATGTGGGGCCCAATGGGTTCCACAGTTTCTAATGGTATGAGGTAAGATTCAGAATTCGAAGATACAAAAATGCTGTTTCAAGGTATAAGCAAAGTCGCAGCTGCCATTGCAAAACTCTTTCCTGCCTTATACTTAGAAGGAATTCTCTGTTTTTTTATTGTTCTTTTATTATATTTCATTCTTAGAAAGATTAAAAGAAAGGCTAATAACATAGAAAAGCCGGAAGGGTCAGTAAATTCTATCCTTTTGGAAAATATTACAGATTTGACTGGACAGATGGAAAGACTGAGGAAAGAAAATGAAGAGATGGGAAAGTGAATAGAATTTTTGGTAATTGGAAGTGATGAATGACAGAAAATAGAGAGACCAGAAAGCCAGAAAAAAACAGAAGAGTCAATAAGCTCTATGCTTTTGGAAAGAATTACTGACTTGACAGAACAAGTGGGCAAAATGCAGAAAAAACTAGAAGGGCTGGAAAAGCAGAAGGCACCTTTGGTTAAAAAGGGTGGAGAAGGTCAGAAACCAGAGGAAAAGGAAGGCATACAGACCAAAAAGTCTTTAGAAAAAAAGTGTCTCAGTAGAGGACACCTCCAGAGTTGTCCAGACACCTTCGGCTTTTCCAGTCACTATAAGACATGTGCCCATGCAAAATGGTGCTGAGGGTCATGACAAAATGACCTAGCATCTTGTAGACATGATGGATTTTAAACATTTTAAGAAATCCGTCGTCAAATATGGTATGCACTCTGCCTTCTTTAAACAAATGTTAAACAGCTGGGCCATGCAGAATAGACTTGTTCCCTAAGATTGAAAAAAATTAGTTTCAACGGTATTGAAAGCAGCACAACAGTTACAGTGGTTATCATGGTGGTGAACAGAGGCTATGAGAATAAAACAAGAAAATACTACAGAAGGATACATGTTAATAGAGATCAATTGGTTGGTGAAGGCCAACAAACTAAGTTAAGAGAACAAATTTAAGCTGAAGATAGTGATTAAACAATGTCATAAGACAGCCTTGAGAGCTTGGGAGCTGATAAAGGAACCTGGGAAAACAACTATTCCATTTACTCAAGTATTCCAAGGACCGCTGAAACACTTTACAAAATTTTTACAGAGATTAGGATCTGCTATAGATAGGGTGTTGCCAGATTCTGACACCAAACAGTCACAAAAATTTATCATGGCTTATGAGAATGCAAATACTAAATGTAAGAGGGTGCTTAGACCAATAAAGGAAAGAGGCACTCCATTAGATGACTGGGTAAAGGAGACAGTTAATATTAACTCTCAAAAATATCAAAATAATATTGTAGGGCAAGCATTAGCCAGAGAGCCCAGATATAATAATACTCGGTGCTTTAATTGTGGTAAAATTGGTCATGTACAAAGAAATTATAAAGGTAGAAAGTGCAATAACCCAGAAAAAAATATAACTTGTAGGAGAGAACAAGGAGATTCTGTATTTTGCCTTCAAACCATTCTCCTACTGGGCTTCTTATACAAAGGGAAGACAGAATCATAGAACGGATATTCCTGACAAATAAACAAAACAAAAAATTAAAAACATACATAGAAAAATGTCTAAATTGATTACAAAGGAAAGAATGAGGTTGTGCCAACTGTCAAAAATGGACCCAGCGAAAATTGTAGTGCTTCTTACTGATTCTGAGATTATGCCATTATGGGTAATTAATGAAGATTGACAAAAAGCTTGTAGTAACTATTTGGGAGACATTAACAATAGATACCAAAAAAACAAATGTATACAGTTTATAAAAAACGAATTAGATCCTTCCAAGTATTGTAAAGAAGTCACCAATATCAGGGACACCCACCTTTTTTCACTGATTCAAATAAATCAGGTAAAGAAACTGCTAAATTTACTCCTGATAACACAAAATTGACTACATTATTTATAGAACTACAACAGGTCATCAGAAACAGAAATTATCCCTTGTATATTACTCATATTCAAACCAACACAGGTTTACCAGGTCCTTTGGCACAAGGAAATAAAGAGATCGACAAATTATTGATAGGTAATGTATTTGAAGCCTCAAATTTTCATGAAAAACATGTCAATGGTAAGGTGTGGAAGAAAATATTCTCTATCACTTGGCAACAAGCCAGAAAAATAATCAATACGTGTCCTACATGTTCCTTATATAGTCAAAGACTATTACCTGCTGGAATTAACCCTAGAGGTAACAAAAAAGAATGAAATTTGGCAGATGGATATGTTTCACTTTACAGAATTTGGAAAAATGAGATATGTGCATCATACCATTGATATATATTCAGATTTTCAATGGGCAACTGCCTTAAGTTCTGAAAGGGCTGACTGTGTGGTTACTCATTTGCTGGAAATAATGGAGTTTATGGGAATACCTGCACAAATTAAAACTGACAATGCTCCTGCATATGTGTCCCTTAAGATGAAAAACTGTATGTATTATAATATAAAACCTGTTACTGGTATACCTCACAACCTCACAGGACGAACAGTTGTGGAAAGAGCTAATAGTACCTTAAAAGAAATGCTTATTTAAAAAAAAGAAAGGGTAAAGACACCCAGGGACCAATCAAATAATGCTTTGTTGACTCTAAATTTTCTTAATGTTAATGATAAAGAGACATCAGTGGCAGAGAGACATTAGGTGATTTTTAAAAAAACTGAAGAGCTGGGACAACCAATATTCTACAAGGGCTTGTCGAGTATGAAATGGAAACCTGCAATAGTTTTGAGACGGGGTCATGGATAGGCGTATGTTTCCACAGAGAGTGAAAAATATGGCTACCAACCAAACTTATAAAGATTAGAGTAACCATATAGCAAGTGAATCTTAAGAATTACCTGGTTCTTATAACTTGGCTTTGTTTCATACAGCTTGGAAATCTAATGCCCTCTTCTGGCCTATTGGTGTACAAACAGGTAGAGCGCTGTATTGTTTGCAAAAAACAGGACAATGCTAAAGACAAAACAGACAGCCTGGGTGATTTAACCCCAAAAGCATGCCTCTGGCACCTCGAGCAAGGTGTTTCAACTGATGTTTCCTTGAAAAATTATATATGTACTAACATACATATACTAATGATTTCAAAAGTTTACTTACTTTCAGAGCAAAAAACAGGACAATGATAAAGATCAAACTTCTGCCTCTGGCACTACTGTTTCCTCCAGAAATTACATGCATATTAACAATAAATCAGCTAGCCAAAAGGATCGATCCCAAAAAGACTGGACAAAAACAGATGCAGCTAGCTTTTCCAACACTTGGCCAATATATTATTTTTCTAGGGTACCCAAAAAACATTTTTCTCCTAAACAACATAAAGTAATTTTGAAAACACTACACCCCCATTCCCAGTAAGTGGGATGGGTGTTTTTGGTGGGTTACCAATGCTCATTTTTGCCTAAGGGGCTTAGTTACAATTAATAAAAGTTTCATTTGGGGATTTCTTTCTTCTATCTTTCCTTCTCTCTTATCTTTCTATCCCATCTAATATTAAGGAAAAGGGGGGAAGCAAGAGAGGATATAGGTTGAAGTAAGGGAGGATATAGGTTTATAGAATAAAAGATACATTATTAAATATACTAGCTTCCAAAATCTTACATTGGTATTGTAGATTAATAAAAATTTAAGACTTTTGATGGATGGAAATTTAAGACTTCAACTTTTGCTTCACATTGATAACAACTTAAATTGTATATTGCTATTCATTTTTGTTTTATGTATTGTATGTTTTATGTTGACAAAATATTATATATTGTATGTTAGAAACTTAAGATCATTTTGTTCAATGTTTATTTAATATTTTTTTCATGTACCACTCATTCAAAAAGGTAATGTCTTATAAAAAACTATTAATATTCTGTTCAGGAAGATCGGGGATAAAAGTTGGTATTTAGTTACCTAGAAATCCTACTAGATACTTACTTTGTCATAGAACAGATTTGTTTAATTTCTTGTATATGTCTTCCAAAATATATTGATAACTGTAAGAATAGATAGAGAGTTGGTCTTCAAACTCTTCGGAGATCCACTAAATATGGCATTTAATGATGAGGGCTTTCCTGACAGAGCGAGACATCCACTCCTGGCCACATCTCCATATGCATCACTGAAGATGGGGGCATCAAGAGATGAGGGTGACAGAATGGTCACTGGACTGAGAAACTGCTCTTATCTCTACTGCTGATGACAGGCTGACTGTCCACAATGATCAACAGCAATGCTAAAAAGTTGACTGTCCAGCTTTGAAGAGACTAGATGGACCAGACCATCAGATATACTGCTTCTAAAAGCAGTTTGTTGGATGTTTTGGGCTGATAAGGCTAAAGACTGATTGACCCAATGAAGGAGAGTATCCAGTGGCTGTCCAAGTGGTCTGCTCTCTCTGTCTTATTCACAATTGGAAGTTGCCCACCAGCACTTCCTTTATTAGATAGAATTTCCTTCTTGAGTCTCTGATGGGATTAAAGACTAGATAGCCACAGTGTTACTAAAAGCTTTAGTTTAAGAGTTAAAAACACGTTTATACATTGATAATTGCAATTTCTCGTGAAAAAAAAGACTCTCTTTGGTAGGATAGTGGAATACTTTCAGGTTAACAAGTATAAAAAAACCTGGTTATGTACTTGGTACGCGATGATTCTGTATATATGTATATTTTATATATAGTTCTTAATTATTTTTTAAAGAGAAGGGGGATGTGTGGGAAGGACTTTAAGCTTTGTCCCAGGTGAAAGCAGTCATGGTGGGCTTTACCCTTGGACACATCATGGATACTCCCTGAGACAGACTGCCTGGAGCCATCCTGGGCCTGGAATTCAGGAAGCAGACCTGGGGACTCCACCAGGACTATAGTTTTTCTAATTGACCCTCAATGGGAGTAGGAGACCGCCCTTCGCACATGAGACGGGCAGGCGGAGAGGAGAGAAGGGCAGCAGAGTCATACCGGGTTTGAGCGCATGTGGATTGGAAGGAGGATCAGTGAACAGGCCAGACCAGCGCATAGGCCAGAGACACCTAGGGACCCATCCAGTGGAGCAGATACCTGAAGGTTCACTCTTTTTTTCCTTTAAACTTTTTTCCCTCTTGTGTAAGCTTGTGTGGGTTGTATAATAAAATTTAATTGTTTCAAAAAATTTTTAATTGTTAAGAAATAGAGTCAACAAGTGTGTGTGTGTGTGTGTGTGTGTGTGTGTGTGTGTGTGTGTGTGTGTGTGTGTATCTATTGTGAAGGATGTTATTTCCCTAATTTCAGCTTTGCTGAATGTATTTATGAGTTGTAGGATTTCTTGGGTACAATTTGGGGATCATTTATATGTATCATATCATCTGCAAATAGCAGTACTTTGACTTCTTCCTTTCCAATGTGGATCATTTAATCTCCTTTTATTGTTTTATTGCTCTAGCTATACATTTAAGTACTATATTTAAGACAAATGGAGAGAGTGGAAAGCCTTGTCTAGTCACTGATTTTAGTTGAATTGCTAGAGTTTCTCTCCATTTAACTTGATGCTGACTATCAGTTTGCTGTATATAGCCATTATTGTGTTTAGTTATATGCTTTCTATCCCTGATCTCTTCAAGACTTTAAATATAAATGGATTTTGGATTTTGTAAAAGAATCCTTTTTTGGCATCTAATAAGATGACCATGTGGCTCTATTCTTTCAGTTTGTTTAATTTAAAAATTAAATTGACAGATTTATGTATTCTGAACCACACCTACATTCCTAGGAGGAAGCCTACTTCATGGTGGATGATATTTTTGGTGTGTTCTTGGATTCAATTTGCAAGTATTTTGTTGAGTATTTTTACATTATTGTTCATGAGAGAAACTGGACTGAAAATTTCTTTCTTTGTTGAGTTTTGTGTAGTTTAGGTATCAAGGTGACTGTGATATCATAGAAGGAACTACATAATGGTTCTCCCATTTCTTCCTTATGTAATAGTTTGAAGAGTATTAACATTAGCTCTTCTTTGAAGGTGTAGTAGAATTCTGTGCTGAAACGATCTGGCCCTGGGCATGTACTAGCTGGGAGACTTTTGGTGACTGGTTCTATTTCCATAGGGGATATAGGACTATATTTAATTTGTTTACATGATATTGATTCAACTTTGGTAAATGGACTTTATGAGAACATTGTACATTTGATTTTTATTTTTAAATTTGTAGTATAGAGGTTTGAAACAAAATCTAATGATTCTTTGGGTTTTTATGGTGTCTGTTGTTATGTTTCCCTTTTCATTCTGGTTTTATTATTTAGGATAGTGTCTCTGCCTTTTAGTTAATTTGGCAAAAGGTTTTTCTATCTTGATGATCTTCACAAAGACCTGCCTCTTGATTTTGTTGATTCTTTGAATTGCTCTCTTTGTTTCTAACTTATTGATTTCAGCCCTGAGTTTTATTATTTCCAGCCATCTACTCCTCTTGGGTATTGCTGCTTCATTTTTTTTCCTAGGGCTTCCAGATGTGTCATTAAGTTGCTTATATGAGATGTTTCCACTCTCTTTACAAAGGCACTTAGTTCACAAATTTTGGGAATTCATAAATAGATTGAACTAGAAATTATCATAATGAGTGAGTTAACCCAGAAGCAGAAAGAATCAAATGGTATATATTCACTTATATCTGGACACTATCCCAAGGGGCATGTCCCATGAAAGTCTTCTCTTACCAGGAAAGTGGAACAGAAGGTAGGACATCTTATTGGGACTCTAGGTGAGAGAAGCATGGGAGAATAGGGAATTAAAAGGATCCAAAGGGTCCTAGAAACCTACAAGAAGAACATTATGATGGGCGGATTTGGGCCCAGGGGTCCTGCTCAAACTATGGCACCAACAAAGGAAAATACATGCACTAAACTTCGAACCCATACCCAGATCTAGCCAATGGACAGGACATTCTCCACAGTTGATTGCAGAGTGTGGTCTGACTTTCACACGAACTCTGGTGCCCCATACTTGACCACGTCCCCTGGATGGGGAGGCCTGGTGGCACTCAGAGGAAGGATAGCAGGCTACCAAGAAGAGAATTGATACCCTATGAGAATATACAGGGGGAGGAGGTCCCCTTCAGTCATAGTCATAGGGGAGGGAAGTAAGGGGAAAATGGGAGGGAGGGAGGAATGGGAGGATACAAGGGATGGGATAACAATTGAGATGTAATATGAATAAATTGATAAAATATATTGAAATGTAACATTTTTTAAAAGGCACTTAGTACTATGAACTTTCCTCCTACCACTGCTTTCAACATGGCCCATAAGTTTGGGTATGGTGTACCTTCATTTTCATTGAATTTTAGAAAGTTCCTGATTTCTCTGCTTATTTCTCCTCTGACCCAGTTGTCATTGAATAAAGAGATGGTCAGTTTCCATGTGTGTGTAGGCTTTTTCTTATTTCTGTTGTAGTTGAGTTTCAGCTTCATGCTATTTTGTTCTGATAGTATACAAGATATTTGAATTATGTTTCTTTTGAGGCGTGCTTTGTGACCTACTATGTGGTCAATTTTGGTGAAGATTCATGAGGAGTTGTGAAGTAGGTATAATGTGTTGTGTTTGGTGGAGAGTTCTGTGGATATCTGCTTGGTCCATTTAATTCATGACATTTGTTAGTGTCATTATTTATTGGTTTAGTTTCTGTTCCATTGACTTATTGTTTTCTAAAAGTGGGGTGTTGAAATATCTCACTTTTATGTGTTGTAATCAATGTGCTGTTTGAGCATTATTAATGTTCCCTCTACAAATGTTGCTGCCCTTTTATTTGGAGCATACATGTTCAGAACTGCAATGTCATCTTGGTTGAGTTTTCTTCTAATGAGGATAAAATGTTCTTCCTCGTCCATTTTGATTAATTTTGGTTGAAAGTCTATTATATTAGATATTAAGATGACTATTCCAGCTTGTTTCTGGTGTCCATTAGCTTGGAAGACTGTCTTCCATGACTTCCCTCTCATGAAATGTCTATGTGTGGCTGAAGTGTGTTTCTTGCGTGCAGCAGAACATTGTGTACTGTTTATACATCCATTCTGTTAGTCTTTGCTTTTTATTGGGGAACTGTGTGCACTGGTGTTCAAAGATATTCATGCCCAGTGACTGTTCTTTTTATTTTGATATTTGTTGTACTTACATGTTTGTGTTCTTCTCTCAGTTTTGTTTTGCTAAAGTGAGGTTATCTATTACTGAGTTTTTATTGTTTATTTAGCCTCCTTGGGTTGGAGTTTTCATACCAGTATCTTCTGTAGGAATGCATTTGTGGATAAGTTTTGTTTCTGTCATGGAAAATTTTGTTTTCTCCATCTATGGTCATTGGAAGTTTTGCTGGGTATAGTAGTCTGGACTGGCATCTGAGGTCTCCTGGGGTTTGCAAGACATTTCCCCTGGCCCTTCTGGCTTTTATGGTCTCTGGTGAAAAGCCAGCTGTGATTCTGATATGCTTGCCATTGTATGCTACTTTTTCCCTTGGCATTTTATTATTACTATTATTTTGTTTGGGTACATTTAGTGTTTTAAATAATATGTGGTATGAGTATTTACATTTTTAGTCTTATCTATTTGGTATTCTGAAGTTCTCTTATATGTTTATACACATCTATTTCTTTAAAATGGGGAAATTTTCTTCTATGATTTTGCTGTAAATATTTTCTGGGCCTTGGATTCTGAAATAATCTCTTTCCTCAATTCATGTTGTTCTTAGGTTTCTTCTTTTCATGGTGTTCTTGGTTTCTTGGATATTTTGTGTAAGTTTTTTTTATATTTGATATTTTCTTTGATATTTGTTTCAATTTTTTCAATTGTATCTTTAATGTCTTAGAGACTTTCTTCCATCTTTTTTATTCTGTTGGTGATAATTACATCTGTAGTTCCTGTTTTCTTCTCTAAGTTTCTCTTTGCAGGTTTGTGTCAATTTCAGCTATTTTTATTGTTTGCCTTTCCATCTTCAACTTTTGAACTATTTTATTGATTTCCTTCACTTCATTGTTTGCATTTTCTTGATTTTTCCAAGGATTTATTCATTTCTTCTCTATAGGTCTCTCTAATGCCCTCTCTAAGGGAGTCAATTTGTTTGGCTGTATCATTTTGTATTTCTTTATGGATTTTATTAGTTTCCTCCATTATCATCTTCATAAAGATTGTTTTGTTGCCATTTTCTTCTTGATCAGTTGTGTTAGAGTGTCCTGTAATGATTGATTTGCTATAACTGTGTTCAGGAGGAGCCATATTTCTTTTCAATTTTGTTTTTATTCTGGCTTTTAGCTATCTCATTCTGTCTATAATTGGTGTGGTAGTTGGTCCTTCACTGGCCTTTGAAAGAAGCTTATAGGTAAGTGGCTGTAGCCTGAGACTTGGTGTTGGGGGGAGGGGTGTTACGGACGATCTCAGTTGGGTATAGGTCCTTGGGAATAGGAGTTCTTGATGCGTCGGTGGACAAAGATAGGTGAAGTGACAAACGGAACAACTCAGGGGAAAGTTTAAGTCTGAGTGTATTTTGCAGACACGCAAGCTAGGTTTTTACACACATTTTTTGAAATGGAAGTGTTTTTGTGGTTACATTTTTAATACAATACCTCTTTCTTCCAACATATGATTCAATACTGCCAGGAACATACCCCTGTTCTTGGACTGTGAACGTCCCAGGATTCTTACCTACTTGCCTTCTTAGCTCAGCCTTTCCTTTGCTGAGGAGTCTGCAGCACTCTTGGCTGGGTCCTTATCTTTGCCTGATAAAGTATATAAGAAAGAGGAGAGAAAGCTTACCTTATGTCGAGCCCCATTTTGGGCGCCAACTGCCACAGACCATTTCAGTAGGGTATAGGTCCTTGGAAATGGGAGTTCTCAAAGAGTCGGTGAACAAAGATAGGCAAAGTGACAAAAAGACCAACTCAGGGGAAAGTTTAAGTCTGAGTGTATTTTGCAGACACGCAAGCTACGTTTTTACACACATTTTTTGAAATGGAAATGTTTTTGTGGTTACATTTTTAATACAATACAAAATACAGGTGCAGAGTAATAATGTTGTCATCAGTCTTGAATCATCACTCTTAAGTCATTAGCTTGGTATCAGTACCCATGTATTCTCTTTATCAAAGGTCAATGTTCTCTCATTATGTCAAACATCTGTGTGTGAAGACAGTTTTTTCATAGGTCTTCTTAAACACTTTATATATAAGTCATAATGTAAACTATGATTAATACTTAGCCATGTTTTTATTAACAAGTGGAATGGAACTTGGTAGTAAAACTTCTGGGCCTCAATGGTCCCTGGCAACAATCCCTAGTTTGAGCATTTAACAGCAACAGAGTCATGTCTGAAAAGTTCTGATAAGAAAGTAGGATAAGAGTAGAAAAATACAGACAGAATGTTCAAAAAAAAGGCTGTAATCAGTTACTCTTGGCAGGAACATCAGATCCATTCCAGGAGACTCTCCCTGGATAAAGGTCGTTGCCTCAGATTGTATAGTATCATTTGTCACACAGATTCTGAGTGACTTGAAGCTAGAACCTCATTTGCTTCTCATTGTGTGACCCCCCTTTCACCTGGGAAACACAAGCACTGATGTTTTTTAGCTCACAGTTTGATTTTTCATCTGTTATGCAGTTATTGCTGTATTGCTAATCGGACACAGTGTGGGATCTTTGCCTCTATCTTAAATCCACAGCTTATTTATTATGTATACTTGCTTGAACTATTTTCTATTAATGTGAGTTGTGTTGCCATACCCATTCAGATAATTTGTATTCTTTTATAAATAAATTAGACTTTTGATGTTGAGAGTTATCAATGTGCAGTGTTTATTGATTTGTTATTTTGTTTTTTTTTCCTGTGTGTGTGTTTGTGTGTGTGTGTGCTTATTTTTATTTCTTTGTCTTTGTCTACTTATTCCTTCTGTTTTCTTGGGTGTAGTTAATGTCTTTAGTTGAAATTTTAATTATTATGGGTACTATAGGGCTGGGTTTATAGATAGAAATTATTTACATTTCATTTTACCATTGAATATTTTATTTTCTCCATATATCATGATTGAAAGTTGTGCTGAGTATAGGAGTCTGAATTAGCATTTGTAGTCTTTTAGAGTCTTCATCACATCTATCCAGGACTTTCTGGCTTTAAGAGTTTCAATTGAGAAATCAAGTTTTATTTATAGGTCCACATTTCATATGATACTTGAAATATTTCCGTTGTAGATTTTACTATTATTTCTTCTGTATGCTTAGTGTTTTTATTATTATTTGCTCAGGGTAAGGTTTTTTGGGGGTCCTGTCTATTCAGTGTTCTGCATGCTTTTTCTACTTTTATAGGCATGTCCTTCTTTAGCTTTGGACAATTTTATTCTATAAAGTTGTGGGAAATATTTTCTGATCATTTGACTTGTGTTTATTCATATATTGCTATTATTCATAGATTTGTTACTTTCATAGTTTCCATCATTTCATATTTGGAGCAAGGAGTATTTAGACTTAAGATTTTCTCTGACCTATTTGTCTATTTCTTCAATCATGTCTTCAATGTCTGGGAGTCTTTCTTATATCTCATATTATAATCATGAAGCTTGCCTCTGAGTTTCACCATTAAGTTTCTAAGTTCTGAGTTTCCAGATTTCCCTCAGATTTTTAATTTTTAATTTCAAATTAATTGTCTTAACATGTTTTATTAATTTCCTTCCACTACTTATTTGTGTTTTCATTGATTACTTTAAGTAATTTATTCAGTTCCTCTTTTAAGAATTCTATCATTTAGAAAAGCTTATCTTATGCTTTAGCTATTCCACACTTTTTAGAGCCTACTTTAGTAGAGTTTCTGGAATCCAGAGGAGATATATTGTTCAATCTGTTATTGATTATATTTTTATAATATCATCTTGGCATCTGGATTTGAATGATTATAGTTCTAAATGGTTATATCTGGTTTTATCCTTGTTAAATAGATGCTTTGTTTGTTCCTTTCTATTTCACTCTATCGATTTTATGAGAGTGTTGTGTATGTATGTTTCATGATAAGAATATCTTGTGGAATCTTTCATCATGTGACTACTGATGGATCAAAATATAATGTATTTTTAGATGTTGTGATCTAACACTTAAAAATTGGAGTAGGCTAGAAGCGGTTAATGAAGTTCACTGAAAGGTGGAGAATGGACTGTTTCATCAGGATCTACTTAGGTATTCCCTTGTTGATTTCTATACTTTTCTCCTTCTTTTATATTATGAATATGAGGATTTTTCCTTATATATAGATATAGAAATGTACTCTTCACTACACACTGCCATATTCCATTACATTTTTCTTTTATGGAAGGTATATTTAATATTGAAATTGTTCAACATTGTGTGTTACAAAATCAGTTTTATTTAAAATAGATATAATCACAAAATGAAAGAGGAAAGAGTAAGACAAGATATTGATAGAGGCTAAATTAGTCTTCGAGTAATAATTGACATGTTAGCTTAGTAACTGTGTTTAATTCTGTACAGAGACATGGTAATGTACAGTAAAATTATGCATTGGTAGTGAGAAAAGTCTAAAGATCACCATGTGAGTTTCAGAAAAGTACTTGTTTTGGAAAATAGAAGTTTCTTCTTATCCAGTAGTTTCAGTAATTACTTAAAGATTGGGGAATTAAATGCCTGCATAATAATTCCTTTTCACATGATTTAGATGATGAGATTTAGAAAATCAAATCCAAGGGGGAACTATATACAGCTGTGTTTCATGTTCTTAGAGGAACCAAGTGATAATATGATTCCTGTCACAGAAATTGTGTGTAAACATATCTTTGGAGGTTTTTTTAGGAAGTTACTTGATGTCTAACAAGGAATACTGAGAAACTGGACCAATTTTAGCTTTTAACTTGCAGCCATTCTGGCTTTGATTGTAGGAAAAAAATGTCTTGAGTGACTGTTATCCTCTCCTTTCTATATGGCTCTTACTAAAATCTCTACTGGCCTATCTATCAGTAAGTGTAATATTCCACCCTTGGTATTACAATACTCATGCATGCATGAGACAGTCTTTCACACTTGATGAGACCTTGATGAGGTTATTGACATGAGTGATCAAAAACAAAGTCACTTGGAAAATTTCACATGTTCTTGCCTTCACTGCTTTTAGCCAATTAATGCCACTTCAAGAACACTTCCTTCAGATAATTCCCCCACTTCTGTGCCAGACGATTGTAACTCTTACAGACTTATTATTGTGCATTCCCACTTCCTACTTGGCAATAAAACCAAAATCAAGAATTCCTGCTTAGATTCGTCCATATACTGAGAAAATTTATTGTCTTTAAATTTAATTTTCCTCATTTTCTAGCACATTAGATTTCTAAACTCTATCTTTCTTTGAGAACTTGTTTTCCTACATTTTATGTATGTGTTTTTGTGTGTATGTATGTGTCTGTGTATGTGTGTGTGTGTGTGTTTAATAGCTTGATATTCCAAACATAAATGTTTTCAATTTATTAAGCCTAAGTATTAAGTTTTGTGTAAGAATCCAGTATCATCCAAAGGTAAGATCTCCATCATTATTGCTGGCTGCAATAAAATATAAAGTTGAGGCAGGATAAGTTATGGGTTTCTATATAGTGTTCTTTCATTGGTTGTATAACTACATAAATATGCTATTGGATTAATGACAGGAATAAACACACCTTCAAATGTTACACAGTGTACTAAGAAGGACATGAACCCAAATTTAAAACATTACCTTTTCCCTAGCTATTGCCAGTTTAATTTCTTCAGTAAGCAGTAGATCTAGACTCAAAGAATTGCTGAATTAATATGTGGTATTTATTTTGTTCCTCATATTTTGTTAAGTGTCTAGACTGTGTCATGTCTCTAGGGAAATAATGTTAATATCTATTTGAGGCACAGTACAAGTTGCTGTTTTTGGTTGTGTGACACTAAATCCTCTAGGCAAACATAAAGATAATGGAGAGAGACCATGCTGATATCTGTAATAAATTTCTACTTGATGGAGTTTGTTTTCTGAATAGTGGTTTTTACTGCTGTTTGGGGTAATTTAAGTCAGTAATACAAAAATATTCTTAGAACTTGGCTGCTTCTGAATCACAACATTATAATGGTCTATATGTAAACAGTTTTAAAAGGAAAAAGAACCAAATTGAAGCTTAATTTCCTATCCTTTTACTTGGAAAGGCAAACTTCTCAGCCATATTTTCATTCACTGACAGTGCATTATTAATGCTGCCTTTCTGGGCTGATCAGCCAATGGCATCTATCATAAGCCCAGATACTCTGCCATGTATGCTCTAAAATGGACAGTCTAGACAGAACAGTAAATCATAGCTTATGACATGTTTTCATCGTGTTGTTTTTTGCCATTAATGTCCCCTTAATTTCTGACTACTGCCCACGGCATGACCTCTGTGCACCTACAGCTTAATAGTAAGACAAAGATAGAAAATGGAATTTAATTCACATCCAAATGAAAGGGCAGTTTCATTTCAAAAGAAAAAATACAGTTCTAATTATGTAGTTAAAAATGTGAATGAAACTAGAGACAGCAGTGGTCAAATGTAAAAGTCACCCAGGAAACTAAAATATACAATTTAATATTGAAAACACACTTGTCATATGGGAAGTCATGAAAGAAGACAGTTAAAAGACATTCTAATTTAAATATAACTACCTAAATTTCTTATATGTACCAGTTCTCCCTAAAGTGTCTGAGCAAGACATTCAATGTTCCAAAGGCACCTCTTGGTGAAGACACCACATACTTGAATCACAGAACATAAAATTATTTATCATTTATACAGATTTGATCAGACATTCTGTATTTTAACTGGGAACTCTACCTCCAGAGTGTAAAAATCAACTAAATTAATTCAAACTAACTTCACATAAATGCTTATCATGAGTTTACCCTATTGAAACATTAACATTTCCTCAATGCAATTTGTCAAAAGCCTTGGAAAAACACTTGTTATTTTAAGACTCATGGCAGGAAGGATGCAATTCACAGGAATTTTAATGAAACTTCACATTTCATGAGTAAAAGTAAATGAATAATAATATGTAGGGCAATATTGGTAAATGAAAGACATTATTTTTATCAATAATGTGGAATCTTTCTAGTTATTCATAAAACATAGAATAGGTTCTAGGACTGCAGTTGCCTGAAGCTCAGTAGACTACAAGAGTATATTGCCTTTGCCTGACTGTGCCTTGGTCCCCATTACCCAACCTTGTTCTTTCCTAATTTTATTTATCCTTCTGAGACTCTACTTATCACTTTTCTATAATCAGGTTGATTTTACAAAAAAAAAGTGAGTATGAAAATAAACTTCGGGGGGGGATCCAAGATGGCGGCGAGCAGTGCGGACCATGTATAGAAGCTCCAGTAAACAATTCAGGGAATTACACAGAATTCTGAACCAGGAACACTGAGATCCCCACACAACTGCAGCAGGAGTGCTCCACAGTTCGAAGGGACCAGGGTGCAGAGGACCTGTGTGCCCCTGCACACAGGAGGAGCATGGATTTTTTTGAAATGGAGCGGCAGCAGCGACAGCTTGGAGTCCTCCAGCAGAGATGATTGGTGTGGTGGCCGGTGGGAGAAGGGATTCTGGGCAGCATTTGGGGTATGCACAGTTTGGGCCCCATGACCCAAGCTCAACTTGGCACATAGCTCGTGTCCTGAGACCCAAACTGGACTCAGAGCACAGTTCTGCTCCTGATACCCAAGCTCAGCTCAGTGTGCAGTTCGGCCACTCTAGCTGAGCTCAGTGCACAGTTTCAGCCCAGAGTCCCTAGCTGGACCTGGTGGTCAGGTTGGGCCCAGAGACTCTAGCTGAGCTTTGCGTGCAGTCCCAGTCCTGAGACTCTGGCTGGACTCAGTATGCAATTTAGGCCCAGAGTCCCTGGCTGAGTTCAGCACACAATTTGGGTCCAGAGACCCTGGATGAACTCAGTGTGCAGGTCTGCCCCTGAGACTCTGGCTGAGCTCAGCTTGCGGTAAAGGGCCAGAGTCCCTAACTGAGCTTGGTTGGCAAGTTGGGTCCAGAGACTCTAGCTGAGCTTTTCACACAGTCCCGTCCCGGTCCTAAGACTCTGGCTGGACTCAGTATGCAGTTTGAGCCCAGAGTCCCTGGCTGAGTTCAGGAGATGGTTCAGGCTCTGAGACTAAAACTGACCAGGGTACGTGCTTTGGGCCCAGAGTCCTTAGCTGAGCTAGGAACGCAATCCCAGCAGAAACTCTGACTGGAATCTGTGTGCAGTTTGGGCCCAGAGGCCCTAACTGAGCTTGGTGCACAGATTGGACCCAAAGTCCCAAGCTGAACTCGGCAGATAGTTCGGGCCCTGAGAATCTATCTGAGTTCGGTGCGTGGTTCAGGCCCAGAGTCCCTGGCTGGACCTGGTGGTCAGTTTGGGCCCTGAGACTCTAGTGGAGCTTGCTGCAGTCCCAGCCCTGAGACTCTGGCTGGACTTATCGGGAAGTTTGGGCACTGAGACTCTAACTGAACTCAGTGAGCTCAGTGTGCAGTTTGGGCCCAAGACCCTGGTTAGACTCAGTACTAACTGTACTAAGTGTGTGGATTAGGCTGCAAGACACATTTGGGTACAGAGCCATAAACTGGACTGAGTGTGTGGACGGTTTGGGCAGTGTGACGCTAACCTGGACTCTGCAAGCAGTCTGGGTCTTGAAACGCTACCAGGAACCACTGACCAGTGGAGCATCAAAGCTCCAGGTCTAAAGAATTCTCTCAGGGACACAGGCAGGAGAGTGGCCATCAGAACACCACCTGAGCTGCTTCACTCCCTGGAGAGCTCTGGTGCTACAAGAGGACCCGTAAGGCTGTGGACACTTGGGCCTGACCCAACGCACATTCAGAGACCCAGGATGATTGCAGGACCAACAGTACAGGGGAGCTGGTGATCACTGACTATGAGAGTCCAAAACAACAGGGCTAGCCTCCTGCCATCCACACTAGTGAAGCATCAAAGCTTTCGGCCTAGGGAAATCATGAGAAAACAGGTGAATCTATCATCAGACTCCCTCCACCCAACTCTGGAAGCTACCTAACAAAAACGGAGATGGCATGATGACTAAAGAATAGCATAAAATCATTTTTTAAAAAAACTCAAAACAATATGGAGTCTCCAGATTCAAGCTATACCAAATAAAACAACCCAGACAACTCAAACACAACAGAAATACAAGAAAATGACCTCAAATCCTTAGTAATGAGCATGATAATGGAGGAAACAAATAAAATTCGTAATCATATGCAGGAAGATGCAGCCAAACAGCTCGAAGACATAAAAGAGGCCCATAGAGAGGAACTGAAAAAAATTCAGGAGACTATAAACAACCAGATGAAGGAAATCAATAAAATGGTTCAAGCTCTGAAGGCCTATAAAGAGGCAATGGAAGAAACTCAGGAATATAAAAACAATCAGATGAAAGAAATCACAAAAACAGTTTAAGATCTGAAGAAGAAAATGGATTCAATGATAAGCACAAAGACAGAAGAAAAATGGTAATGTGAGAGCTCAGAAAATGAGGAGGGCAACACAGAGGCGAGCTTTTCTAACACAATCCAAGAGATAGAGGAATGAATCTCAGGTCTAGAAGATACAATCATAGATCTTGAAGCAACCATTTCTTTAATGCGAAATCTGAAAAAATCTTTTAAATGCGAAATCTGAAAAAAATCCTGACCCAAAGCATCCAAGAAATCAAGAACACCATGAAAAGAAGAAATCTGAGGATAATAGGTATTGAAGAAAGAGAAACTATCAGACTCCAAGGCCCAGAAATTATTCTCAACAAAATTATAGAAGAAAACTTTCCCAATCTAAAGAAAGAGATGTCTGTAAACATACAAGATGCCTACAGAACACCAAAAAGAATAGACCAGAAAATAAAAAATTCCCATCACATAATAATCAAAATACAAAATATACAGAAGAAAGAACAAATGCTAAAAGCTGCAAAGGAAAAGGGCAAAATAACATTTAATGGTAAACCTATCAGGATTACACCCAATTTCTCAGCAGAGACCATAAAAGCCAGAAGGGCCTGGACAGAGGTCCTGCAAACCATAAGAGGCCACAGATGCCAGGCCAGACTATTTTATACAGAAAAACTATCAATAACCTTTGATGGAGAAAACAAAATATTCCATGACAAAAACAAATTCAAACAGTACCTATTTTACAGAAGGTACTAGAAGGAAAATTCTATCCCAAAAGGACAAGCTACAACCAAAACTACACAGATAATAGATAACTACACCATGGCAAAAACACAGCACACAAATGCTCTACTGGACCCAACACCAAGTATAAGACTCTTAACAGTCACTGGTCATTAATATCTCTCAACATCAATGGTCTTTATTCTCCAATAAAAAGACACAGACTAACTGAATGGATGCACAAACAAGATCCAACATTCTTCTGCATCCAAGAAACACATCTAATCCATAAAGTTAGACATTACCTCAGGGTAAAAGGTTGGAAAAAATATTCCAAGCCAATGGTCACATTAAGCAAGCAATCATAGCCATTTTAATATCTAACAAGATAGACTTTCAACCAAAATTATTCAAAAGGGATGAGGAAGTAACACTTCATACTCATCAAAGGTAAAGTTAACCAAGAAGACATCACAATTCTGAACATCTATGCTCTCAATACAAGGGCACCCACATATTTAAAAAATCTGTTAATGAAGCTTAAACAACACATCGATCCCCACACAATAATAGTTGGATACTTAAACACCCCACCTTCAAAGGAGAATTAGTCATTGAAACAGAAATTAAGCAGAAAAATAACATTATTAACCAATGTCATGAATCAAATGGATATAACAGATATCTACAGAATTTTCACTCAAACAAAAAGGAATATACCTTATTCTCTTCACCCCATGGAACCTTCAACAAAATTGATCACATAGTAGGTCACAAAGCAAGCCTCAACAGATACAAGATGATTGAAATAATACCTTGTTCCTACCAGATCACCATGGTTTTAGGCTGCACTTCAACAACAACAGAAATAAGAAAAAGCCTACACTTACAAGGAAACTAAACAACTCTCTGCTTAATGACACCTAGGTCGGGGAAGAAATTAAGAAAGAAATTAAGGACTTCCTGAAATTCAATGAAAATGAAGGAACAACATACCCAAATTTATGGGATACAATAAACACAGTGCTAAGAGGAAAATTCATTGGACTAAGTGCCTTTAAAAATAAATTGGAAACATCTCACATAAGCAAATTCACGACATGGCTGTAATCCCTAGAAAAAAAGGAAACAGAAACACCTAAGAGGAGTAGACGTCTGGAAATAATCAAACTCAGGGCTGAAATTAATAAATTAGAAACTAAGAAAACAATCCAAAGAATCAACAAAACCAAGAGCTGGTTCTTTGAGAAAATCAACAAGATGGACAAACCATTGGCCAAACTAACTATAAAGCAGAGAGACACTATCCAAATCAACAAAATCAGAAATGAAAAGGGAGACATAACAATAGACACAGAAGAAATACAAAGACTCATACGATCCTACTTTGAAGGCATATATGGCACAAAATTTGAAAATCAAAGGGAAATGGATGATTTTCTTGATCAATTTCACTTGCCAAAATTGAGTGAAGAACAGCTAAACAAGTTAAATAATCCCATTTCCCCTACAGCAATAGAAGCAATCATTGAGAGTCTCCCCAAAAAAAGCCAAGGCCAGATGGTTTCAGAGCTGAATTGGACCAGGCCTTCAAGGATTAGTCAATACTGATACACTACAAGCTACTCCCAAAGATAGAAATGGATGGAACCTTACCAAATTCATTCTATAGTCACATTGATACCTAAACCTAACAAAGACCCAAAAAAGAAAGAGAATTTCAGACCAATTTCTCTTATGAACATAAATGCAAAAATACTGAATAAAATACTTGTAATATGAACATAAGAACAAATTAAAGATGTCGGTGCCGCCCCCAACCAGCAGGAAAGACACCAACACCGGGAACTCTTTTTGTGGCAGTTTACTCAGGATTCTTGAATAACAGAGTGACCCCAAGGACCGCACCCAGAAAGCCTTTACAGTGCAACTGCTCCAATCAGAGCCTGCCACGTTGTCACTCACAATTGGTGCAGAAGGATCATGCCACCAAGCATCATACCATTGCGCATGCACATAAGGGGTTCGCTCAAGGGCGCATTGCGCATGCGCATGCGCATTGCTCTGCGGAAGCAGCAGGGGGCTCTGCTATCTGTGGCTCTCTACAGTTCCCCCTTATTTATTAATTTTAAGCCAAGGATCAAGATACTTTTGCCCCAAGACTTGTGACCAAGCTGACACAGGTGAGAGAAACTCCTCAATGGGAGTGGGCATTAACCAAAGGGTGGAAGCATTGACCTGATCCTCCTAGGCCTCATTGGCCTGGCATGATGTCTTTTTTAGGAGGAGAGGAGGGGTCTTGATCTGCTGCCTGTGGGCATCCCCATCATGCATTGAGCAAGACAAGTTCTAACATCAACCTCTATGCAATCAGGTATACTTCCGGGGGACTCAGAATCGGACAATCGGGTCCTCCCCCTGCGGTTTCCAGCCGTCACCCCTCACAGGTGCCCATGCCCTAAGGCAGGCAATATCTGAGTATATGCCATTCTCACCCTGCCCATGGGGCTGGGATCTATATCATCTTGGCAAAGTGGCCCAATTTAAGAAGGTCAAAATATAGACATAATGGCCAAACGGCTATCTATCCAGCATACTTAGCCACACTTGAGGAGACTGTCCAGCCTCCAAAGCAACAAAAGCCTGCACCACAAAAGCTTGAGTGCGAAATCGATGAGCATGCATCCTACAAATGCACCAGAGTGCTAGGCAACTGACTAGAACCAGGCACACTGCCAGGGCTCCTATTCCCGCCCACTCCCTCAGATGAGAAAACGCCATCTGGAACCACTGCGCTATTCCGGAAACCAAGGTGGTGTCGACCCGGGTAGAATTGATGTGCACTATAGAGAGTCGCAGGTCCCTCAGGAGTCCATCGAGTTCAAGGCTCCAATTACCTAGGAGATGTTGGGAGAGATTTTTGGACAAATTAGCAGCTTTACTGAAATTATAATAAGGTACAGAAGTAACACACAAGCCTGGGTATCTCCATTGGCATCCCAATTGCATGAGTTCAAACAGGATATCATGAGCATAGCAGAAATGTCAGTACAACTACCATTGATTCCACAAAGCATCCAGAGATCATAGGGGTTAGAGTGAATAGCCTGATTGGGGTTTTGTCATGTCCAGTTATACCCTGGCCACGTCACATTATGCATGGCTCCCATGTAAGGGGAGAAAGTAAAAGCATCTTTAACAGCCCAACCATTTTTATGAGACTAGCATCTGTCCACGGTGTCAAAGACTCCCGAGCGCCCTTACAATAAGGGGCCCATATGGGTTGTCGTGGTATGGAACCATTGCCCTTAGATACAAAGGCAGGCCATTGGCCCGAGGCCCAGGTGGCGTTAGTCCAGTTGGTTATGCCCAGGTGTGGATGATCAAACCAAGCACCTGTTTGATGATATAGCTGTATACAATCTGATTGTTGTGAAATATTAGCGATAATTTGAAAACATAAGCTTCCTATTAGGGACATATTCATACTTTCAGAATGGGGTGCTAGCTCTCTCTGATAGGGAAGGAATAGAAGCTGTAAAGAAGCATTGGAAGTAAAAAATCGTGGGAACACTGAAGCCGTATGTGAGACAGGTAATGGCTTCGGGAACACTGATAAGATGCCCCACCTATATTCAGGATATGCTATGGAGCTCGGGAGAATCCCCAATGTTACCATCCAAATTATCTTCCATTGAAGTAACCTCAGCTGGAGATTCTGGAAGGTCTTCATTCTTTTCTTTGACGAGGTGAGTCAAACGTTCCGGCACCCACACTGGTTGTTCTGCCTCTCGCCCAGACCAATACTGGATCGGGACCATTCCATTGGCCTGTAAGGATATCCTTCCACATGACTGTTCCCTTATAAGATGAGTCCCGGTTTTCATGGCGTTCTGCGGCTGTCACGCCAGACTTGTCCAATTGAAAAAAATGTACAGTTAACATGGCCAACGATAGGCGCTCTCTAGGTGTTCTCTTATAACCTATTCCCCCTTTTTGTTTTTGAATACATTCTTTAAGAGTGCGGTGCGCTCTCTCGATAACTCCATGGCCTTGGGGATTATAAGGAAGACCATGAAGCAATGTAACACCCATTTGAGCACAGAAGGAGGTGAAAGTGGCAGATGTATACGCTGGACCATTATCAGTTTTATAACTTTTTGGCATGCCCCAGGCACTCCATGCTGCAAAACAATGATCAATAACATGATGAGATTTTTCTCCTGTATGTGGGGATGCAGATATAACACCTGAGGCAGTGTCAATTGACACATGTACATATTTTAATTTCCTAAATTCTGGTATATGAGTGACATCCATTTGCCAAACATGTAAAGGGCGCAAACCGCGAGGATTTACCCCTATGTGTGGCTGGGGCCTAAAAGGAGCGCACGCCTGACATTCCTTTATAATGGTGCGTGCATTTTCTCGTGAAAGTTGAAATCGGGGTGCCAATGTTTTTACATTTACATGAAAATCAGAATGAAACTGTCGAGCTCGGTCTACATCTGTCAAGGCAGTCAAGATTAAGTGGGCTCATGTAGCTTTGTCAACTATATCATTTCCTTCTGATAATGGCCCTGGGAGCCCAGTATGTGCTCGAATATGTTGAATAAAGAAGGGGCAAGTTCGTTCCCAAATCAAGGTCTGTAATTGGGATATCAGCTCCCCGATCACACTTTTCATATTAATTTTTCCGGTTATCTCTAAATCTTTAACTATATTGACCACATACTTAGAGTCAGAAAGGAGTGTGAAAATTCTTGAAAAACAGCGATCACAATTTGTAACTCAATTATTTGGGGTGAGGCAGAGGCAAATTTCCTAATTATTGGCTGGCCTCCATCAATTGAATATGCTCCATATCCTGTTTTAGACCCATCAGTAAATATTGTAGGACAATTTTGTAGTGGCTGTTTAGATATGACCACTGGAAAAATTATTTGATGCTCTGAGGCAAACTGGAGAATTGGGTCTTTGGGGTAATGATTATCAATATCTCCAGTGTAGCAACATCTAAGTATTGCCCAATTGTCCAGGGTATGAGACAGTACTTCAAATTGTTGGGCCATATAAGCTTCTCAGGCCATTGCCCAAAATATTGTAAACTTTGATGTAAGCCCAGCAGGGCTAATTGCGCCACTGTATCAGGATAGTGACTGAGTGTTTTTCCTGGGGAAATTCTGGGATGAATCCATAATAAGGGTGCAGACTGCCATAAAACACCGGTAGGCTGTTTATAGGATGGTAGAATTAACAAATAAAATGGTGTATTAGGATTCCATCATGTTAGACTTGCATTGGAGAGACCATTCTCAACCAGGGTCAAGGCAATTCTTGCTTCTGGTGTAAGGACCCTGGAAGAGGTTAATTCAGGATTCCCTGGCAAAATATCATAGAGTGGTTGTAATTGTGAATTAGTAAGTTTTAGATAAGGCCGTAACCATTGTATATCCCCTAATAATTTTTGAAAATCATTAAGCGTTTTTAAAGAATCAGTTCTTAAGGTAATTTTCTGTGGGGAGACCTTATTGGGCTCTATTTTTGTTCCTAAATAATCAATTACCATAGTCTTTTGCACCTTTTCCGGTGCAATGAATAATCCTTGGGATTTCAAACTATGAACCAACTTTATAAAGGCCTTATTCAAAATCTCCTCACTCCTAGCACAGATTAAAATATCATCCATATATACTACTCAGCTATTAAAAACAAGGAATTCCCGAAATTTGTGGATAAATGGATTGAGCTAGAAATGATCATAATGAGTGAGTTAACCCAGAAGCAGAAAGACTCAAATGGTATATACTCACTTATATCTGCATACTAGCCCAAGGGGCATGTTCCACGAAAGCCTTCCCTTACCAGGAAACTGGGACAGAGGGGAGGACACCCTATTGGGACTCTAGATGAGAGAACCATGGGAGAATAGCAATGTAGAAGGATCCAGTGGGTCCTAGAAACCTACAAGTAGAACATTATGATAGGCAGATTTGGGCCCAGGGGTCCCGCTCAAACTAAGGCACCAGCCAAGGACAAGACAGGTGGTAAACTTTAAACCCCTACTCAGATCTATCCCATGGTCAAAACAGTCTCCACACTTGAGTGGAGAGTGGGATATGACTTTCTCATGTACTCTGGTGCCTCACATTTGACCATGTCCCCTGAAGGGGAAGATCTGGTGGCACTTAGAGGAAGGACAGCAGGTCACCGAGAAGAGACTTGATACCCTATGAGCATATACAGGGGGAAGTAATCCCTCTCAGGAACAGTCATAGGGGAGGGGAATAAGGGGAAAATGGGAGGGAGGGGAGAATGGGAGGATACAAGGGATGGGATAACCATTGAGATGTAACAAGAATAAATTAATAAAAAATAAAAATAAAAATATCATCCATATAATGGAGACATCTGAGATGAGGAAATTTCTCTCTAAACCCTTGAATTGCCTCAGCTACATATACCTGGCACATAGTGGGGCTGTTGGCCATACCTTGTGGTAGGACTACCCATTCAAATCTTTTATCGGGTTCTGCATTATTTATGGAAGGCACCGTAAAGGC